>BSBK01004845.1:80000-625000 GCA_027943335.1 Chamaecyparis obtusa
TCCTACTCTCCCCCACTATCTCCTGAAGAGCCTAATCCTCCAACATGGAGAGGGACTCTGTGGTAGGCCATCCTCTTAACTCAAAACACTCTGAAAATGCAATCAGACACCCCAACCATATGAAAGTCAAGAGGCACTCCAACTCCTGAGAGACCTCCTCTTGATCCTAGAACTCTGCTGAGGCTATGACCCATTTGGCTCTTGCAGCTACATCCACCAAATACTTCTCTAACACACTCCTCCTGGACCTTCTCTCTAGCTCCTCCCTAGGCTCACCATCCAGCTCTCGCAGCTTCTCATTACTAGCCTCGTGCTACTATCCCTATCCCTGTGTCAACACCTACCTCTCAGGTACATCCTCTATCTCCATTTCATGTCTATCTGGTGAAATATCAGAGTTGAGGTCTACTATCTCTAGGTGAACTACCATCACTCGCTATTGTGAAAGAGGTTAGGTGCTACCAGTGCTATTAGGGGCATCTTAAACTGATCTATCCAAGTCATCACAGAGGTGTCCCTACTCTCCACCGGTAATTCCCTCGATGGTTCCTCTAGCACCCCTGGGCCCACTCTCACGAAGGCCTCCATCCTAACTACATCAAGAGTGACCTTAGATTCACTCTTTGGTTGTAGCTACTCTAACTCCTCTCTCAGAGGTACAACTTTGGACTCAACCATCCCCTCTGTGGTTTAATCCTCTATGAACCCCACTGTAACTGCCTCCCTAATCGATGGTGTCATATCCACTGTGGCTCTTAATTATCCAAACTGAGGTACAAGGATTGAGTCCAAGGTGGTACCGAATGGTACCGAGGGCATCACGAAGATTGGAGAAAAAGTGTTTGGCGAAGTGAACAAAATCTGATCTTGTGCAATCTCAAAGGGTGAAGTGTGTATCTCCATATCTAGTGTGTCTGAGTCTCCCTTGGCTCCTCCCATTATAGAAATCTCACTAGCCTCTTAGTCCTTGCTAGTATCCTCTTGGCCGCTATCTGCATTCTCTCCTTCTAAATCTGAGAGGACATAATGCTTCCTTTTTAACCGTGCCTATGTCCCTCATGTATCAAAATGGTGCCAATGGGAGATAGGGGCTCTTTTGTGGCTATGCTGACCGACGTTATCCTCAACTTTTCAAGTGAAATATTCTCTCTGGAGGCATTGAGAAACAAGCCTATGGCATAGTGAGGCATGTAAAGATTTTGGTGCTAAAGTGTCATGAACTCAAATATCCTCTCAAACAGGATGGATGCCTAGTCATATACGGTACCATTTCTGAGTCCATTCAAATAAGATGTGCCAAGGAAATGTTTGACACCCTACTCAAACCTGTCAGCCAACTTTTGATAACATCCATGAGGCACCACCAATCTCCTAGAGCCACGAACGACTTCTTTATTCTGTGATTCTTTGCAGATGCTCCCGCTACAGACTCAAAATCACTTGGAGTTAGATTCCTTGACACTAACTTAATGTATTTCTCCTTTTCTTCTCAGGACATTTTTCGAGGATTCATATCTATCTTTTTGCCCCTCTTTCCAGGTATACCAAAAACCCTCAAAATTTTGGCTGCTGTGAATTTAATCTGGATCTTCGTCCCAGAATATTTGAGAGTGCTGGTCCTACTAAATCTACCAAATGTATCTATCATGCCCTGCATAGGTCTTTCATATTTTTTAATGGAAAATAGAGGCATTTGAATTGCCTAATGTACCTATGCTTTATGTACCTGCCCCTTGAGAAAATCCATGTTAGAAGTCTCTTCCCACCAAGTCCAGCACTCTAAACCATTCAGCCCTTCAAATGCCACATTTTTCCATGTCATTTCTATGTGTGTGAATTTTGTACCTAGCTGTAGACACAACACTTCAGTAAAATGTTAGAGGTTAGCAAAAATCAAAATATGCAAATAAGAACAATATAGCTAACTAGGCGATTTACTACCTTCTAGTAGGTGCGAGTATGGTATTCTCAAATTAGACCGAGATCAGTGACAATGCAACACCTAAACGAAGGATTTAAATGATGAAAGCAATAAAATATGAACACAAATTAATCTATTTTTTATTTATTTTTCATGCAATAAGATGAGAAAAATTGATAATAAATTAATCTAAATGGATTGAAATGATATGCAAATTAAGCTAACAATGATATGAAATATGAAACTAGAATGAATTGAAAACAAGATTGATCTCACAAAACACTGATTCACAAGAAGTTTGATGATTCCTCTAATGTCAATTCACCAAAGTAAGTATGCAAATTCTGTGGATGATTTGTAAAGAGCTGAGCCTTGATTTTATAGAAATCCAGGGCTTGAGGGTGCATGGAAAATGTCATAAATCACTCTTGATGAACTCAGGTTGATTTTTGAGTTAACAAGAAATTAGAAATAGATAACTCATAAAATCATGCAAAATCATGCAAGAACAAGTTTTTAACTCAAATCAGAAGTTTAGATCAACTTTGAACTCAAAATAGATGTTGAGTTTCGAAAAGATAACAACTTGAATTGATTTTCTGATTTAAAGTTTAACTGCTCTTTGAATGTGCACAAATAATCATGAATTAATTAAATAAATAAAGTGATTTATCTTCAACTTAACTGATTTTAAATTTAAAAATAACCGATTTGCGGGTTAATCAATTATTTTAATTAAACTTTTATTCAAAACTATATTATTAAATATTGACAACTTGGATTTAATCAATTATTCGTAGGAGATTTGATTTATTGTCAAAATTAAATAATATAATTAGGAATAAATAGAATTAAATCTAATTAAATAATTAAGTGGCAGAATTAAATTAATTAATATAATATTCATCATATTCAATTAATCAACTTTAGGATAAATGTGATTTATCGCCAAATAATATTTAAAATAATTGATTTATGGGTTAATCAATTATTTTAATCAAATTTTATTCCAAAACTATATTATTAAATTTGACAATTTAATTTAATCAATTAAATAAGAATTCAATTGATTATTTTTATCAAATTTGATTTATTGTCAAATAAAACAATATTAATTAGGAATAAATAGAATTAAATCTAATTAAATAATTAAGTGGCAGTATTAATCTAATTAATTAAATATTCAGAATATTTAATTAACCAAACTTTAGGATAAATAGGATTCATCGCCAAATAGTAATTAAATTAAAGATAATTAGAATAAATAGGAATATTGCTAGGAATATTCCCCGATGCAAAATTTATGATAAAATCAATTAGGATTTTGATAATGTATAGATATGCCTTAGGTTAGGATTTCAATGTCGATTTCGTTCGAATTGAAGATGTAGGAGGTTAATGAACCTATAGCCCATTTTTGGGGTATTACATTTTGCCCCTCTTTGAATCATTGTGCAAAGCGCAGTGGTTCAAAGAATAGTCTGTGTTTTTATATACGTATGAAACTGATTTGAAAGATTAAAGATTGAAAGATATCGACCTAGGCCCAGAATGACCAGGAATCGAGATGATGCTAGCTATATCAACAATGGACCGATGATTACGAAAAAGTGCCAAAATGCCTAATTCTGAACCTTATGATTGTGAAGAAGTGAGTGACCGATTCCAGACCTTAATGTCCTTGTATGAATCATATTGGTATCACATCTTGAACCCATCAGTTACGAAGAACCAAGGAAATAACACTAATGAACTGATAGTTATGAAAAGCTGATACAATTTACAAGATAGATTTGGATACTAGATGAATATGATATGCCCCAAGAGATGATAGATTTGCCCCAAGCGATGAGGACTTTAGATGAATCAACAACTAGACGTGGTTGTTGTCTTGATTACTGAGGAAAGATTGATTGACATAATTAAGTTACAAACTTTGAATGATGTGCAATGCCATGCCCCCTTCAGGATTAAAATTAAAATCTGACAAGAAAGTCAGCGTTTATAGTTTAGAAGCATGTTAATTGATTTGAGAAGTGGTTATACACGTCTGGGAATGCGTTCTACATCATTTAGAGGTCATGGAGACCAAGTTTGACTAGGTTTGACCATGAGTTGACCATGGTTAACCAAGTTGAAATTTTGATAGTTTGATGTAAGATAATCAGTTAAGTTGAATTCTGGATTTCTTTGATGATTGAAGGTTGATTATGCAAGTAGTGAATAATATAAATGATCTCAGATTTTGATTTTGATCCAGAAAAAGAATTCTACTTGCTATTTTGTTGGAGGAACCTTCATGTGAGATTTATCTCTTATGATATGTTTTTAGCATTTTTGAAGAATAGTTTAAGCATTTAAGTTTAATTCAATAATTTGTGAGATCATGCAATCATGCAAAGTGCAAAATGAAATGCTGAATGAAATGCAAACCTAGAACCTAGCACCTAGTCACTGATCATGTGTCAATTTGTTATCATCATTGAACTTTTTAGGTAACCGGATAAATCAATATAATGCCCACTAGCTATGAAACCATAGACATATGAATATCGATTTGTATGCATAGGAATCAATACAACACCCATTGGTTAGGCAACCATGGACATATGAATATTGATTTTATTTTCGGAATGTTAGATTAGATATAAGCACCAAGGCACAAATGCCAGGATGACCTGAATATCATGTCCATTTTGATATAGCAATTTGTATAAGCATCAAAACATAGACGTCATGATGACTAGAATACGCCTTGTGTACAAACACATCAAATAGTCAAGAGATCATTGTGAATTACCCGTAGTGACCCTTTATCATTCACATCCTTAGGTAAGATCGCATTTCACAATAGGAGAAAGAACTCACTCAAAAAAGACAATAGTTAGATCAAACTTCCTTGAATTTTCTGGGTATCAATGTTCGAGGTATGCATGGCCATCCAATTTGAAATAGAGGCTCTTACAGTCGGACACCATTTCAATCCAAAATTTCCAAAGTAATTAGATTTTCACATATAAGAAGAAAACAAAGAAAAGATTATGCCCCCAGTCATCACTCTCTAAATCCTGTAAAGGACATCATTGAAGAGCTCGTGGGAACAAAATATGCAAAAATCTCAATGTGAATCAGTAAGCATACAAGGAGATAAAAACATGTAAAAAGCATAGATTGTTTTCAGTTTGTGTTTGATGTTTGATTGCGTTGTTGTAGATGCAAAATCCTTTCTAGAGACGAGATAGACAGACAGACTCAGATGAAGCTTCAAACGACTCTGACTGGAGATGATATGTCTAAGATACATTGGAGTCCATAGGATATGACTTTGATTGCCCCCAAGTTTGAACATTAATAGGATACAGACGCTTTAGCTGATTGGAGTATAGATTGACTTATTGAAAATAGGAATGCGGGAACAAACCAAGAGATATGTACAAACTAAAGCAAGACTGAAAGATGGGAAAGACCAAGATTGCGCTGATAGATGGAGCATTTTGAAACAAGTGGTGCCCGTTTGTTGGGTTTTCACCATCTTGGCAGATATTCTATTTTTGCTACCAAGGCGCCTGTTTCTAGGTTTTCACCAAGGCACTTTTTCTTTTTCTCATTTTTTTGTATTTTTATTTTTCCTAATTTTTTTTGTACTTTTGATATTTTTTACTTTTTTTGTGAATCATCAAGGTGTCTATTGCTAGGTTTTCACCAAGATGTTTATTTTTTTAGGACTTCTTCCAATTTTAAAGATTTTTTCAAGACATTTTACCATAGACTGAATGCCTTAGGCATAGAATTTCTTAAGATGGAGAACATTGATTGGTTCTTGGAGCTATTCTCCTTCAGTTGTTGAGAGTTGATAGGCACCAGAGCCAAAAGTAGCAGTGATAACAAAGGGACCCAGGTAGTTGGGTTCAAACTTCCCCTTGCGCTCTCTATGTGATTGATTTTTAGGATTCTCTCTCAAGACTAGATCACCAACTTGAAATTCTCTGTGTCTGACTTTCTAGTTGTAGCCTCTAGACATTCTCTTTTGATATACTCTGAGATGATCATACGCTGCTTGTCTACACTCATCTAGTAGTTCAAGTTCTTGCAACCTAGACACTGTGTAGTCATCATCAGTTACTAGACCATGCATTCTGATTCATAGTGATGGGATTTCAACCTTAATAGGTAGTACTGCTTTAGACCCATAAACTAAAGTGAAAGGTGTAGCCCCAGTGGGTGTTTTGATACTTGTTCTGTAGGCCCAAAGAGCTGGATTGATCAAAAAATGCTGATTCGAATAAAACGGTGGGCGCCAGAAATGTGTGTGTGAATTTTGTACCTAGCTATAGACACAACACTTCAGTAAAACATTAGAGGTTAGCAAAAATTAAAATATGCAAGTAAGAACAATATAGCTAACCAGGCGATTTACTACCTTCTAGTAGGTGCGAGTATGGTATTCTCAGATTAGACCGAGATTAGTGACAATGCAACACCTAAACGAAGGATTTAAATGATGAAAGCAATAAAATATGAACGCAAATTAATCTATTTTTATTTATTTTTGATGCAATAAGATGAGAAAAATTGATAATAAATTAATCTAAATGGATTGAAATGATATGCAAATTAAGCTAACAATGATATGAAATATGAAACTAGAATGAATTGAAAACAAGATTGATCTCACAAAACGCTGATTCGCAAGAAGCTTCATGATTCCTCTGATTTCAATTCGCCAGAGTAAGTATGTAAATTCTGTGGATGATTTGTAAAGAGCTGAGCCTTGATTTTATAGAAATCCAGGGCTTGAGGGTGCATGGAAAAAGTCATAAATCACTGTTGATGAACTCAGGTTGATTTTTGAGTTAACAAGAAATTAGAAATAGATTACTCATAAAATCATGCAAAATCATGCAAGAACAACTTTTTAACTCAAATCAGAAGTTTAGATCAACTTTGAACTCAAAATAGATGTTGAGTTTCGAAAAGATAACAACTTGAATTGATTTTCTGATTTAAAGTTTAACTGCTCTTTGAATGTGCACAAATAATCATGAATTAATTAAATAAATAAAGTGATTTATCTTCAACTTAACTAATTTTAAATTTAAAAATAATTGATTTGTGGGTTAATCAATTATTTTAATCAAACTTTTATTCAAAACTATATTATTAAATATTGACAACTTGGATTTAATCAATTAAATAAATATTTAATCAATTATTCGTAGGAGTTTGATTTATTATCAAAATTAAATAATGTAATTAGGAATAAATAGAATTAAATCTAATTAAATAATTAAGTGGCAGAATTAAATTAATTAATTAATTCATCATATTAAATTAATCAACTTTAGGATAAATATGATTTATCACCAAATAATATTTAAAATATATTTAAAATAACTGATTTATGGGTTAATCAATTATTTTAATCAAATTTTATTCCAAAACTATATTATTAAATTTTACAATTTAATTTAATCAATTAAATAAGAATTCAACTGATTATTTTTAGCTAATTTGATTTATTGTCAAATAAAACAATATTAATTAGGAATAAATAGAATTAAATCTAATTAAATAATTAAGTGGCAGTATTAATCTAATTAATTAAATATTCAAAATATTTAATTAATAAAACTTTAGGATAAATAGGATTCATCGCCAAATAATAATTAAATTAAAGATAATTAGAATAAATAGGAATATTGCTAGGAATATTCCCCGATGCAGAATTTATGATAAAATCAATTAGGATTTCGATAATGTGCAGATGTGCCTTAGGTTAGGACTTCGATGTCAATTTCGTTCGAATTGAAGATGTAGGAGGTTAATGAACCTATAGCCCATTTTTGGGGTATTACAATTTCATCTTTATGTGTTTGTGGCTACAACCGTGGGCAAATTTTCTTCTTAGTGCCATCCATGCTCCCAGCGATTCAGACTCCTGACTGCAAACCCCTTGTGCCCTTGCTGTTGCTTGCTAGTGTTGAAGTTTGTAGTTTTTTCTTCCAATCTTTCTTTTGTTGATGTGACCCCATGTTGAAACCCTTTTTGTCGACAATAACTACTTTATGTAATTTTTCAAAATTTTCCCACGTCTATACGCCTCTCTTATTTATTTTGCCTTTCTCTACTACGTTTCCTTTTCCCTGCCGTACGAACTATACAAATTTCTATTCATATAGTCTTCTTATGTGTTTTGGTCACCGTACAACCTTTCTCTCACATTGTACAAATGTTCTTGTGGGTCGTACAGTCATATGCGGTATGTGTGTACGTCTCTCTCCTCCTTGAGCATTGTATGAAGGTTTTATTTTATTCCCCATTTTTGTGTAATGTACAGAGATCTCCTATCTTGCTCTTAGTGTGACATATGAAACAATAAAGGCAGTCCTAAAAAACATGACTGTACGAAGGATTTTAAATTTTAAAAAAAATCTTTCTATGGCCGTACAGTGCTACGCGTTGTCTCTTTTCAACATCGTATAGTATATGTTGAGGCCGTACACTATACGGTGTTGCATATGGGATTTTCAATGCCATACGGCAATCCCTCTCCCTTCTACCATACAACAACCTTCCTGGTCTTCTTTTCATTGTACAATTTTCCTTGCATGTTCTCTTGCACCTTTGATCTCCCTTGTACGTACGTTGTACCTGATGGTGTGTTATGTTTTTCACCGTACGGTAACTGGATTTATTCACCGTATGACCAAACTCTGTATGATGGCTTTTCCTTTGTTGCTGGCTCTTGACTGTATGGTCCTCTTTTTTTTTATATTTTATTTATTTATTTATTTTTAAAGGATTTTGTCTATTCAATTCCCCTCTTTGTTCGTCCCTCTCATGATAAATTGTCAGATTCAAGCCATTGAGCGCATCGGGAAGCTCCGTACCATTGAGTGCCCACAAATTAATTGCTTTGTTGCTACCGAATTCCCAGACCTTATAGGGACCCAACTATTTCACCTTGAATTTTTCAGGCTTAATCTCATTTCGCTCGTTGCACTTAAGAACCAGTTGGCCCAGTGTGAACCTTGCCTGATGGATGTGCTTATCATGCTAATGCTTTCTTCATTGTTGAGTGACGTTAGTTGCCCATTGTGCCATCATCCTCTATTCGTCTAGTTTATTTAGGGCATATAGTCATTCCTAAAGACTGTCCATGTCACCAAGTTTGTTGTCAATAGCTATATAGAGACTTGGCACCATAAATTATATTAGAACCACAACCTCCTAACCGTACATCAGTTGAAAGGGTGTTTGGCTAGTGGTTACCTTATAGGTGGTATGGTAGGCCCATAAGATCGAGGGTAACTTCCTTCTCCACACCACATGACTTGTAAATTATAGAGACTAATTTATTGTTTGTGGCCTTAGCCTGGCCGTTCGCTCTCGAATAGTATGGGCTGGATAGAGAATGGAAAATCTTAAATTATGTCATGAGGAGCTTTACCATGTGGTTCATGAAGTGAATTCACTTGTCACTTGTTGACTAAATTGGAATTTCATACTGAGTGATGATTTATTCATAAATGAACCTTGTTGTACTCACAATCATGTTGTTTGGTAGGGCACATACTTTGACCCATTTTGTTAGCTATTTTGTAGCCACCACTATATATGTGCATTGCTGTGGTCTACTAGTTTTTTTAAAGGTCCCGCAAAATCCAGTCCCCATCTCTTGAATAATTCCTGAGCAATCGAGGGGTTTAAGGGCATGAAATACCTCTTAAGGGGTTTCTCAGCCCGCTGACATGTATCATAGCTAATGACCCACTCCTTGGCATCTTTGTGTAGCGTTGACCACCACAATCTGACTAATAGTACCTTCCTAGCTATTTTATCAAGCCCCATATGTCCTCCTACCAGGCCCTCATGTGCTTCCCTCCGAATACTTTGAACTTCTTCCTCCATCACGCATTGTCAGAGGACTTGGTCTGGCCCCATCTTATAGAGAAGCTCGTTAATGAGTTGGAACGTTTGACTTTTGAGGACTAGTTTTTATCATTTTCTTGGTGGCATTTCCTAAGGGATCTACAACATGGAGAGGTACTCACCAATGCTAGTGTACCACACCAGTAAAATCATGATGTAGAATAGGTGTGCATCCAAAAAATCATCGTTCACCCATCATCGAGCTCTCCAGATTTGATTCTAGATAGTTGATATGTAATCACATGACTTTTGCCCAACCGTACTATAATGGTGAAGGTAAATTCTTGTAGTAACAACAACCATCAAACTCACCTGTCCTTGGATTATTGGTTTATTCACCAAGTACATTAATGCTTGGTGGTCTAAATAAAAGGTGAAGGGGGTCATGAGGAGGTAGTGTCTAAACTTCTGTATGACATAGACCATGCTAAGGGCCCCTCTTTCTATCGTACTATAAATCTTTTCTACCTTTGAGAGTATCCTGCTCGTGAAGTAGACCAGGTGATCCAACCCATGGTCATTGACTTGAGCCAATGTCACACTGATGGCATAGTTGGAAGCATCAAGATGCACATGGAATTCTTTGTCCCAATTCAGATACGCCAAAATGGGTGCCCCCAACATTAGTGACTTTAATTCTTTGAAGGCTTCCTCTTGAGCTATTCTCCACACGTAGGGTTCTCCTTTTCGGGTGAGATTGTTGAGAGGGTGGGATATCAGGGAATTTTTTTAATAAACCTCTGATAATAGACAATATTTCCCAAGAAGGTTTTGACCATATTGACATCTCGTGGAGATTCCATATCCACAATTACTCAAAATTTATGACGATCAGTTTTGAGTCCTGCTTTGCACATGATATGCCCCAACAACCTTCCTTGAGGCACCATGAACTGACATTTCTTGGGGTTAAGTGAAAGTCATGCCCTTCAGCACCTGTCCATACATTCATTGAGGGCCTTCAGATGCATTTCCTCCCCACTATAGATGGACCAATCATCCAAGAAAGCCTTAAAGTTACCGATGGACATCTTATCGAATATATGGAGGATTATTCTCTGGAATGTCCTAGGTGTGTTGTAGAGATTGAATGGCATGTAGTTGTAGGCATATACTCCATCTTCCACCACAAAGGTTATTTTCAGGTTATCCTCTTCTACTATTGCTATTTGATTGTAGCCAAAAAATCTGTCCATGAATGAATAGATTTTGTGGCCAGCCACCTCCTCTAGGATAGAATCTGTAAACAGGATGGGGAATGGGTCTTTGATAGTAACTACATTCAGGCACCAAAAGTTGACACAAATCTAGATCTAGTTTTTATCCTTCTTGAGACAGATCACGATGGGGGATACCCATTCACTAGTTTGAACCTTGAAGATAATTCTAGCCTCGAGCATTCATTCGATTTCCTCTTTCACCTTCGAGGCATAATTTTTGTTCATTTGGTATGGCCTCTACCATACTACTAAGACACCTGGTACCAATGAAATATAGTGAATGCATAATTTAGGTGGGACACCCTTCAAGTCCTTATACGTCCACACGAATACATCTTTGTATTCAGTAAAGATTTTGAACACCGTGGCTTTGAAAACTTAATTCCAATCATCCCCCATGAGGATGACTTTTTCTTTTTCTTTCATGCCAAGATTTAGGGGTTTCATAGATGGCTCCTCATACCTCATGGAATTTTGGTCACTAAATTAATGTGCAGTGTAGTATCAATTATAGCATTCCCTTCCTTATATTCCCCGTACTTTGGGGGAAATTTGTCTGATTCTTCCTTGATTATTAATACATTGCACGAGGGTGAAAACATCTTGTAATCCTCCATTTTCCAATGGAACAGTCCGTTTAGTGAATCCGTATCATCTTCTGAGCATACTCCCAAATTTAGTACACCCTCCTCATTTGGTTCCATTCCATGCCTTCCTTCGTCCCATCGGTCATTTTCTCCTTCTGATTTTGAACTTGAGGAAGAGGTGATTTCTTCACTCACCAACTAAGTCCAAAGGTCAATTGTAAATTTCTTTCCTCCACTCTCCATTGAAAGTGTATTCCATTTCTAGTTATGGTTTGCCTTGGCTGCCACTAGCCACCCTTGTCCCAAGATGGCATCGTAACCCTTCTATTTAAGTGGAATGACAAAGTCAAGTACAAATGGCTGTGCACCAACCATAACTAGTTGTGCCATCAGTGTCCCGAGGGGCTTGATCCCATGTTGATCAGCACCCAGGAAATTAAATGTTGGTGGCCACAAGGTAGGCTTCCCTAATTTTTTCCACATGTCCTCTGGTAGGACATTTACTCCCGATCTGCCATCTACTATAGTGTCTTTTAAGATAATGTCGAGAATGCCCATCTCCACCATGGCTAGGTGTCTACCAATATTGATGACCAACAACATTGGATCCATCGCGGATCCTCTAGGAATAGAGGTGTCCTTGTGCATGGTGTTGGTTTGGTTGGCATGTGTACCTAGTAGTGTTGTCCCTAAATGTGGCATGGTGTGCAGGAGGTCCTGGAGTTTTACCGGTACCTCCAATTGAAGCATCTGCCATAGAATGTTTTGTTTTGCATCCCATCGACTATAGGGCCCCACTTGCTCTTGTGTCTCTTATTGGGTCTTCATGGCCTTTTGTAATTCTTCCCATGCTACCAACATCCTCTATTCTCCTTATGAGGATTGAGGTACTTGGATTTCTTAGCTTGCCCTTAGGTGAGGGCCAATGTGGATTCCTTTGTCTTCATATTTCCTTCGATGTCCAATAGGTTAGTCCCCAAATTGGACTTAGGGAAACTGGCATCTTCATGCTCGCTAGGGCCACACCACCGACACAGCTTTTGAGGGCCTTCATTATTATTGTAGTCTCTCACAAAATGACCCCATTAACTGCATGCTCTATATTGGATCATCAGACATCCTTTTGCATCATACTAAATTTTGGTACAAGAGGAATTGTTGTTGCTCCCTTGTCCACCTCATTGGTTGCCTTGATATCCCCCTGAAGATGCATTATTGTTTGGTTCTATGGCCCTTGATGTGGATGACTACTCTTGAGTAAAGAGCACCTATTGGTTTCATGCCTTCAGATTGTATGGGCCTTCCTTATGTCCTATAATCTGGCAGATGTCACATAATGCCTTTTTGAGATAGACACCCTTCGTGTGGTCACTCTCTTTACATTCCATACACTAGAGTCTATCATCTTTGCTCATATTCCCCTTCATTGACTTAAATTCCTTCAACATTCTCTCCATATCTTTTTCGAGCACTATGACTTTCTTCTTCGGTCCATCGTCACTACTGCTTTCTTCTTCGAAAGTGTCATCATCTGACAATGAGGACTTACTTTTCTTCTTTTTTGACATTTTGTGCTCACTTTCCAGGTCCATGGCTCAGTTATATGTATTGTCATACGATGTTGGGGGTACTATCTTCATCTTCTACTATAATTTAGAATTCAAACCCTCAACAAACCATCTCTTTTTTAAGCCATCTGCTGGTTTGCTATCTATTTTCCTGACTAACTCCTTTAGTTGGCGGCCATAGGCTTGTACGGTTTCCTTCTTACCTTGTTTTTTGTTGTAAATTTCTGAGACTATTTCATTATCATCCCTGAGGAGCTAGAACTCCTTCTCAAATTCCTTCTTAAGTTGGTCTCATGTGGTTACCTGCATTTTATCCAAGTTAGAGTACCAATCAATGGAAACTCCTCTCAATGTGGCAAGAAATTGCTTCATCCACTCATCTTGGTCAGTGGCCCCATTGGATGACCATATGGTTTCACAGGTACAAAAATGCCATACTGGATCATCCTTATCATCATCATGAAATTTGGACAATTTATCTTTATGGGTCACCATGGGTGGTTTGACTGGTTGTTGTATTTGCTGTGGATTTTGTGCTCTGACACCGCTTGTGCCAGCACCCTTACCCGCACTTTCTTGGTTAGTGTGTGTAGTATTGACTAATGGCACTTGCCCTTGCCCCTATGTAATTGGTGGTACCATACTATGTAGAATCATTGGATCAAACATAGGGTTCACCTATGCGCCAATAGCACCTTTGACCGCACCGTCTTCTCATTGAGTTTGGTTCTCCGCACCTGGTGTATGGGTCAGACTCTCGAGTTGATCTCTCCTTTCTTGAAGTAAGGTCCTCCTCAACCATGTTTCTTCAAGAAGCTCCTCCCTACTTCATCCTCCCCAATGGTCGGGCAAAGTGAACTATTCCCCGTCGGCTTGTGCACCTTCTGTACCACTTCTAAGGTCCCCTTCGGGCAACCCTCCACCAAGTTGGTCCTGGGCAAGTTGCCTCAGCTTGTGTTGGCATTCAAGTTGCTACACTATGATTAAAGCCTTTTGTGCGACCTCACATTCATCATCTAGTACCTTTTTATTTCTATCTTTACTTAAGAGGTTCGGCATCAAAATTGAAGACAAAAAAATGTTTTTAAAGAACACTTATTTTATTTATTTGATGCAGGAGTATCTCGGGTCCTTGGCAATCATGTGTCACCAGAAACATATTTGAGTTTGTTTGTGTTCCTTGGTTCCTGCTTTGACCGAGTTGCTTTAGTGTTGCTTAGTTTCCTTTGTTCACCAGTGTTGGTCAGTTATCTCTTTGGCACTTGGTGATGCTTGTTTGGCGCTCGGTTGGCTCTGCTTATCGACGGGTTTCTTTTGAGTTTCTGTTGAGGCTGACTTATACACTTAATTTGGGCCACAAATTTAATGCTGGTATCCATTATTTGGAAGTGTGTGGACCTAGATCTAGTCATCCCTTCTGTTGATTATGGATCTGAAGGCCAACTCAGTTTGATAGCCTCTTGTATAAATATAGTTGTTTGGTTAGAGTTTAAAGGGGGGAAGTTTTTGATAATAGGAAGATAGAAGATTAGAGATTGTTTGTAGATCCTCACATGTTTGAGGACTTCTATAATTCATTGTAATATCTGGTCATAATCAGGAAGGCTTTACAACCTGACATGTATGAATCTATTTGAAGATAATATAGAAAGATCTTGCATTCTCTCTCTCTCACTGTTGTTTGTTGTTGCTTCCGCATGTTGTTGAGCAGGGTGGATTTGTAGGGTGTGCTATTATTTGGCCCCTCTTGGTCCCTGCTTGCATTAGGTGGTATTAGAGCGAGGTGAGATCTAGATCTAGGTTTGTGAATCTAGATTTGAAGGTTCCTTCTTGCGAAGCCCTAGTTGAATTGTTGTGGGGTGGAAGATTACGATCTGACCTGTAATTGTAGAGGGTTTTTAAGATGGTTCGTGGGAGGTGAGATGCATATCAAGGATTGGCAGACATGTTGAGACAACTTTCTACTAGACTAGAAGCTATTGAAACAACCTAGAGAAGAGGAAGACATCTTGAAGATGTTAGTGATGATGAAATTGAGGTGGAACAAGGTGATGCAGAACCTGCACCTGTGATGGATTAGGGTGAAGAAATATTTTTGAAGGCTTTGACAAGTCTGAAGTCTACACCACATTTTAATCCTCTCGAGTATGGTGGAAAATTGGATTCTGATGAATTGGTAGATTGGATCACTAAGATGGAAAAGTACTTTGAGTATGAAAATGTACCTGAGGAAAAGAAGGTGAAAATTGCAAGCACAAAGTTGAAAAGTCATACATCCTTATGGTGGGAACATCTACAGCTGGATAGAAAGAGGAAAGGAAAAGACAAAATCAAGGTATGGAGTAAAATGGTGAATAAATTGAAAGGAAAGTTCTTACCTTGTGATTATCAGATTAACCTAGTTAGGTGAATGGAAAGTTTGAGTAGAAAGATAGCTCGGTAAATGAATATACTGAGAAATTCTATATATTAGATATCAGATCTGGACATGATGAAGATGATTTGGAAAGAATTGCTAGATACATGAATGGTTTGAGAGTTTCCATCCAAGAAGAAATCAGTTTGGTCAAATTGTAGAACATTGAAGAGGCTTATCAATTTGCATTGAAGGCCAAGGAGAAATTGAATAAGAGACATGAGCAAAGACAAAGAGGTAGAGGTGGTAGATTCCCTAGAGGAAGAGGTAGATCTAATGCTGAAAATAGCAGATTTGAACCAGAAAAGACAAATCTAGATAAAGGCAAGAACGGGTGGAAAGGTGAAAGTGCATCTAGAGGTAGAGGCAGTAACTACCGAGGTGGTTATAATAGAGTAAGGTTCCAAGGAACTTGTTACAATTGTGGAGAAGAAGGACATAGATCATTTGAGTGTACACATGCAAGTAAGAAGGCTAGTAGTAGTAGGAATGCTTTGGTGCAAGAAGAGTCACCAAATGAATCTGAGAAGGAAAATAACTTGATGGTAAGGAGAGCACTTTGGAATGAAGGCAAAAGGAAGATCCAATAAGGAAAAGTTTGTTCAAGACCAGATGTAGAGTTTCTAACAAAGTTTGGAAGGTAATCATTGATAGTGGTAGCTCATAGAATTTGGCATATGAGGAAATGGTCACAAAGTTGTAGTTGAAAAGGTTAGAACATTTGAAGCCCTATCAAATTTCATGGATCAAGGATGAACATACACTCTTGGTAAGTGAACAATGTTATGTGAATTTGAAGATTGGAAAGTACTATGATAAGGTGTTATGTGATATCATGCCTATGGATTGTTGTCATATTTTGTTGGGTAGACCTTGGCAATATGATAGACATGCTATATATGATGGGAGATTGCATAAGTATACTATTTTGGCAGATGGAAAAAGACAAATCTTGTTACCTTTGATTGAAGAACTTGTTAGTAATGTTTGCACATCTATGAAAGTTTTCTTGATGGAAGGAAGAAAGTTTGTTAAGGATTTGAAGAAGAGTGATGTATGTTTTGATGTGATTCCTAAAAAACCGAGTAAGAAAATAGAGGATAGTGTCCTTGAGGAGATTGATAAGTTACTCACCAAGTATAGTGAAATCATTTTTGATAATGTACCTGATGGTTTTCCCCTGAAGAGAAGCATTGATCATTGTATGGATCTAATCCCTGGAGCTAGTTTATCGAATAAGGCACCTCATTGGTTGACACCTACCGAGAATTAGGAATTGAACTGATAGATTCAAGAGTTGCTAGAGAAAGGTTTAATCAGAGAAAGTTTGAGTCCTTGTGCAGTACCTATGGTATTGGCACCTAAGAAGAATGGAGAAAGGTGAATGTGTACTGATTCTAGAGCAATCAATAAGATAACAGTGAAGTATAGGTTTCCTATACCGAGAATGGATGATATAATGGATAGTTTGACTGGAGCAAAGTATTTTACCAAAATTGATTTGAAAAGTGGGTATCATTAGATTAGAATCAGAGAAGGTGATGACTAGAAGACTGCTTTCAAGACCAAAGAAGGTTTGTATGAGTGGTTGGTTATGCCTTTTGGTTTAACTAATGCACCGAGTACATTTATGAGGTTGATGAATGAAGTTTTGAAGAAATTCTTGGGTAAGTTTGTGATTGTATATCTTGATGATATTCTGATATTCAGTAAGACCAGATAAGAACATTTTTTTCATGTTAGACAAGTTTTGTAGAGATTGAAAGAAGAAAAGTTGCTGATAAATCTGAAAGAGTGTTCATTCATGAAAGAGGAAATTGTGTATTTGGGATTTGTGGTTTCAGCTAATGGTTTGAAAATGGATCCTGAAAAGGTTGAAGTGATTTTGAATTGGCCTACACCTATGAAGACTAGTGAGGTAAGATCATTTCATGGTTTGGAAAGTTTTTACCAAAATTTCATTAGGATCAGTTCAATTTGTAATGCTATGACTGAGACTATGAGAGGAGACAAAAGAGAATTCAAGTGGACACATGGAGATGATAAAAGTTTTGAGACTATGAAGCAGAAGGTTGCTGAATTGCCTATTTTGGCATTGCCTGATTTCAGTAAGGTATTTCAAGTGGAATGTGATGCAAGTGGAAGTGCAATTGGAGCTGTGTTGAGTCAAGAAGGTAAACCAGTTGCTTTCTTTAGTGAAAAATTGAATGATGCTAGAAGGAAATATTCTGTGTATGATCAATAATTCTATGCTATTGTTCAAGTACTGAAGAAATGGAGACATTATTTGATGCCGAATGAATTTGTGTTGTATATTGATCATAAGGCTTTACAATATTTGGGTAGTCAGAATAAGTTGAATCAGAGACATATGAAAGGGGGTTGAGTATTTTTAGAGTTATACATTTGTGATAAAGCATAAGAGTGGAGTCACTAACCGAGTTGCTGATGCATTGAGTAGAAGAAGATCTTTGATGATCGAGATGAAAATTGGAATTTTAGGCTTTGATGACATGAGGGATTCTTATGAGTTTGATCTTGATTTTTCTGAGTCACAGAGAAAGTGTAGAGCACCTATTCAAGACCAACAGAGTACTAAATGGGATGAATATTTTATGCAAGGAGGTATGTTATTTAAAGGTATTCAGTTGTGTATACCGAAAGGATCAATGAGAACTAATTTGATAAAGGAGAAACATAGTAGTGGTTTGGCTGGAAATTTTGGTGTTGACAAAACATTGAGTTTGCTTAAGGAGAAATACTTTTGGCCACAATTGTATAAAGATGTTCATAAATTTGTGAAAAGTTGTGGAGTTTGTCAAGTTGCAAAAGGAGTTAGTCAAAATACTAGATTATATACACTAATTGTTGTACCTGAGAAACCTTGGACTCACATTAGTATGGATTTTGTTCTTGGCTTACCGAAGATAGTAAGAGGTAATGATTCTATATTTGTTGTTGTGGATAGATTTTCTAAAATGACACATTTTATACCTTGTAGAAAGCCATCAGATGCAGTACATGTATCAGATATTTTCTTTAAGGAAATTTTCAGATTGCATGGATTACTGAGGAGTATTATCTCTGACCAAGATAATAAGTTTGTTGGATACTTTTGGAAGACTCTTTGGAAGAATTTTGGAAGTGAGTTGAAATATAGTTCTACATTTCACCCACAAACTGATGGAAAGACATAAGTTGTGAACATGATTTTGGGAAATCTTTTGAGATGTTTAGTTGGAGACACACCAAGTAATTGGGATTTTGTGTTGGCACAAGCAGAGTTTGCATACAATAATTCAATGAATAGGAGTACTAGAAAAACACAATTTGAGATTGTGAAAGGCATACAACTAAGAGGTATATCTGATTTGAGGGATATTGTTTATGAAAGAAAGAGAAGTGCTGAAGGAGTAAAATTTTCTGAGTACATGAAGACATTGCATGAAGATGTGAAGCTGAAGTTGGAAAAGAGTAATAAAAAATATAAAGACAGAGCTGATAGATCAAGGAGACAAGACTTTTGATGTTGGTGATGAATTGATGGTTCATTTGAGAAAAGGCAGATTTCCTGTTGGAACCTATGGGAAGCTAAAGATGAAGAAGTTTGGACCTTGCAATATTTTGAGAAAATTTGACACTGGAAATGCATATGAAGTTCAGTTACCTGATGACATGGATATATCACCCATTTTCAACATTTCTAATTTGTACGAGTTTCATGAACCTAAAGAAAAAATGGCAATACCGATAGATTATCCTAAGAAACAGAATGAAGAAGTTGAGCAGATTTTGGGGCAAAGAATTGGCAGAAGTGCAAGAGGAAAACAATATATGGAATATCTAGTAAAGTAGAAGAACATACCGATTGAAGACAATTCATGGATTTCATAGTCTAAGTTGGATGCAACTTAGATCATACCTACTAAATGATTCAGAGAATCATTTCAAAATAACCCCAGGTGTTTGATGCAGGAGCATCTCGGGTCCTTGGCAATCCTGTGTCACCAAAAACATATTTGAGTTTGTTTATGTTGCTCGGTTCCTGCTTTGACCGAGTTGGTTCGGTGTTGCTTGGTTTCCTTTATTTGCTGGTGTTGGTCGGTTATCTCTCTGGTGCTCGATGAATTTCCCGGCACTCGGTGATGCTTGTCTGGCTCTCGATTGGCTTTGCTTACCGACGGGTTTCTTTTGAGTTTCTATTGAGGCCAACTTATGCACTTAATTTGGGCCATGTATTTAATGCTGGTATCAATTATTGGGAAGGGTGTGGACCTAGATCTAGTTATCCCTTTAATTGATTGTGGATCTAAAGGCCGACTTAGTTTGGTAGCCTCTTGTATAAATATAGTTGTTTGGTTAGAGTTTAAAGGGGGGAAGTTTTTGATAGCAGTAGGAAGATAGAAGATTAGAGATTATTCATAGATCCTCGCATGTTTGAGGACTTCTATAATTCATTGTAATAGCTGGCCGTAACTGGGAAGGCCTTACAAACTAACATGTATGAATCTATTTGAAGATAATATAGAAAGATCTTGCATTCTCTCTCTCATTTTTGTTTGTTGTTGCTTCCATGTGTTGTTGAGCAGGGTGGATCTATAGGGCGTGCCATTATTTGGCCCCTCTTGGTCCCTGCTTGCATCATCATTCATGTCAGTTTACAAAATTGTCAATTGAATGACTTTGCATTACAATTGTTTCTATGTCCTTCTCTCCCTTTGGTTGGTCTTCACATTTTAGAGTCCCCTATGGTTGCCATCACCTTCCTCCTAGCGGTGCAGGTGTTCTCGTGTGTGGTATGTGCAAAGAATTTCTTGACGACATTCCTCTTGAGAAATATACTCCAGGTGAGCGTGTTGTGCAAGTGATGCCTATGCCAACAACCAAGGGAGGTGATTTAGCAATCAATTGGCTGGAGGATTAGCCTCGATCATGGCCCACATGACACTTGTTGGGAATTCCTCTTTGGTAGCCTCCCGATGGACATAGGTTTCTATTGCTATGTCCTAGAACAGGATTCTAAATTCCCTCATCTGGTTGTCTTCACCTTCATACAGTTCTGTACATGCATTGTCTACTTCCAGATTAATTTAACTAACCGGTAAGCCCATCATGTCCACACACCATCCAGTTCTTATCTTCCTGAGTGCGTCAAGGCAATGACACCAGATGTTTTCCTACTAGGGTAAACTTAATGTTGCTTAGACATAATATAGAATTTCAAGTAACTCACAGAATATTAGAGAACATAAGTTCTTTATTTATCATTCTTGATTCACATAGTACAAGCATAGCCTAATACAATATCCGCATCCATATTTTGAGAGGGTATATAAACTACCCAAAGGGGCATGACCAAAATGTCATGTCATAACTATCTAACCCTAGTCACTAATGACTAAGGCTAACATAACACTTTATTAACATAATAACCAGTACATACAAATATCTCGATAATAATAACACAAGATCAATAATCATCAATATCAACAAAGCATCTTTCTCCAAACATGGAGTAAAACATAAGCCGCAAAGGTCTATTGGAAAGTTGACTATACTAGTGTATATGAATTATTATAGTGTTGTCATTATGGTAACAAAGTTATATGATGTTTTGGAGTCAGCTCTCATGATAAGAAGATCATAAATTGGCTAAGTGTTGAAGACTAGACAGTGTACAGAGTACTTGAAGATCAGAGAGTCAGCACATGTGCATAAGATAGAATTATGGTATGTGCCCTAGAAGTTAAGATGGTAAGATCATATTCATGCTAAGTCTAAGAGTGCATGATCAAAAGATTCAGTATGAGGAAGATACAAAGAGTTTAAGTTGCATAGACATTGTATGCCAGAGAAGAATAGAGCAAGCATCTGACTGTTGATATTTTGGTTAGCGGTTATATTATTATGTTGTAAAGGCTATGCACCTATTTTAATTAGGTTGTAGACATATAATTATGTTTTTTTGTAAACACACTTGAGCCAATTCAATTGGAAGCATTGTATGTAATTGGTTAAAGGGCCGACCTAGTTAATTGTTTTGTATGCACATATAAATATTAGATGTGCCCTTTGTAATAGGTATGAGAGTTAAAATATAGTTGAGATAAGAAAATAAAAAGTGTGTGAAGAGTTGATAAGATGTATTAGAGCTTTGCAAGAGGTCAAAGCATCAACGCATCAACGGGACTGATCATACAAGCAGTGTCATAGTGATAGTTCATCCAACAAATATAGTGTGTTTTTAAGATCTGAAGGTTGTAGCCTTCACCACTTGAGTAGTGAGCTCTAGGAAAGTGTGTCCACACCCCTAATAGGGTTATTATAAAAGACTCTTAACAGGGTCTGACCCTTGACAAGGTCACTATACTAAATACATTGTAAAGCAACCCCTAACAGGGTTAAGGATCTTCTAACAAGGATCATAAAATACTAGTACAGATTATTAGTGGGTGTCAATTCCCACCGGGGTTTTTACCTATTTGGGTTTCCCCATAACCACATTGGTGTTATGTGTTGAGTTCATGTTTCTTATTTATGTTGATGTTCATTTTAGTACTTAAGCATTCAAGTTAAGTTTAAGAAGTAAAGGAAAAGATTAAATTAAGTGAACACTGATTCACCCCCCCTCTCAGTGTTCCCATTCCTAACAATTGGTATCAGAGCTCTGGTCCTCAGCATAGAAGTTTAACCACTTGAGGAGATCATGGAAAAAGCAGAATTGAAACATCTGAAAATAAATCTTGAAGTTGCTCTTGAATACCTGGATAGATCTGAAAAAGAAATTGAAGAACTAAAAGAAAAAGTCAGTAATGCTCAAGTAGTCATCAAAAGGATAAGAAAAGATTTGAAAGAATGCTCTACCAGTGATTTAGGGATAATGATCAAGAAGTTGAATGAAGAAAATTCATCCCTGAAAGAAAAAACTAAAGAATTGGATGATAAGCTAACCAACAATCAATATGTCTATGATGAACAGATCAAAGAGAACCTTCAATTGAATGAAGAATTGAGGCAAGCGAACATGGAAATTTTGGAGCTAAGCAACAACAAAGAAAGCTTGGAATTTGAATGGAAAGAGGTAAAGAATCACATTGATAAATTGCACACTAGTTTTGATTTGATAGAATCTTAGTTATATGCAAGAAGACTTAAAGGAGATACTAGCTGTATTGGATACAATGAAGCACAAACCCAGATTGACAGCATGTGAGCAAGAATGAAAGCACCAGAAGACACCAAAGATGCTAAGGAGAATGGAAGTCAGACTAAAGATCATGCTGAACCATCCAAGAATGAGCACAAGCTAGTAGATCAAACTTTTTATGTATGTAACAAGCATGGACATATAGCAAGGAACTATATAGAGGTAAGAACCTTCAATGGTTACTGTTATTCATGCAATAAATTTGGTCATAGAGCTATGAATTGTAAGACAAGTTAGAAGAACAAGACTCAACATAATCAGAGAAATTAGAATCAACCAAATGTAAGACATTCTTAGAATGTTACAGGTTAGATATGTAACTATAATGGTCACTCAGCTAGACAGTGTAAAATGGTAACCCATGTCAATGCGCCGAGGAATACAAGGCCTCTAGTTATTTTTCACTCATGTAACAGGGCTAGACACATCTCAAAGTTCTGTAGATCAAGAACACAGAGTCAGGAAAGCCCTAAAAATCTAGAAGAAATAATATTCGATACCAAAGGAGAAGTCAAGTTTTTGAAAGCTTCAAAATATGCGAGCTTGATTTGGTTAGAGGCAAAGAAGGATAAGGTTGATGATAATGTATTGGATACATCCACAGTGGACGCACCCTCTACATCTGGATGAATGGCCCTTAGGGTCATAGGGGGAGCTCTAAACCCCTGCACAACTGGTATACTCACCCTCAGAGTATGCACCTTTGGACTTAACATTTTGGAGAATAATAGAGGTTGTGTGCAAGAATGCACTTCCTGATTCATAGCAGAATAAAAATTAGAAATTTTCAATGAAAGTTTGGTTTACGCGGCAAGCATTAATGGCAAAATTTATACTTTAAAGTACACAAAAGTTTGTAGATCTCTCATTGCATTCGAATTTAGAGTGATTGGAGAAGCAGAGGAGCCCCAACATTTGATTATGAAGGATTGCTGAATTGATTCACCAGTGATTAGCAGTGCATTTGATCAGTTGCAGAATCCCTAATCCGTTGTACCGATTCAAAAGTCTTTGAGATCATTTGGAAAGTGATATACAAGTAAGTAATGGCTACTCCCATTGTATTTGATGTGGTAGAGAAGAAGATATATGTGTTTAAGAGGCATCCATTCAAATCCACACTAGATGACCTAGAAGGTGCATTCTCCCGCACTCCCATGGGTGTTATGCATGTGGAAGATATTAGGGCATACATATATTGCAAGAAGGAACTAGTAGGTTTGGATAGAATAAGAGTGCACATGGAAACAATGATGAAACCTGATAAAACCTTCATGGATGAGTATGTGCAGTTGGAAAATCATCCTATAGTGGAATATGCTATGACATATGAGTTCTATGAGTCAGAATGGATCAAGATCCTACTCAGCAAGATCCATGATGACCTATTTGAGATAGGTGAAGTACCGGTTAGGATAATAGGAGATCTAATTCATGAGATGACATGACTCTCAAGGATAGGCGCCATTCTTCCAATGAGAAAGGATGTTAGAAAACTTGTAGAAGAGGCTTACAAATCAAGAAGTGATAGGCACAGAATGACAATAGAGCCTATAAAGGAGAAAGACATCAAATTGATGTCCATGATACTAGGATATAGGTTCCAGCACACTAGTAGAGTAAATAGTGTGTCAGTGGCCACCATTCTAGCTACAATAAGGTTGGTAAGAGAGAATGGAGAGTTTAATTTGTGTGAGATCTTGTGCGCACAACTAATAGACAACATAAGAGCCATCAAGCATGGCAAGACCAAGATATTCAGGTTTGGGTCTTTAATAATCTATATGTACTTCCATATTCTTGGAAAGGTGTCTGATTTGTATCTAGACAAATTTATTCCCACTATGCCACATATATCCCTTAAGGCATCCACAAAAAGTACCCTTAAGGATTACATGACACTAGAATTGAAGACATTTAGGGCCAAAATGCAGATGAGATACAAAATTCTAGAGAATATAGTTGATAAATACAAGGATAGTATTTGTTTCATGGTAGAGACTAATACAACATGCATGGAGGTTGTTGAACCAAGAACAAAGTTGATTCATCCATTGGGATATGAAGTTGAAGAGCCTATTCTAGAGGCTTATGCTCAAGTTCTATAGTCAACACCTAAGGACCTCAATGAACCTAGATGGGGGACTTATGAGGAGAAAACAAGAGAAGTAGATGCTGTATTGAATAGCACAACAACAAAAAGAAAAGTTGCCAAGGTTACTTCAGAGATTTTGAAAATTCATGGAGTATCTCAAGGAGACCTAGACAAAGCAAGGAAAGAGAAGATTTCTTTGGAAATAGAGAGCGCAACTACAACAAAGATAGAATCTGATGATCCAAAAATGAATAAGGTGAAAATTGAGAAATCTGATGATTCGAAGGGTAAAATAGATGATACCCCTTCTGTGCCCAAGGAAACTATTGACCTTACTGCTCCTCCTAAGTATAAGGCAATGCCTAAGAGGAAGAAAGAGATTAGCACCAGTCATCCATCCTCATGAGTAACAAGAAATAGGAAAAATACTCAAGCACCTCCAGAAGTAAGCTTCATACCTAGCCTTAAAGTGTTAAGCACAAGGATTGTTGATGAAGGCAGGTTAGATCAGGTAGGAAAATTCTATGAGAAATATAGTGAAATAGAAAAATCAGAGATTCATGAAATGATTGTTAAACACATGTTAAAGTTTAGGAGGATAGTCCTAGAACTAAAGACAATGATTCTAGACAAAGTATGGAACATCTTGGAATTCCTAAAAAGACAAGCCATTGAAGAGGATCAAAGGATTACAGAAAAGACTCTAGATGACAGCTTACCAGTATGTTCTCTAGAGGAGAAAAGGTTGTTAGATCTTATGAAGCCGTACCTTATAACTAAAACAAGAACCTTACATATAATGGACAATAACTTTAAGTTAGTTGCAAAGGAAATAGAGAAAGCCTTTGAGAAGGTTCTCATGAACAGGCACATGTACCCATCTACTGCGCCCATAGCTCAAGTGCCCTCAAAGTAAGTCAAGGTGGAAGAGCCCACTAATGCACTAGTGATAGGTCCTTAGGACTCAGTGTCTATAGTTGTAGCACCCATAGAGGTAGAGAAGCCTGTGCCTATGGCAGAAGCACACAAAGATGAAACAATTTTCATTGACAATGTTGAAATTGCAATGGTGGCCTCAGATATTGATCTGAACAAGTTTGAAGAATATTTTGTAAGAACTCAAGAGGCTAAGAATTTATGTGGTAACACTCCTCCTGATGTACAAGAAATAATAATTGAGGATATGACAGAAGTTGAAGGAGAAAAAGAAGAAGAAAAGAAAGAAGAAGAAAAAGAAATAGAAAAAGAAGAAGAAAAGAAAGAAGAAGGAAAAGAAACAAAAATAGAAAAAGGAGAAGAAGAGGGAAAAGGAAATGAACCATCAGTTGAAATGTTAATCAAAGTAAAGCAAGAAGTAGTGGATAGCACTCCTATCACTCCTGTATCATTATTGTCAAGATTGACACCAGACGCCACTAGTTTGGATTCTTGGGGAGAAGAAGACCTGATCAAGATCAATATCTTAGCGATGGAGAAGGCCAAGGAGAAATAGGTAATGATGAATCCCCTCCTTGTAGAATCACTAAATATCATGAACAACTTGTTACCAACATATAAGAAAGTGTCAAAGGTACACTCTGTTGATGATGTAAGTGCAATTCTTTCATAGTTCAAGAGTAATTTCTCTAACTTGGAAGAATCAACATCATTAGTTGCAGAGGACAAGTATATGAAGAAAAGACTAAATGAGTTGGTCAGTAACTTATCACTAGACCTTAGTTCACTCAAAGTTGGACAAGCAACTTTGAAAGAGTTTGCAGCAAAAGGAAGGAAAATTATTGCTGACTGTATGAATCAAGATAAGTTGACAGCCGATCACTACAAGAAGATTCAAGAACCAGAGGCCATGATTGAAAAGGTGAGGCAGTTAGTAGAAGATCCCTCTACTGATGTAAACATGTGTAATGATGTATATCAGGGATAGATTAACAAAATTAAGAAGGAAGAAAAAGAGATGTCAAAGATAAGGGCTAGGAAGACTTAGCTTAGAAATGCTCTTGTGCCCTCCCTTGATGTGTTGAATCAGAATATCAAGGAGATCGATGCCACCATGGTGACATATGATCAAGGTCCTAATGAACTACAACTAATTTAGAACCTAATTGAAGATTTGTGATTAGAGATCACCGAGTTGCTGATTAGATATGTAATATGATTAAATCAGTAATATGTTGTCATTGATGTCAACTAGTTTGACATCACTTATTTTGTAAGTTACTATACCTAAACATTTGTAGAAAAGGAGTAAAAGGGATGAAGAACAAAAATATCTACATGAGGAAGATGTATATGATAGATGAGGATAAGGAATACATTGAGTAACTTGTTGATGAGTCTATGACCTTATGTTATTGACTTGATTATGTTTCATTCATCTATGATGAGGAAAAGAACTAAAAGACACAAGGCAGTGTGGTCGGTGAATGAAGCATCACTGTATACACCGAGCAGTGTAGTGTATACCGAGCATAGTATAAACTGAGCTTGTGTTCATCGACACATTTCTTTGTTAACCAAGTAGGAGAAAAGGAACTAAATGATTAGTTTAGCCGTTAAGGATTGATGATCTGTAAAGTACATCAAAATCAGTGATGGAGATAATGTTTGTTACAAAGATCAATGACTAGCATAATTCAAGGAAGATCTAAAGGATGAAATCAAAACCTGTTACTGGCACAACTGTCGAGGAAGGTTTAAGTGGAAAAATGGACAAAGGAGAATAAGTGACAAAATCTGGTGGAGGAAAAGAAAATGGTTTACTTGTCTATTTAAGAGACTAAGGTTTTGTTATGAAACTCATGCCAGAAGAAGAAGGACTACATAATTATCGCATGAACAAGCTTCATGTATGCCTGATCAAACTGGTTAAGGAGAACTGAACTATAGAGTTTACCGAGCTTCAGAAAGCTATTACTAAGTGATAGTAAGTCATTGATTATTGTTGATATAGAATTGTTATACTGATCATAGGATTTGAATGAGCATAATATAGATCTGAACATCTACAATTGAAGTTATATTGTAATCAGATCAACTGCTGTTACATTTTAACCATTATAAATAGAGAAATCTTTTAATAGAGTGGAATTGAAAGTCTTATATGTTTCATTCATAGAATGAGCATTGTTATCCTGTCAACCCCATAGTGAATGCTGGTTGGACGATAATGGTTGGTTTAAAATCCTCTAACAAGGTCACACCTAACAGTGTGTTTGTAACATTTAACAATGTTATGTCTTCACCAACCTTACTTCAGAAGAGTGAACATTTTTGGGTTGCCGGTCCCAGGTGGTTTTCCCTTCACATGGTTTCCACATTAAATCTTTTGTGTTATGTATTCATTGTGTTGATTTTTTGTTATTATACTTTACATATTACATGTTAGATTTGGTCGGTAATCATTATATGCTATTGACTGGTAATCGGTAAAAGCATAGATAGTACAAGTATTTTATGTTACCGAGCTATAGAAGTGTAAGTAAATTGTTTTGGATTATACATTTTGATTTGGGACTGTAGATAACTGATTCACCCCCCTCTCAGTTATTCTAACAATTGGTATCAGAGCAGTGGTTGCTTGGAATAAAGTTTTAAGGACTTCAGCACAAAGGTCTCAAAATGTTTAAGAGGGAAGTGCCAAAGCTAAACAAGGATAACTTCACAATATGGAAAAGTCGAATGAAGTTGCATATATCCAGGATTGGGAATTCTATCCTAGATCTGATGACAAATGGATACCTTGCACCACCCATTGGTCCCTTGACCCTTGATCAATTAAGGGACAGGCATGAACATAATGTTACTATGATGGAGATTGCTGCTACCTATTTAGATGCCAAATTTGAAGACATCAAGGACTATACTACTGCTAAGTAGATGTGGGATAAAGTAGCTCAAATTTATAGTGGTGATGTGAATGTCAAGAGAGAAAGAGCCAAAAGCTTGAGAGGAAGATTCGATGACATGAAGATGAAAGAAGGTGAAAATATTGTGCAGTACACAAACATAATAAAAGAGGTAGTTCACGCTATTAGAGCATTAGATGGAGTTATTGATGAAGACACTGTGGTAAGCAAAATTCTGAGAACCCTATTTCCTATCTATGCAATCAGAATATCTGCAATTCATGAAAATAGGTTAGCACCTAACGACACACTCACTCTTGATAATCTGATTGGAAAGCTTACAAAATTTGAACTGAATAATTATGATAATAGTGTTGCACCCAATGTTGAATCTACTTTCATGACTTCTCTGAAGATTGGTAAGTCTAGTAGTAGAAATAATAAGGATGATAGTGATAGCAATACTGATGATGAGCTTGATGAACTTGAAGCTCTTATGGCTAGAAGGTTACCTGAAGGTAAAGGAAGGTATAGAGGCAAATTACCTTTAGCATGCTTTAACTATAAAGAAGTTGGTCACATTGCTGCTAGATGTCCACACAAGAAAGATGATGAAAGAACCAAAGACTGATCTGAAGGAAGCTATGGGAGAAGATACAACAGAGGCTACCGACACTAAAACAAAGATAACCAAGATAATAATGACAAAGGCAAGAAGGTTTGCTACATTGCTGAGGAAGAAGATATCACTGATACTGACACTGATGATGATGCAGAGGTAGTATTTGTGGCAATGAAGGATGATTATGAAGAAGATGAAAGGTATGTAGAGACAACACTTATATCTAAGGTTAATAAGAATGATACATGGATTATAGATAGTGGTTGTACACATCACATGACTGGTGATGAAGAAAAATTTGATTATCTTGAAGAATACAATGGAGGATCTATAAGAATGGGAAATGATGCACCCTGTATGGTAAGAGGTAAAAGATCCCTGATGATAAATGATAGATTAAAATGTGAAAATTCTTATTGGGTAAGAGGATTAAACTATAACTTGCTAAGTGTGGCATAACTAAACAATTTAGGCCACCGAGTTGCTTTTGAGAGTAAAAAGGTGAAAATATTTGATGATGGAGGAAGACTTGTTGGAACTGGTACACAATCCAGAGGTAATCTATTTTATCTTGATAATGATCAATCTTCTTGTTTATTTATGAAAGATGAAGATGCATGGTTGTGGCATAAGAGGTTATATCATGAGAATTTTGATAACATGATTAAGATCAGTAAAAAGAAAAGAGTTAGAGGTTTGCCTAACTTGTCAAAGCCTGATCATGTTATGTGTCATGAATGTTAGAAACGTAAGATGACTAAGTCTAGTTTCAAAAGAAAATATTATTCAACAAAGAAGATACTTGAGTTGGTTCATATCGACCTATGTGGTCCTATGAAAACTCAGAGTTATTATGGAGACATATATTTTATTCTTTTTGTTGATGATTATACTAGGTTAATGACTATCATGTTCTTAAAAGAAAAATCTGAGGCATTCAAGATGTTCAAGTGGTATAAAGAAAAAGTAGAAAAAGACACTGGTAAAGATTTGAAATGCTTAAGATCTAATAGAGGAGGTGAATTTATTTCTGATGAATTTACTAATTTTTGTAATGAGCATGGTATTAAAAGATAGGTCTCTACACTGAGGACACCCCAACAAAATGGCATTGCTGAAAGGAGGAATAGGTCAATTGTTGACTACGCAAGGACATTAAAGATATAAAAGAATATTGCTCAAAAATACTGGAGAGAAGCCATTAGCACTTCTGTCTATGTGCTAAATTGAGTACAACTGAAGAAGGACACCAATACGACACCCTATGAGTTATGGTTTGGACACAAACCCACTTTAAGTTATTTCAAAATTTTTGGAAGCAAATATTTTATTCTGAAAGATGATAGAAATGGAAAGTTTGACTCAAAAGGTGATGAAGGGATATTTATAGGATATTCCAATAAAAGTAAAGCATACAAGTGTTTGAACAGAGTAACTAATAAAATGATTGAAAGTACTAATGTTTGAGTTGATGAGTTTGATGATAAGAATGTAGAGGAAAGTAGAAAGGAACCTGAGGACTACAGTAGATTCACTTACATTGAACAACCTGAGTACCTACCGACACTGCAGATAGTGACAACTAGTCAACAGGAAAACAATACCGAGGAACAAGAAAAAGAAACCGATGAGTAGGAAGGACCTACCGAGAAGGCAAATGAACTTGCATAGGATGAACAAGAAAGAATAAATCAGATACTAGCAAGTTTTGTCAGAAGACACCATCCCGAGACACAAATCATTGGAGATAGACAAGATGGCATGTAAACAAGGAGTAAGACAAGACAAGGTACATGTCTAGTTTGTGAATATGAACCGAAGAATGTAAAAGTTGCATTAGAAAATGATGAATGGGTTAATGCAATGAAAGAGGGAATAGAAAAAATAGAGAAGAAAAAAACCTAGACCTTAGTACCCAGACCTAAAGATAAGAATGTTATCAGTACTAAGTGGATATTTAGAAACAAGTAGAATGAAAATGGAGAGGTAACAAGAAATAAAGCTAGATTGGTATGCAAAGGATATGCATAGGAGGAAGGAATTGATTATGGTGAAACATTTGCACCTATTGCTAGATTAGAAGGAGTCAGAATGTTACTTGTATATGCTGCACACAAAAAGTTCAAAGTTTACCAAATGGATGTCAAGTCAGCATTTTTGAATGGAATACTTGAAGAAGAAGTCTACATAGAACAACCTGAAGGGTTTGTAGATCCAGAAAAGAAAGATATGGTATGTAGATTACATAAAGCTTTATATGGTTTGAAGCAAGCACCGAGAGCCTGGTATGAAAGGCTACATACTTATTTGTTAAGTATTGGATTTGTTAGAACAAGTGAGAACATAAATTTGTATATGAAAGGAGATACTGATGATACTATTCTTATTGCTGAAATATTTGTGGATGACATTATATTTAGAGGACAAGATCAAATCTATAAGTCATTTGCTGATGAAATGAGAAGTGAATTTGAAATGTCTATGTTCGGAGATATTATGTTATTTATAGGACTACAAGTGATTCAATAGAATGATGGTATATTCATCACACAATCCAAATATATCAAGGAAGTATTGAAGACATTTGGCATGGAAGATGCTAAACCTATGGGAACACCAATGGCTACTAGATGTAAACTAAGGAAGATGAAACTACAGAAGTGAACCAGACACTATACCGATCTATGATTGGTAAGTTAATGTATGTAGTGCATAGTAGACTAGACATAACACATGCTGTGGGAATTGTTGCAAGATTTTCTGCAAACCCTAGAGAGTCACACATGGTTGCTACAAAAAGAATCTTAAGATACCTAAAGAAAATAGAAGATTATGGATTATGGTATCCTAAGGAAGGCAAGTTTGAATTTAGAATCTATATCGACGTTGATTGGGTTGGAAATGTGGATGACAGAAAAAGTACCACCGGAGGAGCATTTTTCTTTGGTAAAAGACTTATTACATGGACAAGTAAGAAGCAGGCTTGCATTTCTCAGTCTACAAATGAAGTAGAGTATGTTGCTACTGCTACAAACTATTCAAATATTGCATATATTAAGCAAGTATTGGAAGGTATGAATGAGATAATCACTGAGCCAATGATTATATACTGTGACAACACAAGTGCAATAAACATTTCAAAGAATCTAGTGATGCATTCTAAAACAAAGCATATATCTATTAAGTATCACTACTTAAGAGAACAAGTACATGAGAAGCAAGTTAAGCTAGAGTTTGTTACATTAAAAGAACAACTTGCATATATATTTACAAAGTCTCTACCGAAGGATACATTTGAATACTTGAGGACTAGACTTGGGGTCTGTCCCCTATCTACCGATCACTAATGTGATTTGGATGTTACATCAACCTAATCTTATTAGAAGATCATATATGTTGATGCAGCATAGTTCACACTTTGGATCAGGTCTAAGGTTGTGAAAAGTTTGGAGAACTGGAACAGATTGGCATATCTGTATACAAAGATACAGAGTATGCACCAAACAAAAGAGAATTACATGGCTACTATAGAGCTATATGTTTATTTGTTTCTTTGACATTGTTGTCAAAGGGAGAGATAAACAATATGCAACAATATGCACTGATGAGAACACTGAAACATCTAAGGGAGAGACAAAATGAAAGAAAGGAAGAGAACTAAAGATCAGTTACTGAGAACATAAGAAGGAATTCAAGAGCTAAAAAGATCATATCTACAGAATGTCAAAGATGCATTTGTAATGCCATTGAGTAATGCAATGATTAAACATATTAAGCTAGGGAGAGCTTGTACAACATTTGTTCACAGAGTTGTAGAATAAATGTTTGGTATGTGTATGGTATATTTCATATTACTTGAGTTGCCATCAATGCCAATTGGAGAGATTGATGAACTACAACTGATTTAGAACCTAATTGAAAATCTGTGATTAGAGATCACTGAGTTGCTGATTAGATATGTAATATGATTAAATCATTAATATGTTGTCATTGATGTCAACTAGTTTGACAAAACTTATTTTGTAAGTGACTATACCTAAACATCTGTAGAAAATGAGTAAAAGAGATGAAGAATAGAAATATCTACATGAGGAAGATGTATATGATAGATGAGGATAAGGAATACATTGAGTACCTTTTTGATGAGTCTATGACCTTATGTTATTGACTTGATTATGTTTCATTCATCTATGATGAGGAAAAGAACTGAAAGACACAAGGCAGTGTGGTCAGTTGATGAGCATCACAGTATATACCGAGTAGCATAGTGTATACTGAGCATAGTATAAATTGAGCTTGTGTTCACTGACACATTTCTTTGTTAACCGAGTAGGAGGAAAGGAACTAAATGATTAGTTTAGTCATTAAGGATTGATGAGTTGTAAACTATATCGAAATCAATGATGGAGATAATGTTTGTTACAAAGATCAACAACTAGCATAATTAAAGGAAGATCTAAAGGATGAAATCAAAATGTGTTACTGGCACAACTACCAAGGAAGGTTTAAGTGGCAAAATGGACAAAGGAGAATAAGCGGCAAAATCTAGTGGAGGAAAAGAAAATAGTTTACTTGTCTATTTAAGAGACTAAGGTTTTGTTATGAAACTCATGCTAGAAGAAGAAGGACTATAGAATTATCACATGAACAAGCTTCATGTATGCCTGATCAAATTGGTTAAGGAGAACTGAACTACAGAGTTTACCGAGAGTCTGAAAGCTATTACCGAGCGACAGTAAGTCATTGATTATTGTTGATACATAATTGTTATACTGATCAGAGGATTTGAATGAGCACAATATAGATCTGAACATCTACAATTGAAGTTGTATTGTAATCAGATCAACTACTATTACATTTTAACCATTGTAAATAGAGAAATCTCTTAACAGAGTGGACTTGAAAGTCTTATATGTTTCATTCATAGAATGAGCATTGTTATCCTATCAACCCCATAGTGAATGCTAGTTGGATGATAATGGTTGGTCTAAAATCCTCTAACAAGGTCACACCTAACAGTGTGTTTGTAACCTTTAATAGGGTTGGGTCTTCACCGATCTCACTTCAGAAGAGTGAACATTTTTGGGTTGTCGGTCCCAGGTGGTTTTTCCCTTCATAGGGTTTCCACGTTAAATCTTTTGTGTTATGTGTTCATTATGGTGATTGTTTGTTATCATACTTTACATATTACATGTTAGATTTGGTTGGTAATCATTATATGCTATTGACTGGTAATCGGTAAAAGCACATACATTATAAGTATTTTATGTTACCGAGCTGTAGAAGTGTAAGTAGATTGTTTTAGATTATACATTTTGATTTGGGACTGTGGATAACTAATTCACCCCCCTCTTAGTTATTCTAACAGGTCCTAGTTTAGACTTGGAGAAGATGGAGAAGCTATAGTATGCATTATGCACCCATCTCCAAACAATCAATGCATTAATTGCATTTTGGAAACAAGAGATCCAAAATTTATAGATTGCATACCTGAATGTACTTTTAGTGTAAGTACTTGTACAGATTTAGTTTTGTAACACCTTTGTCATTAATGTCAAAGGGGGAGTATGTATAGAATATGGAGCTATAGCTATGTAAAGAAAATGTATAGTAAGAAGATATAAGGGAGATATAAGATAGAGTATGATTAAGTGTTTTTTGTATTAAGGGACAATTAGTAAATTTTTCCATATTCCTTTGTTTCCATCAATGAAAAAGGGGGAGATTGTTGGAAAGTTGACTATACTGGTGTATATGACTTATTATGGTGTTTTCATTATGGCAACAAAGTCATATGATGTTTTGGAGTCAGCGCTCATGATAAGAAGATCAGAAATTGGCTAAGTGTTGAAGACTGGACAGTGTACAGAGTACCTGAAGATCAGAGAGTCAGCGCACGTGCATAAGACAAAATTATGGTATGCGCCCTAGAATTTAAGATGGTAAGACCATATTCATGGTAAGTCTAAGAGTGCATGATCAGAAGATTCAATAGGAGGAAGATACAAAGAGTTTAAGTTGCATAGACAGTGTATGCCAGAGAAGAACAGAGCAAGCAACCGACTGTTGATATTTTGGTTAGCGATTATATTATTATGTTGTAAAGGCTATATGCCTATTGTAATTAGGTTGTAGACATATAATTATGTTTTTTTGTAAACACACTTGAGCCAATTCAATTGGAAGCATTGTATGTAATCAGTTAAAGGGCTGACCTAGTTAATTGTTTTGTATGTGCATATAAATATTAGATGTACCCTTTGTAATAGGTATGAGAGTTAAAATATAGTTGATATAAGTAGAGAAGAAGTGTGTGAAGAGTTGATAAGATGTATTAGATCTTTGCAAGAGGTCAAAGCATCAGCACATCAAAGGGACTGATCATACAAGCAGTGTCATAGTGACAGTTCATCCAACAGATATAGTGTGTATCTGAGATCTAAAGGTTGTAGCCTTCACCACTTGAGTAGTGAGCTCTAGGATAGTGTGTCCACACCCCTAATAGGGTCTGACCCTTGACAAGGTCACTGTACTAAATACATTGTAAAGAAACTCTTAACAGGGTTAAGGATCTTCTAATAAGGATCATAAAACACTAGTACATATTATTAGTGGGTGTCAATTCCCATAGGGGTTTTTACCTATTTGGATTTCCCTGTAACCACATTGGTGTTATGTGTTGAGTTCATGTTTCTTATTTATGTTGATGCTCATTTCAATACTTAAGCATTCACGTTAAATTTTAAGAAGTAAAGCAAAAGATTAAATTAAGTGAACATTGATTCACCCCCCCTCTTAGTGTTCCCATTCCTAACAAGGTCATCATTTAGAGCATATAATAACCACATCCGAAGAAACAAGGTGACCAAGTTAATTAAGACTCCAAACAATAATGGTCATCACCTTATGGTTAAATAACATAAAGATCGAGGATTTAATATAAACATGACATAAATCTTGTTAAAATATAGCTTCAATATGATTGACACACACATATATATTGTAAGTGTCTAAAATGCAATGTCTAAGAATACCAAACTAAGCTAGCATTCAAAAAAACAATCTAAACAAACACTTATGCTATGACCCACAAAAGGAAGACAAAACCAAAAGAATGCAAACCTCACAAACCTAAGAAATCTCCAAGTTGTAGAAGATTTGTCCAAGGATGGAATGTGTGCTCATGGAATATGCTTCAAGATTCAAGAGAGAAATGAGCATAATAACTTTGCTTCAATGGTGGATGAAAATGAAGAAGGAGAGCTTCTCTTTTATAGAAAGATGCATGAAATGGATGGTCAAGATTAAGAGGCAAAAGAGGAATGAACAATGGTGGAGATGCATCCAAGAGAGAGCACATGGATTGTGCTTTCTCAAATGCATAGCATTGTGACAAGTGTCACAATGAGGGAGGATGAGAGGAGAGGTCAAATTCTTGAGGGATGTATGTTTTGTTATGTATGTGGAGCCTAATCAGACTCAGGTTCTTTTGGTGTGGTTTCCCCCTAACTTATCTACAAGGTCAAGGGGTAGAGCCCCTTTAAAATGACTTAATAATATTGTAAAGGGTCGGCCATCAATTTTTCATTAGTCGGAGTATTTTTTTCCCTAATTTTTTTATGTCAAAAATACTTGTAAAAAGGGCTTAGGGTTTGAGATTCATTGTATGAAGTTTTTTGTAGCTTCCTGTGATGGTATTGAGTTGCAAGTTCAGATTGTAATCACTAGATAATAATAAAGATATTGGACTCACTGTTGGTGGATGTAGCCCAGGGATTTGGTGAACCACGTTAAACATTATGTTATTGTGTTCTCTTTTGTGTGTTAATATTTTCATTTTTTCTGCTTATTATCCTAACAAGTGGTATCAGAGCGAGGTTATTTCATTTGTTCTTTCATCTATTCTCTGAAGCAGGTCTCACGAGTTAGTAGGAGAGTCTCTCGGTTAAGTGGGAGAAATGGCTGATGAGAGTAGGCTAAAGGTTGATAAGTTTAATGGGCAGAACTTCCAGTTATGGAAGATGAAAATGGAGGACTATCTCTATCAGAAGGATCTATGGCGGCCATTAGAGAGAATAGCAAAGAAAGAGGCAATAATGTCTCATGACGATTAGGATAATTTGGATAGGAAGGCACTGGGGAATATTCGTCTATGCCTAGCACAATCAGTGGCATTCAATATTACTGGAAAAATGAAAGCTAAAGATTTGATGGACACCCTAGCGAAGTTGTATGAAAAGCCTTCAGCTTCAAACAAGGCATTTCTTATGAAGCATTTATTTAATATGAAAATGGTAGAAGGTGGATCAGTTGCTGATCATTTGAATGAGTTTAATATAGTTACAAGTCAGTTAGCCTCAATTAAAATTAATTTTGATGAAGAGGTTAGGGCTCTTGATTTTGTGCTCTTTGCCAGAAAGCTGGAATGGCTTGGTAATGGTTGTTAGTAATTCTATTTTTGGTTCTAATACCCTAAAGTTTGATGATGTTATTGGTGTTATATTGAGTGAGGAAATTCATAGGAAAAGCTTAGGGGCATCCACATTGGGTAGTGTATTGAATGCAGAAAGCAGAGGAAGAACAAGAGATAGAGGAAATAACTCTGGAAATCATGGAAAATTATGAGAGAAGTCAAAGGGAAAGAGGTCTCAGTCAAGAGGACCTAGTGACTGCTGGTACTCTAGAAAACTAGGACATAAGAAGAAAGATTGTTGGTCTCAGAAGAAAGATCAAGGAGACAAACATGATGGAAAGAAGGAGGCAAATGTGGCAAGTAACAAATCTGAAGAGGATTCTTTGCTCTTGTCTTTAGAAAATGTTGATGATTCATGGGTGTTAGATCTGGGGGCTTCATTTCATGCTACACCCATAGAGGTTATTTTGTTGATTATGTCCAAGGGGATTTTGGGATAGTTTATTTGGGAGATAATGAACCCTGTCAAATTGTTGGAAAAGGGAAAATCAAGATTAAGTTGCACAATGGGAATCATTGGCTACTACAAGAGGTAAGACATGTTCCAAGGCTGAGTAGAAATTTAATTTCAGCATGGCAACTCACTGATGAGGGTTGCACAGTGACTTTTAATGATAAAAATTGGAAGGTTTCAAAAGGTTCCTTAGTAGTAGCAAAAGGTGTGAAAGTAGGCACCTTATATCTTTGTACAGGTCATACTATTCCCTCTACTTTAATTGTTTCAGAGAAAAATGAATGTTCAGGAACAATTGTTGCAGTTGAGCAGGTAGAACAAGAGACAATAGCTGGAGATTCTGAAACAACGCTATGGCACAATAGACTTGGGCACATGAGTGAAAAAGATATGAAATTAATTCATTCAAAGAAAGCTCTACCAGTTCTAAAATGTGTTAATATGGATTTCTATGAAAGTTGTGTATGGAAAGCAAAAGAGAGTCAGTTTTGTAAAGAGTGGGAAGGAAAAGAAAGATGAAAAATTAGAGCTTGTGCATATAGATGTATGGGGTCAAGCTCAGGTATCTTCCCTTGGTGGCTCTTAGTATTATGTTAAATTCATTGATGATGCAATTAGGAAAGTATGGATATATTTCATTAGATAGAAATTTGATGTATTTGAAACTTTTAAGAAATGGAAAAGCTTGGTTGAAAATGAGACTGGAAAAAGATTAAAATGTCTCAAATCTGATAATGGTGGTGAGTATTGCAACAAATAATTTGAAGATTATTGTGCCTCTACTGGTATTCATAGACAAAAAATAGTTCTAAGGACTCCACAGGAAAATGGAGTGGTTGAACGCATGAATAGGACAATAATGGAACATGCTAGGAGCATGAGGTTGCATGCTGGGCTCCCCCTAACCATGTGGGTAGAGGCTGTTAAAACTACTATATATTTGATAAATAGAGGCCCCTATACTCCCTTGGGTTGTGGTATTCTAGAGGAAGCATGGGTAGGTAAGAAGGTGAGTTATTCTTTTCTCAGAACCTTCGGTTGTGAAGCATTTGCATATATAGATTATGAAAATAGAACCAAGCTGGAAGATAAATCTAAGAAATGTATATTTGTTGGATATGACATTGATGAATTTGGTTATAGGCTTTGGGATTTTGAAAATCATAAAATTTTAAGAAGAAGGGATGTCATATTCAATGAGAAAGTGTTGTACAAAGATCTGTTGCAGCAGCATGAGAAGAAAGAAAATGATTATGTAGTGCTGGATGATATTCCAAATGATAATGTTCCAAAAATTCCTTATGCTCTGCAACAATAGCAACAACAAATACTACATACCCCAGTGAATGTTAGATGGTCAACAAGGCTAAGTAGACCTCCAGATAGATTTTCACCTTCTTTGTATTCTATCTTATTAACTGATGTTGGTGAACCTGAATGTTATAATGAAGCTATGTAGGTGGATACAAAACTTCAGTGGGAGTCTGCAATGATAGATGAAATAGAATCCTTGCTGAAAAATTAGACTTGGGATTTATTTAAGTTACCTACAAGTAAACGGGCTTTGTAGAATAAATGGGTTTATAGGTTGAAAGAAGAAGATGGAGGTAAGAAAAGATTTAAAGCCAGATTAGTCGTAAAAGGATTTGCATAGAAACATGGTATTGATTTTGATGAGATTTTTTCTCTAGTTGTTAAAATGACTTCTATTCGTACTGTTTTAAGTATTATGGCTACTGAAGATTTGCATTTAGAGTAGCTTGATGTTAAAACAACCTTTCTTCATGGTGATTTGAATGAAGAAATATATATGGTCCAGCCACAGGGATTTGAGGTCAAGGGCAAGGAGAGTTTAGTGTGCAAATTGTAGAAAAGTTTATATGGCCTGAAGCAAGCACCTCGGCAATGGTATATTAAATTTGATACTTTTATGAATGAGAATGGATACACTCGATGTAATTCTGACCATTGTGTTTATTTCAAGAGGTTAAATAATGACAGCTACATTATTATATGTTTATATGTTGATGATATGCTTGTAGCTGGATCTAACATGGATCATATTAAGGGGTTGAAACAATAGTTAGCAAAATATTTTGCTATGAAGGATTTGGGGGTAACAAAACAAATCCTTGGCATGAAAATTTGCAGAGATAGGAAGAATATAAAATTAACTCTATCTCAGGTTGATTATGTTGAAAAGGTGTTGTAGAGATAGTACATGAAGGATGCCAAAGTTGTCACTACACCTTTGCCTGGTCATTTGAAATTAACCAAAGAAATGTGTCCCAAGACACCAGAAGAAGAGGAAAAAATGTCTAAGATACCTTATGCTTCAGCTGTAGGGAGCTTAATGTATGCTATGGTATGTACTAGGCCAGATATTGCACATGCAGTGGGAGTCATTAGCCGATATATGAGTCACCCTGGGATTGAGCATTGGAATGCAGTCAAATGGATTCTCAGATATTTGAGAGGTACATCCAATGAGTGTTTACACTTTCGGGCCTCTTCTACTACTATTCATGGCTATGTTGACTCAGATTTGGAAGGAGATATTGATACCAGATGGAGTACTATAGGTTATGTATTTGCTATTGGTCGAACAATAGTGAGTTGGATTTCTCGGTTAAAAAAGGTGAATGTTTTATCCACTACAGAGGTAGAGTATGTTGCTGCTATAGAGGCAGCCAAGGAGATGATATGGCTTCAATTCTTCATGGAAGAATTGGGACATCCACAGGCAGATAATTATTTGTATTCAGATAGTAAGAGTGCCATTCATCTTGCAAAGAATTTTGCTTTGCACTAAAAAACAAAGCACATACAATTGCGATATCATTTCATTCAGTCAGTTTTGGATGATGGATAGTTAAAGTTGGAGAAGATACATACAGATGATAATCCAATAGATATGTTTACAAAGGTAGTGACAAGGGAGAAGCTGAATTCCTCTTCAGCTTCAATTGGTCTTCTAGACTAAACATAATACAAGAACAACTGAGTCCAGGGTGGTTTCTTTATTCCAGTGGGAGCTATAGGTTTGGTCGATCAGTCTCCAAGTGGGAGGAAATTGCTATGGAATTTAATCAGTCTCCAAGTGGGAGATTGTTATGTATGTGGAGCCTAATCAGACTCAGGTTCTTTTGGCTCAATTTCCCCCCTGACTTATCTACGGGGTCAAGGGGCAGGGCCCCTTGCGGGGTCCTGGGGCAGCGCCCTAGGTGGAGTCAAGGGGCAGAGCCCCTGATGGGTTCAAGGGGCAGCACCCCTTGCGGGTTGGCCATCAATTTTCCATTAGTTAGAGTATTTTTTGCCCTAATTTTGTTATGTCAAAAATAATTGTAAAAAGGGCTTAGGGTTTGAGATTCACTGTATGAGGTTTTTGGTAGCTTCCTGTGACGGTATTGAGTTGCAAGTTTTAGATTGCAATCAATGGATAATAATAAAGATATTGGACTCACTGTTGGTGGATGTAGCCTAGGGATTGGGTGAGCCACGTTAAACTTTGTGTTATTGTGTTCTCTTCTGTGTTAATATTTGCATTTTTTCTGCTTATTATCCTAACGTGTTTTGGAAGGTGTGAGAGGGGACAAGTGTTTAAGAGGTGTAAGAGGCTTTATGATTTGTCATTGGAGGATGTGGAGGTGTTGTCATTGTAATACCCCAAAAATGGGCTATAGGTTCATTAACCTCTTATATCGACACATCGAATGAAATCGACATCAAAGTCCTAACCTAAGGCACATTGGCACATTATCAAATCTTAATTGATTATCCTAAATTTTGCATCGGGGAATATTCCTTATTCCTATTTATTCTAATTATCTTTAATTTAATGATTATTTGGTGATAAATCCTATTTATCCTAAAGTTTGATTAACTGAATATTCTACATATTTAATTAATTAGATTTAATACTGCCACTTAATTATTTAATTGGATTTAATTATATTTATTTCTGAATTGTATTATTTCATTTTGACAATAAATCAAATATCCTATGACTAATTGATTAAATTCTTATTTAATTAATTAAAGTCAATTGTCAAATTTAATAATATAGTTTTTGAATAAAAGTTTGATTTAATAATTGATTAACCCATAAATCAATTGTTTTATTTTTTAAAAAATTAGTTAAGTTGAGGATAAATCACTTTATTTATTAAATTAATTCATAATTAATTATGCACATCCAAAAAAATAGTTAAACTTTAAATCAGAAAATCAATTCAAGTTGTTTTAAAAATAAACTCAACTCTCTTTTGAGTTGAAAGTTGATCTCAACTTCTAATTTAAATCAAAAAGTTGTTTTTGCATGATTTTTGTGAGTTAACTATCTTTAATTCCTTATTGACTCAAAAATCAACCTGAGTGATTTATGGCTTTTTCCATGCATCCCCAAAGCCCTGGATTTCTATAAAATCAAGTCTTCAACTCTTCACAAATCATCTCACAAGTTTTCATACTTACTCTGCCAAAATCAACCCATGAATTTGCACAACCACACTGGTGAATCGACATCTAAAGAATTGAAGCTTCTTTGTGAATCAACAACTTTTATGAGATCAATCTTATTAGCATATCATTGTAGCTTATTTTTCATATTAGTTTTTCATCTAGAATAGATTCATATCAGTTTATTTCATCTTATTGCATAGAAAAACCAAAAATATAGATTAATTTTCACTCATCTCATATCTAGATTCTGCATTCAAATCCTTCGTTTAGGTGTTGTCAAGGTCACTGATCTCAATCCAATCTGAGAATACATACTCGCATCTACTAGAAGGCAGTAAATCACTTGGTTAGATTAGTTTTCATTTCACTGCATGATTTTGATTTTAACTAACCTCTAATTTTTTACTGAAGTGTTGTGTTTATAGCTAGGTATAAAATTCACACACACATTTCTGGCGCCCACCGTGGGGCCCTGAAATGGGTTTCCATTCAATTTCTATCAATTTCTATCATCTTCTTGTCATTTTATGTTCCAAGCTGTGATTTTTAATTTTTGTCCATCTAATGTTTGTATGAGTTTTGTCAGAAACTTGTATCAGAGGATACCCACTATTGTATGACAGTTGATTTGATCGAGGATCATACCATCAGAAACATAGTGTCGTTTGGAAGCTCTTTTGTTGTATGATCTGATACCCATTGTCATACGAGTTTCTGGATTGTTGTCTGGTAGGTGACCCACTATCGTATGAGTTTCAGTGCCAGGTTTCAATTGTCATTTCACTTTTTCAGCCAATTTTCTAGATTTGGACTGATAGCTAACATTAACAATTAAAATTTGCTGTTTCTGATTGATTTCTGCTGATTTTGATTGGGAAAAAGTGTAAGAATTGCTAAAAATAGGCAAGAATCTACTAAGTGCATTGCGAGGAATTTAGGTAATCTTCTTAGCTGATAACATTTTGATTTGGATTAAAAAGAACTCTTGCGTGTCAAGCTTGTGTGACCTTTATTAATTTCATATCACATATTTCATTTTGGGCTATAAAAATGAACATAGATTTGCTTTTCAACATCTTTGTTACACATAGTAAATAGGCCCTATGAACACTATTCATGGTTCTTGAGAGAGTGGGTTTCTAGTGAAACTCTTCTCAACGAAGGAACCCTTGTAGGTAGGGAGGTTATTGAGAGTGTCTCACGTTCTACTAGATTTGTGCGTCTTCAACTTTTGATTGATACATTCTCTCTCTGAAGAGGTTGATAGATCATAAGTGGTTGACATCATAGATCTTTGTGAGATAATCTTGGTCTTAGCGTGTCAGATTAATCTATCTGCTTTGTTTGGGTTAAAAGTGAAAAGGCTAGAGGACTATGCTCTACTCCCTTTTTGGGTAGTACCAAAAACTCAGATCCTTGAATCTAGAACCAGTCTCCATGTGGTATCTTTTGTTAGTCACCTTTAGAGAGGGTTAACCATAGTGGACATTCCCTTAATTGGGTCAACCACGTTGATGAAACCTCAAGCAGTAATAGCCATTTTCACCATGGTAGTAGCAACCGCTATATAAATGTCCTTGTGGAGGAAATCTTCATAGGTGTGGTCTCTTGTTGGGCTGTCAGATCTCCCTAGTAGCTCCTGATTGAATAATTTCTTAGACTATGTCAAAACCTCGGTGCACCTGGATTGGAGTTTTCTCTCTTGAGATCACAAAATTTTTAGAGTCAGACCATTACTAAAAACCCTAGTGAGGCCAAATTTTCATTTTCTAGGAATATGTGCATTATTGCAAAACTTTTTGGAACACACACTGTTAGCACTCCTAGGGATTAGCACAATTTAGTCAATTGATTGTTCATGCACAGGGTTGCTTTGTCCCCTATTCATTATTTTTAGACGTGCTTGAAATCACTTGCTTGCTATTTTGCGTGCCTGTTTATCTATTTGGTTACTAAGAACGAATCAATCTGATACAATCTTCAAATCTGGATAGACAATTTTGTGAACAATTTGAAACTGAAAACCTCAAAAATTGCAAAATCTGATATCAAACACCTTTCTAGAGTCAAAAGTCATCTTGTAAAGTCAGAAAGTTGTACGACTTTTGGCTATTGTCATTTCAGAACCCCCAGATTGTCGTATGGTAGCTGGTATATTGTCATACAAGTTTAGCTGCCAGTCAATTCAAAAAAGTCAAAAACCCTGCTATCAACTGCTGTGCGAGTTTTGCAACTATCGTATGATTGTCAATTGTCATTTCATATCCTACCCATTGTCATACAAGCCTATAGAAAGTCATTTGAGAAATTTTGAAAAATTGCCAGAAAGTTGTCAGAGCTGTCAGAGACCCAGCTTGTCTAGCCTATTTCCAGAGTCTGTCAAGAAAATAACTGTGTCAGGAACAAAGCATCAACTACTGAGAATCCAATCATTTTCCTAAAGTGACCTTTTGGATTTGATATAGCCTTCTATTTAATCAATTTGAGTCCTTTTCATCTTGTGTCAAAACCTTGTCATAACTATCAATCTTCAACCCATCTTCAAAATGGCTGTGTTGTGAACTTGTGTCTGCTATCTTTTGGGCATCTACCCATACATCCAGGACATAGTCTCCTTCATTTACATCTAATCTAAGCTTCAATCAATCAAACCTTGACAAGGTTGCGTCATTTGATCTTATTGAATCAGATCTTTCTTCAGTTGTCTTCATCATATTCTTTTTTTTCACCCAAGGTTAATGGTGGAAACTAGAGATTCCTCTCACAAGAAATCTGGAGAAATATCCCATACCATACCTTTGAATACTCTCCAGGCTCCAACTCTTGAGCAACTCTACAATTCTGGTCTTTACGAAGATGACGGTCTTGGCAATTTTTGATTAAAAATTGGTTACATTCCTCCTTCATCAACTCACGGAGGTAATAAAAAAAATCCTCCTCTATCTATCCCAGGGAGAACTCCTACCATGTCTCAAGTAGGGACAAACTTTGGCTCTCAAAGAGCTCAATCTCAACATGGTGCAGATCAGGAACCCACACCTGAAGAAATTGCTCGGTATCAAAATGATGATGACTTCAAAAGAATGATGAAGCATTTCTTGAAAGAAGATAGAGAAGCATACTTTTTACAATTAGCTCATCAAGGAGCTAAACTTCCTCCCAACTTTAATGTTGAAGATATCATTACACACGAGGAAGAAAATCCTATTTCAGCTATGATGAAATAAATGCATGCCATGCAAGTCAAACTTAATAAACTTGAGAAAGAAAAGGAACCCAAGGAGTTCTCCATGGAGGCCCTATGTCCTTTTCCATTTGATAGAGACTTGTACATGCCACCATTCCCTAAAAGGGTGGAAATGCCAAAATATGATAAGTATGATGGACACTCAGATCCTCAAGATCATGTCAAAGAATTCTGTACACAATCTATGGAGTTCATGCACGAACCAAATTATCTGATGCGTCTCTTTCCTCGATCTTTGGGGGGAGAAACCATTCATTAGTTCTCTAGATTTCCTTCTACTATCAAAAATTTTGAGGAGTTGATCAAATTGTTCTATTAGCAATACTCCTACAACATTCAACATCCAGTCACCATGATTGATATCTGCAATCTCAAACAATATCCATGAGAACCATTCCTGACATTTCTCAAGAGATGGAGGAAGAAATTCTCTCTATATGCTAGGCCTATCCAGAAACTAAGAAACTGGAAATCTTCATCAATAATCTTGTCTCAGAGATCAACTACCCTTTACAAATGCAAGATCATACATCTTTTGATAAGATGGTAGACAATGCGATCAAAATTGAAAAGGTACTTGTGAAAAAAGGAGACATCACACTTCAAAAGGATAAGTACGAATCAAGATCCAGTTCTAAAGACAAGAACAAAAACTGGAACAAGAATAAAGGCATCATCATAGATGGTGTTGTTGATACTATCCATGCCCCATCGAAGGCACTAGATTTCAATCTAACTATTGGCACCCAAGCCATCAAAGCTTTAGAGAAAAAGGTGTTTGAACCATCTCAAAAGAAGCCAGAATACAAATCTTGGTCCGTTGATAATAAATGAAAGTTCACTCCTCTTGGAGAATCTTTGGAATCAGCTATAAGAACTCTGCTAGCTAATAACATCATCTCTTTTCCTAAGATCTGACAATCTGATCCTGACCCTAAACCAAAATGGTGGAGAGAGAATGAATTCTGTGATTTCCATCAGGGTAAAGGTCACAAAACTAATAACTAATTACGCTTGAAACATACTATTCAAGATCTGATTGATAAGGGAGACATCACGATTGAAAATCATAAGAGCAATAATGATCATACAACATTCACAAAACCATTTCTGAAACATGGTCAAGAAGTTTCATCTTCTCAGCCTAATATGGGGGCAAATGTCAATTATGCTTACCCTAGAAATAATGCTATTATCAATATGGTTGAACCTTGTCTCTCTGAGCATTGCAATGTCATCACAATTATGTGAAGAGATAGAGATCATACTTTAGCTAACGTAGTTACTTGATCACAAGCTCAGGCACATTTGAACGGACAAATCCCAGATTCATCAAATGTCCCTAAGATGCCCTTCAATCTTTCTTCTGCTTCCAAATAGAAGGCTGCTTCTAAATCTTCCAATCCTAAAGATATGAGGCCAACATCTTATAGCATTGTTCAAAAACTCCAACACACTAATGTTAAAATCTCCATGTTTGAGTTGCTTTGAATATCTCTAGCTCATAGAGCTATTCTAGACAAAGCTTTGCTCAGATCTAATATTCTTGATGAATTTGATTTAGACAAGTTCCAGACTATGGTTGGACATCTTACGTCTCCATAGTATATCTCCTTTTTAGAGGAAGATGACAACTCCTTGAGTCACCTGCATAACCAACCCTTGCATATAGAAGTCTTGATCCAGAATCGTAGAGTCAAATATGTGTTGATAGATGGGGGCACTGGCCTAAACATTTGTTCTTATAGCTTGGTCACACAATTGCAATTTTTAGAATTAGCTATTGATCCTAGAAAGAAAATAACTATAAAAGCCTATGATGAACAAGAAAGATCTTCTAAAGACACCATTGTCTTACCTATCAGAGTAGGTTCGGTTATCAGAGATACTATATGTCAAGTTCTTGATCTACCTTTAGCTTACAACATTCTTCTAGGGAGACCATGGATACATGAGATGAAGGCTATTCCTTCTACATTCCACCAATGCTTGAAATTTCCTTATGAAGGAGTAGAGGTCACTATTCCAGCAGACATATCCACCACTTGCAATACGTTGAAGGAAAGTGCAGATAAACTTGTGCCTAATAACAGAGAATCTTCCATTAAGCCAATAAAAGAAGCATCCACATCTAAAATGGAAGATGTTGCAAAAGAGGTCAATATCAAAGAAAATGGTATGGGAGAATATACTATAGAGATAGTCTTATCTTTGACATCTCTACCTATCTCACCTAAGTCTTATGGACAATCTTTAAAATAGTCCAAGCCAGACTCTAAAGAACCTCTTGATGCATATAAAAAGAATTTTGTGGTAGAACAAGTCTCCAAGCAAGAATTTGAAGAAGATGAGGCTATGCTTACATTGCTATACAAAGATGAACCTGAATCTCAAGCTGTTGCAACTAGTGATTCTAAAGTATCCAAAATCCCTTCTAAGTCATATGGTCTAGGAGATAAACTAATAGATAAGATGGGATATCCAGGTAAAGGACCTCTAGGAGTCAGAGGAGAAGGTCTTATAACACCTATTTCACATATTGGTAGGGCAAACAAAGATACTGTTGGCTTAGGCTTTAAAAAGAAACCCTTCCACCTCAAAGGTAATTGTTCTCATGTCATAGAGAAGATCACACTAGGCAAACCCCTTCTTAAGAAGGAAGAAATTGAACCATCAGATAGTGATTCAGACAGCTCAAAACTTATTCCTTATGAGCGTTTGCCTAAGGAAATCAAAGACCTTCTTGATGCCGAAGATGATCCAATCAAAAGAATTAATGTAGTAGAAACACAAGAACCTACTATCAACCAAGAGGTAGTTGCAACACAAGAACCAACTAATCTCGAAGACAATAAAATAGGCAAAGAGGAAGGTGGTAGTTATTCTAAAATAGATTCCCATGAGTATGAATTAAAATTAGAATCTGAGGGTAACCCTTCTTGGGGTATTCATCCTGACTTTACTCATGTTCTTAGATTTCCTAGAGGCATAGATGAAGAATCTAATGACTATGAATGGGGAGCCATTCCATAAGAAGATGAGCTGATTACAAAGAAACATGTTGATGTTATTCACCAATATGCACCTAAACCCAATGTAAGTCTAGAGCAAAGTAATGAACTTATCGAGTCTGATCCACCTATGGCAGAATTGGACTCCCACAATGACATTGAGCCTATTAATGAATTTAATGTCTTAAGTTGTAATATCACCTTTCAACTTGAGTGTCAGGTTAGAACCAATGATGATAGATCCATATCCATAAACACTATCTCCCAATCTCTCCCCATTTTGACTATCCAACATCCTGAACTTCTTGATCAAACCTCCAAAAATCCGAGCCATGGTATTTATACCTTCCCAAATGACTATGCCCTTGCTTGCTACCTCAATGTAGTTGAGCCTATGAGGACTTCCATTAGTAAACCAAGTGTTAGCATGATGGAGTCGGACATCAAGTATCTTAGTCAGAAAAATAAGAATAAGAATAAAAAGAAAAGGAGTTCTGAGGGTGAAAACCACTTTGTGGCAGTCTCAAAACCTACAAAAGTAAAAATAAAAGATGTATCCGAAGGTGAAAACCTCTTTGAGGTGCCTAAGGATGAGATATTTGATGTCCTTCCGAGTCATTCACAAGATAGATCTCTAGTTCTAATTGAGCCCACTCAATCTATCAATTTGGGAACAACAGAAGAACCACAGTTGATTCATGTAGCACAATCTTTATCAGAAGAAGAGAAGAAATTTTTTTCAACATTCCTAACAGAGAAGAAGATCAACTTTACATGGAAATATTCAGATATGCCAGGGTTGGATCCTAATCTTATAACGCACCATCTATCTATAGCTCCAAATGTCAAACATGTTAAACAAAAATTGAGAAAGATGCATCCTCATGTTGCACTCTTGGTAAAAGTTGAATTAGAGAAGCTCCTGAAAGCTGGATTCATCTAAGTTATTGATTATGCAGAATGGATCTCTAATATTGTACCTATTTCTAAACCAGACAAATCAATCAGAGTGTGCACAGACTTTCGAGATGTAAACAGAGCATGCCCTAAGAATGATTTTCCACTACCTAACATTGATATGATAGTGGACATGACTGCGGGCTTTGAGATGTATTCTTTAATGGATGGTTTTTCTGGATATAATCAAATAAAAATTTCTCCAAAGGATCAAGAGAAAACTACTTTCACATGTGCATGGGGCACCTTCTATTGGAATGTCATGCCATTTGCGCTTAAAAATGCTGGTGCTACATATCAAAGAGCTATGACATCTATTTTTCATGACATGATGCATAGGACTATGGAGGATTATGTTGATGATACTTTAGAAAAATCTATGATTAGAGATGAACATCTAAATGACTTGAGCAAGATACTAGACATAATGGAAAAATTTAGTCTCAGACTAAATCCTAAGAAGTGTGCTTTTGGTGTCACTTCTGGAAAGCTCTTAGGATACATAGTTTCCAAGAAGGGCATTGAAGTTGATCTAGCTAAAGTGAAGGCTATAATGGAAATGTAACCTCCCAAGAATATTAGTCAAATGAGGACATTGCAAGGAAGAGTTCAATCTATCAGAAGATTCATATCACAACTAGCAGATATATCACAACCTTTTACAAAAACATTACATAAAGGTGTGACATTTGCGTGGAATGAAGAATGTGAGAACAACTTTAACCATATCAAGAAGTATCTATCAAATCCTCCTATCTTAATGCCTCCCATTCTAGGGAATCCTTTGATCTTATATGTCTCTGCTATAGATACATCACTAGGGGCATTGCTTGCACAACATGATGAGAACAAAAAGGAAAGAGCTATATACTATATCAGTAGAACATTGGTTGCATATGAGAAGAGCTATTCAATGATTGAGAAAGCTTTTCTAGCTATTCTCTTTGCATCACAGAAACTGAGACATTACATGTTAGCCCATACCACACATTTGGTAGCTAAAATTGATCCACTAAAGTACCTACTAAGCAAAGCTGCCCTCACATGTAGATTAGCTAAATGGGTCATGCTCTTAAGTGAATTTGACATTGAATACGTTGAGAGAAAATCTATAAAAGGATAGGTTATTGTTGATCAATTAGCAGATGCACCTATGATTGATGATACACCAATGCAAATGGAATTTCCAGATTCCCCTATCATGACTCTTTCTTCTAGAGAATGACAGTTATTCTTTGACGACTCCTATACATAGAATGGGTCTGGAGAAGGTATATTATTTATAACTCCTCAAGGATACTCCATACATAAAGCATTCAATTAAAGTTCCCTTGCACAAACAATATTGTAGAATATGAAGCCCTTTTGAATGGTATGAAAATAGCAATTGAATGGAGAGTAACAGAGCTACACATTCATGGAGACTCTCAACTTGTAATCCATCAAGTCAATGATGTGTACCAAACTAAAGATGAAAAGCTCATTCCTTATAAGAGAATGGTAGATGATCTAAAGAATTACTTCCTATCTATCACATTTGAGCAAATTCCTAGAACAGATAACAAGGCTACCGATGCAATGGAAACATTATCTACTTTATTACAACAGCCTAAACATGAGCTACGCTACGAGTTCCTGGTGGAAGCACTATCTCATCCTGCATATGATTCCCCTGAAACCCACATGATCTGCACTATTGTTGGTCATGATTCATCCAGATACAAAAACCTATTCTCCTATCTCCAAGACCAAATCATTCCCGATACCTTCAACCGCCATGAAAAGAGATACCTTATCTGTAATGCCTCCCGATATGTCATCATTGGTCATGATCTGTACAAACAAGGTCTAGATGGTACGCTACTTAGATGTTTAGAATGGGAAGAGTCTCAACGTGCGTTAGAGGAAGTCCATGATGGTATTTGTGGGTCACACTCAAATAGTTTAACACTAGCTCAAAAACTTATTAGGGCTGGGTACTATTAGCCTGAAATGGAGAAAGAGTCTATCAAGTTTGCTAAGAATTGTCAAAAGTGCCAAGTGCATGGCAACTTAATTCATGCTCTAGGGAGGGATCTAATTCCCTTTACTACACAATGGCCTTTTCACCAATGGGCATTTGATCTTATAGGAGCTATACATCCCCATTCTTCTAGTGGACATACCCATATAATCACAACTACAGATTATTTTACAAAATGGGTAGAAGCAGTCCCTTTGACACAAACAACTGGAAAACAAATATCTATGTTCAAATTGAACTATATCATATGCAGATATGGGATACCTCATCCCATAATCATAGATAATGGTGGACAATTCAAGAATAAAGATCTAGATGATTTATGTGCCATATTCAAGATTACACAACATTGGTAATCTATCTACTATCCTCAAGGGAATGGACAAGTAGAAGCTTCAAACAAGAATATGTTGAAAATCTTGCACCGAACAATTAATAAAACAGGAAGAGACTGGCATCTCATGATCAATCCAGCTCTCTAGGCCTACATAACAAGTATCAGAATACCTATAGGGGCTACACCTTTCACTTTAGTTTATGGGTCTGAAGCGGTACTACCTATTGAGGTTGAAATCCCATCACTAAGAATCAGAATGCATGGTCTAGTAACTGATGATGACTACAGAGTGTCTAGGTTGCAAGAACTTAAACTACTAGATGAGTGCAGATAAGTAGCGTATGATCATCTCAGAGTATATCAGAAGAGAATGTCTAGAGGTTACAATAAGAAGGTCAAACATAGAGAATTTCAAGCTGGTGATCTAGTCTTGAGAGAAAATCCTAAAAAACAATCACATCGAGAATGCAAGGGGAAGTTTGAACCCAACTGGCTGGGTCCCTTTGTTCTCACTGCTACTTTTGGCTCTGGTGCCTATCAAATCTCAATGACTGAAGGAGAATAGCTCTAAGAAATAATCAACGTTCTCCATCTGAAGAAATTCTACACCTAAGGCATTTAGTCTATGGTAAACTGTCCTGAAAAAATCTTAAAAATTGGAAAAAGTCCTTAAAAAATGAGCATCTTGGTGAAAACCTGGCAAATAGGCACCTTGATGTATCACAAAAAAAGTAAAAAAATATCAAAAGTACAAAAAAATTGGAAAAATGAAAAATATAAAAAAATGAGAAAAAGAAAAAGTGCCTTGGTGAAAACCTGGAAACAGGCACCTTGGTAGCAAAAATAGAATCTTTGCCAAGATGGTGAAAACTCGGCAAATGGGTGCCACTTTTTTCAAAATGCTCCATCTATCAACACAATCTTGGTCCTTCCCAGCTTTCAGTCTTGCTTTAGTTTGTACATATTTCCCAGTTTGTTCTCACATTCCATTTTCAATAAGTTAGTCTATACACCAATCAGCTCAAGTGTCTGTATCCTATCAATGCTTAACACTTGGGGGCAATCAATGTCATATCCTATGGTCTCCAGTATACCTTAGATGAGTCATATCCAGTCAGAGTCCTTTGAATCTTCATTCGAGTCAGTCAGTCAGTCTTGTCTCCAGAAAGGATTTTGCATCTACAACAACGCAATTAAACATCAAACATCAAACATCAAACTAAAAACAATCTATGTTTTTTACATGCTTTTATCTCCTTGTATGCTTACTGATTCACATTGAGATTTTTGCATATTATGTCCTTTCGAGCTCTTCGATGATATCCTTTATAGGATTTAGAGAGTAATGATTGGGGGCATAATCTTTTCTTTATTTTCTTCTTGTATGTGAAAATATAACAACTTTGGAAATTTTGGATTGAAATGGTGTCCGTCTGTAAGAGCCTCTATCTCGAATTGGATGGCCATGAGTAGCTTGACCATTGATACCCAGAAAATTCAAGGAAGTTTGATCGAACTATTGTATTTTTTGAGTGAGTTATTTCTCCTATTGTGAAATTTGATCTTACCTAAGGATGTGAATGATAAAGGGTCACTACAGGTAATTCACATTAGATTTAGAATGATCTCTTGATTGTTTGATGTATTGGTTCCTGCAAGGTGTATTCTGGTCATCATGACATTTATGTTTTGATGCTTATACAAATTGCTATATCAAAATGGACATGATATTCAGGTCATCTTGGCGTTTATGCCTTGGTGCTTATATCTAATCCAACATTCTGAAAGACAAAATTGATATTCATATATCCATGGTTGCCTAACCAGTGGATGTTGTATTGATTCCTACACATACAAATTGATATTCATATGTCTATGGTTTCATAACTAGTGGGCATTGTATTGATTTATCCGGTTACCTAAAAATTCAAAGATGAAATCGACCGACACATGATCAGTGACTAGGTCCTAGGTCTTAGATTGCTATTTTTACATGTTCCTTTGCATTTTGCATGTTTGCATGATCTCACAATGGCTAAACAAACTTCAACACTTAAATGATTCTTCTATCACCTATTCAAATCTAACAAGAGCTAAATCTTACACAAAGGTTCCTCCAACGAAACAACAAGTAGAATCCTTTTTCGGGATCAAAATCAAAATCTGAGATCATTTATATTATTCACTACTTGCATAATCAACCTTCAATCATCAAAGAAATCTATAATTCAACTTAACTGATTATCTCATATCAAACTATCAAAATTTCAACTTGGTCAACCATGGTCAACTCATGGTTTCACCTAGTCAAACTTGGTCTTCTGGACCTCCAAACGATGCATAATGCATTCTCGAATGTGTTTAACCACTTCTCAAATCAATTAACTTGCTTCTAAACTATAAACGCTGACTTTTCTTGTCAGATTTCAATTTTTATCCTGAAGGGGGCATGGTATTGCATATCATTCAAAGTCTGTAATCTAAATTTGAAATCATATATTTCCTTAGTAATCAAGACAACAACCACATCTAGTTGCTGATTCATGAAAAGATCTCATCGCTCAGGGCAAATCAATCATCGCTCGGGGCATATCAGATTCATCGAGATCCATATCAATCTGGTATTCTCTTAATCTTGTAAACTGTATCAATCTTTTGTAACCATTGGTTCATTAGTGTTATTTCTGTTAGAAATAGGGAATACTGAGAGGGAAGGGGGTGAATCAGTATTCTACAAACTTTATCTTTTGCCCAATTATGGATATAACAGATTATCTTTATACATGCATAACATAAGAAGCTAAACAATATGCATAGCAATAGAAATAAAGAACTCATAACACATGATATATTCTTGAGGAAACCCTGGCCAAGGGAAAACCCCGGTGGGGATGGTACCCACAAAGATCCACTAATCAAAAGTATCCTATTAAGGATGTTGACCCTGTTAGGAGTCTATTACAAGAATATAGTGTATCAGTCCTGATTAAGGGACTATAGGCCTTTTTAGAAGCCTCAACCCTGTTAGGAGTTGTCAATATAAAATCTGATTACCAGATGAGCCCACTGCCCAACCAAGTAATGTAAAATGTATACTTATTAAAAAATGGATTAAGGTATATAACCTTATGCTACTTGCATCAAGATTTTTTTGCTGCTCTTACATTCACATCATATCATTACAATATTACCACATATCTCTTCTCTTTATCTTACAATAACATATTACATATATACAAGTTATTAAGGATAATAAATTTACATGGTCAGCTTCCATATATATTTATCCAAGAGTTCACATCTAGGATGTTATCCCTTTATATTGTTAAGTCATTATTTTGATAAACAAAATAATCCCTTAACTCTTTACCAATTCTGCCTTCATATTCTATCCTGTTGGCTTAACACTGTCTTCGATAAAACTATCATAAGTAATTCTGTACATGCCATACTGACTTGCACTCTGAGATGGGTCATCATTAGTCATCATAGAGTCTATGTTCAAGTGCGCAAGCACTGACCTTACTCTAGTCAATGTTGCAAACACAAACTGTATCTTGGTGCACTGGTGAAAACACTATCTTACACTTAGACAAATTTGCAATGCGCTCTGCTATACTTGCTCTTTGACCTATGCGATCTTCATGTGGATCATATGTTGCCATAATGAAAACATCTATGTACTCACTTCAGCCAAATTTCCAACAATCTCCCCCTTTGTCATTGGTGGCAACATATGAGAAAATTAGCTAAGTGTACAAGTCAAAATCTCAAAATTGTATCAAAATTGTGGCCATAGTATAGAATATGTATACTATCCTTATAAATCCTCAAAATATAAAATCTAATACAATGCTCCCCCCTAAGAGTATCAATCCTTATCAAATATATCAATTTTCTGCTCTAATATCTCTCCCCCTTTGACAACAATGACAAAATAAGGTAGGGAGGATTACAGAATTGTATCCCAAAAATATTATACCTTCATTTTCTTATTGAAAAGCTAGTAGGCTTGCAACACAATCTACAAAATCAGCTTTCATAGCTTCTATCTCCTTTTCCCATGAATTCTTGATGGAATCTACCACATTGAGTAATGTGCTCAGTCCATAAGCTACTATTTGACAAGCTTGGAGGTTGTCAAATTTGAATTTTTGAAAGGATGTCTTAGCTGTAAGACATTCTTCTAATTGCTCTTCAATGATACTCAACTTCATAGAGATGTGTTCTCTCAAAAGAGTGAGTCTCCTCATTTTTCTGTTCCTCTCATCTTGCAATATTCTTATTTCATCATAAAGCTTCCAAACTTTCTTTTCAGCATCACATACCTTCACATTATGTCTAGAAAGAAGGTTACATTCATTCTGAATCTCAGCTTCCTTCAACTTGATCTTCTATTCCTCTTCTGCTGTCAAAATCTCTGGTTTTGTACACTGTATGTACAATGATTTTCCTATCTCCAAATGTTTCCTCAAGTTCTTGATACAAATATCAAGACTACTAATATCATTCCTGATATTTTGACTAATGTTCAAAAGCATTTCAGATTCATAATCTGCTTGAGATCTCACTTTTGCAATATCAGACAGGTTAGTGAATTCATTGTCAAAAGTGCTCATTACCTTCTTAGCTTTCTCCAAAGGGTCTACCTCTATGATTTGTGTAGTTACAATGCTTTGTAACTTCTTAGTAAGGTCCTTCAAACTCCCTTCAAGATTCTTCACTTTCTTATTCTTGCCAATGATTTTATTCAAAGAAGTGATCAGTTCCAACTGATCATCATCATCAATTTCCTTTCCTAAATCTTCAAACAAAGATCCAATTTCTTTCTTCTTTCCAGTCTCAGGAGTAAGACTGATGTCTTTTGTGGTAGGAATAGGTGCTTGAATCTCAGTCTCCTTAGATTCTTCACTGATAGATTGAGTCTGCTCTACTTCTTCAGTTCTATCCGGTTCATGAAGAGCTAAATTGTCAACAATGTTTGCTAAGTTCTTGAATACATTGTCATCAGTATCCAATGTGACCTTAGTACCTTCTATATTCATAGTTTCATCTTCAATGTTAATAGCTGAAGGAGAAGGAATATCCTCTTGTGCAGCTTCAACTGCTTGCTCTGCTGCAACCGATGGCTCTCCAACATTTTCTGCCATGACCTTGATTATTGCCTGCTCTGTATCTGAATTAAATTCTTCATATCTACCTACCATAATCAAAATGGTTCTCCTTTTGGTTCTCAAATGGGTGCTTAAGGCCTTCAATATCTGCTCCAAGTGTTCATCATCTCTCACATCACAAAGCTTCTTCACAAGATTCTTTCTAATATTAGTGTCTTCTTCAATTTCTCTCTGCTTTCTATTTAGCAGTTTGGTATACAACTCATCAGGTATTTGACCTTGAATAGAATCAAATTTCTTGTCTACCAAAATCATATTCTTCACAATAGCATTCTCCAAATTAAGTCTGTCTGAATAATCATAAAGACTGTAGTACTTATTCATTTTGGTAAAGTCTCCATTTTCAATAATTTGCTCATTAAGCTTTTCAACTTTAGGTTTCCAAGCTTTCTTCTTAACCAAAGTAGTGTCATCATCTTTTATTTCTACAATTTCTCTTGGTATTGGTTGAACTAAAGTCTTCTGTCTCTTTCCTAGTCCAGTAGCAATTTATTTCATTCTCTTGCTAGCTATGGAGGAAGTGGATCTAGTTGTTACTTGTTCCTTTTCTGGTTCCTCTACTTTCACCTTGACTTGTGTAGGTTCTTGCTGTACTGCACTGGATGACAAGGTGGTACAATCAAGACTTCTTTCTGTCCAATATCCCTAATTCCTGCTGCTGTCTATTTTGCTATTAAGAATTCTTGTTCTGACATTCCTGTATCTTTCAATATTCTCTTGATAGTCCTGTCAAATCTCTTCTTAGATTGCTTCTCTTAAGTTATAGCTTTTGCCAGGTTTAAGTTCTCTTCAAAAGTTCCAAATCTATTGCACTGAGTGTCTAATTTACATTTAAGTAATCTGCCAACATATTCTTATGTTTCAGCCTCAGATATCTCATAGCCAAGAGGGTCTATGAACTCAATTCTAGGTTCCACTACTTCAATATAGGTAAAGTCAGTGTCAACCATGAAACATATATCATTTTTATACTTCTTCACAAGTGACTATGGAATTCTTGATCTGCTAGTTACCATGTTCTAAAATGTCTTCATTACTAACATAGCACTCTCATTTACTTTGTCAATAACATGTCTCAAATATACTTTATTTATCCTTTCCATAGTAGTTTTTCCACCATTCCAATCATTTTCAATGGTGTACGAAAATCTTCTCAATGAGTGGAAAAACATGTATGTGATTAAGGATGAAAATCTAAATTGTGCATACTTAGATTTCTTAATCTTCTCCAAGTTATCAAATAATTGAATTCTCAGAATTTCACACATATCAACTGGTACTTTGTCAACACACATTAAATAGGCAATATGCACCATTCCAACTGCCATATCATCTTCTCTAGAATTTGCACAAAACTTAGTTGTTAGGTACTTGCATAAATATCTAACATCATGTTGTTTGATCTTGCTAATCACAATTCCTCTACCATTGTAGGATGAACCTGTGTTGTCTATGACTATTTTTCTCATTTAAAGGAATAGCACCAACTTTAGATAAACTTGTGATTTCATGAATCAAGTCAGCTGTAATGTCTATCACTCTATCCTCTAGCCAAAACTTTCCATTGTGAATTCTGCTTAAAATAATCTTAGTGCATTCTTCATTGTCAAACTCATACTTCAAAGCATACTGAACAATCTCATTATCTTTCAAATGTTCATATCCTTGTTTCAATGACATATCCTAATTGTAAATCTTTTGATTTTCATTGGTAAAATCACTATCATTGACAGTTTCTAACTTGCATCCAAGATAACTTCTCACATTTTCTAAATGCAAAACTCCGTCTGGTACGGATGATAATGCTAACCTAGGATCATCTTCTTCCAAGGGTTCTACTGGTTCCCTCTTCATTCTAGGTCTATTCTTATCTTTGATATTGTGAATTAAGGATACATCCATGAATACTTTAAATTCCTTATACCGATTCAAAGATCTGTCAAGATAAATACCTCAAGTTCGTGATTCTAGGGCTTTCGTAGATTGGGCGCTCAAATCTTTCACCAAATCACTACAAAATGCTTCCAATCTCTATTCTTTTCTCTCCTAAACACTTCAATTCACTTTGATAATCAAATAACATTGATCATAACCTTTTAGTACTTTAATCTCACTTAGATCTGACATCACATTCAATTCTTTTGCTGCTTCTTTCCAAAAAGCTATTTCTGCTATCCTGCAAAACTTAAAACTTCTTGCGATCTCGCAAAACATAATATTTTCTTTTGTGCTCTTAACCATAGCATTAGTACATCATGAAATACCTTACATTAATTGTGCAAGACTTAATTCATCAAAAATCTACTTCTATACTAATTCTAAGTTCCTAATCTACTGCAATTTTCATAAATGAAGTGCTTATAGATAGGTCAAGTAAGGATTCATTCTTACCACTTGATACTTCACCTTTCTGATTACCTTCAATGTTGAATATGTCTCCTTGATCTGTGCCTTTAACAAACTTCACTTCATCTGCATTACTACAACAACCTTTCTGTCTATTACCTGCATCTTCATTTCTTCTTGCATGATTTCTAGGGTTAGGGTTAGGATGAAAAACTCCATTGTTCATTCTATAAAACCTTTCTATATGTCCAATCTTGTTACATATCTGACAAACAATTCCATTGTTCCCATATCTTGGTCATTGTTGATTGATTTGTGATTTGCAGTTTCTAGCAACGTGTCCAACCTTGTTGCATCTATAACATACTACTTCATTTCTTTTGTTCATATCTTTAGTAGGTCTCTTATCTGCATTGTTAGTATTCCTAAACATTCTACTACCATAATTATTCTCAATAAATTTAGGTCTTCTACATTCAATAGCTCTATGTCCAAAACCATGACAATTATAACAATAACCATTAAGAGGTTTAAATTGTTTACCTGTGCAATCTCTCTTCAGGTGATCAATAGTATTACAACCAAAACATCTACCTTTGAATTCTCTTTGCATACCTTTGGGTGATTCTTCTTGGTTTGGTGGTTCTTCTTCTTTAGGTGGTTCTTCTCCTTTAGGCGTGTCATCAAATTTGTTGATCTCATCTGACTTCTTCTTATCTACGCTTTCAGATTCTTTCAGATCTGGTTCCTTGCTTTCATCATTTGTTCTGAATATATTAAATCCAAGTCTAGTCTTATCATAGGATGGTTTTCCATAAGATACTTGTTCATCGATCTTCTCACTATTTGAATATAGCCTTTCAAGTTGTTGTTTGGATTGAGTCAATTCACCTTTCACAATCTTATTGTATTTCTCAAGTTCTGCATGCTACAAATTTACTTTTTCAAATTCAGATGTTACTTTGCCAAGTTTAGATTTTAATTCTTCATTCTCAACCTTCAACCTTTCATTCTCAGATCTTAGATTTGCTTCATTTTTGTCATTTCCATCTTTCAAACTAAGCTTCAGATTTGCTATCTTTAGTTCATGCTTAAGGATCACATTTTCTTTTTCTAAATAGTCATCACAATCTTTAATAAGAATTTCAGATTCCTTTTCAGATTTTAGATCTTCTATCTTGTTTTTCAGTTTCTCAATAAGATTCTTTGCATCATCATATTTCCTTTTCAGAGTGTTTCTTTCATCAGTAAGCATATCAATCTATTCAAGAGCTTCTTCAAGATTTTTCTGTAGTTGATCCATATGCATAGAGATCTTACTCAAGCTTCTAGGCTTTCCTTGAATGATTCTTCTCTGAGTAACTAAGCTCTGATACCAATTGTTAGAAATAGGGAATACTTAGAGGAGGGGGTGAATTAGTATTCTACAAACTTTATCTTTTTCCCAATTATGGATATAACAGATTATCTTTATACATGCATAACATAAGAAGCTAAACAATATGCATAGCAATAGAAATAAAGAACTCATAACACATGATATGTTCTTGAGGAAACCCTGACCAAGGGAAAACCTTGGTGGGGATGGTACCCACAAAGATCCACTAATCAAAAGTATCCTATTAAGGATGTTGACCCTGTTAGGAGTCTATTACAATCATATAGTGTATTAGTCCTGATTAAGGGACTATAGGCCTTGTTAGAAGCCTCAACCCTGTTAGGAGTTGTCAATACAAAATTTGATTACCAGATGAGCTCACTGCCCAAACAAGTAATGTAAAATGTATACTTATTACAAAATGGATTAAGGTATATAACCTTATGCTACTTGCATCAATATCTTTTTGCTGCTCTTACATTCACATCATATCATTACAATATTACCACATATCTCTTCTCTTTTTCTTACAATAACATATTACATATATACAAGTTATTGAGGATAATAACTTTACATGGTCGGCTTCCATATATCTTTATCCAAGAGTTCACATCTAGGATGTCATCCCTTTATATTGTTAAGTCATTATTTTGATAAACAAAATAATCCCTTAACTCTTTACCAATTCTGCCTTCATATTCTGTCCTGTCGGCTTAACACTGTCTTCGGTAAAACTATCATAACTAATTCCGTACATGCCGTACTGACTTGTGCTTTGAGATGGGTCATCATTAGTAATAATAGAGTCTATGTTCAAGTGCACAAGCATTGAACTTACTCCAGTCAACATCGCAAACACAAATTGTATCTTGGTGCATTGGTGAAAACACTGTCTTACACTTAGACAAATTTGCAATGCGCTCTGCTATACTTGCTCTCTGACCTATGTGATCTTCATGTGGATCATATGTTTCCATAATGACAACATCTGTGTACTCACTTTAGCCAAATTGCCAACAATTTCCTTGGTTCTTCGTAACTGAAGGGTTCAAATGTGATACCAATGTGATTCTTATCGACAATCGGGTCTGGAATCGGTCACTCACTTCTTCGCAATCATAAGGTTCAAAATCAGGCATTTTGACACTTCTTCGCAATCATCAGTTCATTTCTATTATAGTTAACATTATCTTTGGTCATTCAGGACCTACTATCTTCATATTGATTTCAATTAGTTTCTACTTCATATCAATATCAATATCAAACATCATTTTCAACATCATACACAGATTGTCTTTGAACCACTACGCTTCGCACAACAATTCAAAGAGGGGAAAAATGTAATACCCCAAAAATGGGCTATAGGTTCATTAACCTCCTATATTGACACATCGAACAAAATCAACATCAAAGTCCTAACCTAAGGAACATCGACACATTATCGAATCTTAATTGATTATCCTAAATTCTGCATCGAGGAATATTCCTTATTCCTATTTATTCTAATTATCTTTAATTTAATGATTATTTGGTGATAAATCCAATTTATCCTAAAGTTTGATTAATTGAATATTCTAAATATTTAATTAATTAGATTTAATACTGCCACTTAATTATTTAATTAGATTTAATTAGATTTATTCCTGAATTGTATTATTTCATTTTGACAATAAATCAAATATCCTATGACTAATTGATTAAATTCTTATTTAATTAATTAAAGTCAATTGTCAAATTTAATAATATAGTTTTTGAATAAAAGTTTGATTTAATAATTGATTAACCCATAAATCAATTGTTTTATTTTTTAAAAAATCAGTTAAGTTGAGGATAAATCACTTTATTTATTAAATTAATTCATAATTAATTATGCACATCCAAAAAAATAGTTAAACTTTAAATCAGAAAATCAATTCAAGTTGTTTTAAAAATAAACTCAACTCTCTTTTGAGTTGAAAGCTGATCTCAACTTCTGATTTAAATGAAAAAGCTATTTTTGCATGATTTTTGTGAGTTAACTATCTTTAATTCCTTGTTGACTCAAAAATAAACTTGAGTGATTTATGGCTTTTTCCATGCATCCCCAAAGCCCTGGATTTTTATAAAATCAAGTCTTTAGCTCTTCACAAATCATCTCACAAGTTTGCATACTTACTCTGCCAAAATCAACCCATGAATTTGCACAACCACACTGGTGAATCGACATCTGAAGAATTGAAGCTTCTTTGCAAATCAACAACTTTTGTGAGATCAATCTTATTAGCATAGCATTGTAGCTTATTTTTCATATTAGTTTTTCATCTAGAATAGATTCATATCAGTTTATTTCATTTTATTGCATAGAAAAACCAAAAATATAGATTAATTTGCACTCATCTCATATCTAGATTCTGCATTCAAATCCTTCATTTAGGTGTCGTCAAGGTCACTTATCTTGGTCCAATGTGAGAATACATACTCACATCTACTAGAAGGCAGTAAATCACCCGGTTAGATTAGTTTTCATTTCATTGCACGATTTTGATTTTAACTGACCTCTAATGTTTTACTGAAGTGTTGTGTCTACAACTAGGTACAAAATTCACACACACAATCATGAGGGTTGACATTGAGTTGGATTAGCATTTCTTAATCTTGGATTATGATTGTGCAAATGCTTAAGAGGTGATTTAGGCTTGGTTTAGAGGGTAAGTGGAGGATTAGGAGGATGTGATGGGAGGAGAGAGAATGAGGGAGGATTAAATTAGCTAAGCATGGATTATTAGCTAATGGAGGGAAATTAGGATTTTTAGAATTAAATATTTTATTTAGTTCCAAGTGGGAGGAAAAAGGGGTTTATGAATTAATTTATTTAGATAAATGTATCCATTTAAATTAATAGAGGAATAGGGATTTAATTAATTATCAAACTATAGGTTTGTCATTTAGATAATTAATTGGACTATAGTTAATTAATTAAATAAATTAACTAGGAGATGACATAAATTAATTAAATAATACATGATTATTTAATCAATAATGCGAGTAAGATGACTAAATTTAATTAAGATTGTTAATCAATTTAGGTGTCTACATTTTGCCTCTCTTTGAGATGGTGTTACATAGTAGCATCATTTCAAAGAATATTAAAACATAGGGTTAGAAATAAAATGGTTGAATTGGAAAAGGTGCCCCAATCATTCAAAAGAGTAACTAGGAGAAAGGATTGATAGGAGATGAGGATGAGGATGCCCCCTCGAGAGGACGGGTGGGTTGAAGAGAACACGAGTGTACTCTCGAAATAGATGAGGAGATGCATGCAGGATGAGGTTAATAACATGAGGTGAAGGAGGTGGATAGGTTTGCATCATGACGAGGTGCTTATGGGTGAAAGATGGGTGAAAAAGGGGTGTGAGGAAGGTGATTTTGGGGGATTTTTCTTAGGATGATTGCTGGGATTGGATAGGGGGATATGAGTATTAGTTCGGATGATTGCTGGGAAGGGGGGATATTTAGTGAAGCTTGAGCATGGGGTATCCCGAAGAGGAATACCACCATGTAGTTTGAGCACTTAGTTTGATATAGCAATAGAAGGGACTAACCAAAGTTACTAGGAACTTGAGGTCATGTCACTAGTGTTGCATAGGACTGACGTAAAAAAGACACGCAAGGGTTTCTCCAGCATCACACATGCACTCAGAAGGAAGCATGGTGGAAATGATGTGTGGGAACCCACAAACAAATGATATTTCCCAAGTGCACCATGCAACCACATAGGATTACATGTTGGAAATGCAAGGGTCATATCTGACTAACTCTCAGATAGAAAAGATCAAGACCTTGCCCCAAGTTCCACCATTCATAGCACACCATGATATAGAGGATCATGGTGACCAGGAGGAGGTGGACCAAGGAAGCTCAAGATAACAAGATAAACAAAGATCCAAAAGTACCAAAGAAATAAAAAGTATCTCACAAAACCTTTTTCCATAGGGAGGATGATGGCATGATGACTGATTTGATTGGTCTGGTATGAGGAAGGATACATCCTACAAAGACCGATGATGGATTGATTTAGACTAAGATTCCTATGACAAGAGACAAGTGAGACACTTAAACCTCAAAGGTACTAGGGGACGGTTGCTGAAGTGCTAGCTAGATAGGGACACAAGTCAAGATGATGCAAGGACTGACCGACACGAAGGATGGGACCTAAAGAAATATATGTACAAATGGGCCTAGATGGGGACATGACTAATGCTATGGTATAAGACACCAGAATAGGATGTACAAGGGATCTGGGGATGAAGCTGATGCTGTAGAGATATGCGAGATGATGCCCCAGATGGGTTGGAATGACAAGATGGACTGATGGTGGGTAGGGTGATGATGGATCAGGAAGGATACATCCCAATGATGATGATTGGATTGAGATCAAGGCTTGCAAAAAGAAATAAGGATGTGATTGGATAGGTTGATTTGATGTTTGGGCTTGGATAGCTTAGAGGATATGGATAGGATTTGCATCTGATGGTAGATTTCTACTAGCATTAGGATATAAATTGATGACATTGGATTGCATGGGGGGTAGCTTAGAGCTAGATACCAATAGAAAGGGAAGTACCATGTGATGGAAAGATGGAGAAAATGCTGAGGGATGGGGATGAAGGAACTACTGAGGGATTTGTATAGAGGAATTCTTGGGGATTGGATGGAGGCATCGCGTGGGGATGAGGATAGAGGAATTACTGAGGAATGTATGCTTGGGGATTTGGATGGAGGCATCATGTGGGGATGTGGATAGAGGAGTTGATGAGGAATATATTATTGGGGGAAATGCTTAAGATTTGGATGGGGTGATGGGAAGATATGGATGGAAGGAGGTCTCCAAGGAATATTTCACCAAGGAATAAGATGCCCCTGCTAGGATAGTTCATGCATTTAGAGGCATTAGGAGAGGATACAATAGGATGGAAGATAATATGATAAGAGGATGAGGAAGGTAGATGGAAGCTTAGGAATAGTAGGTGGATAAGGGGGAATGGATGGAAGGAAATGGATAGAAGATAAGCTGATAAGAAGAATGGATGGATAGAAGATAGGTGTGCCAAAAGCATGTATACATAGTGGTCTTTGTTACTATATCAATATCTAAATGAGGATGGAGGAGGTGAGAGACAAATGGGATGGAGTAGATGCAGGATAGGATGGGTTGGAATGAAAATTGCCCCCAGTTGCAGAGGGGAACTAGATGGTGGGATTATGCATGATGCCGGTCTGCCAGGTTTTCATTATGGTACTTGTCCAAGGCACTTGAATTGCCAAGTTTTCACCATTGGATGAATGTTTTTCTCTTTTCTTTTTCTTATTTTTAATTTTTTTGATATTTTTCTTGATTTTTCCAATTTTTATAGATTTTCTCACTTGTCACTGACTTTTGTTGATCTTGTTGACTTTTATGATTTTTCTAGATGTTGGTACAACCTTATTGGGGTTGGTAGATTATGCAAAGGCATGGATGAGATTGGTGAGATGGGGGATATGCATGGGATGAGAGGGATGGTGGTAGAAAGAGTTTTGATGGAATGATGGAAAGTGATTAGGATAGGAGGATGTTGTTAGGACCAATATTGGCACATGTTGTGAGATGGGTGGATGAAGTGCATGGGTTGCAGAAGATAGATGTGGATAGGACAAAGGATTTGTGCTAGGAGATTTTGGGACATAGGGACCCAAAATGGATTTAGGAGATGGAGGAGAAGACTGAGTAGCTGGTGGATTAACAATGTTGGATGCCATTGTGGATCTTGTTGTTAGATGCATTGCATCTTTTTGCTTTGGGATCCACATCATCTTCACTTTAGCTTTGGTGGGACTTTGTGGCCATTGGGATGTATTGGATTTCACTTTTTATTTGATGGGCCTTTGTGGCCATTGGGATGTTGTAGATTTCTTGATTAGTTTTTGTTTTGCTTGATCATGTCATTTAGAGTGGACATGGAAATCCTTATATTTTTGTGGATAGTTGCCTTTATGCATTTTTGAGTTGGTATCCAAATTGCGAGGAGCATTGGAAAGAATATGTAGAGGTGGATAGGATGGATGAGATATGGATGGAGAGATGGAAGGAGATTAGAAGATACTATATGTTGGGTTGTGCCTTTGTTGATCCTGACTAGGAATGTATGGGATGGGACTTTTATGGTGGATGAAGGATTGAGTAGGATAAGATGGGGGATGATATTTTGGGATGTAAGGGCCCAAAATAGATTTGGTATGTGGAGGATATGTGTTGGTATATTTTGGGACATAGGGACCCAAAATGGATTTGGAGGATGAAGGAGGAATATGATAGGTTGTTCTAGGATGTAATGAGGGAGGAGGAGGAATGGTGTTGTAAGATTTGGAGGGATGATGGGAAGGTGCAGTGGTGCTTTTGGAAGGATGTTTGAATTTGGATTTAGTTGTACCAACATTTCTGGAGGAAGTGCCTTCTTCAGATCTTTGACCAATACCGCATGATTTTGGATGTTTCTTGTCCTGTATGGGCTCTAGATTTCCTTGTTCATGAGCACCTAGGCCTTTACCTTGATAATTCCATTTCTTGAGCATTTTATCCAAGCACGGATACTTTTGTCTTGGGGAATAAGATAAACTTCAAGTATTAGGTGTCGTGGTGGAAGATATGAAACTTATTTCTTCTGCTTCAAGTGGGCCGCCATTGAAAAATGTAAGTGGACCAAGGGGATAGAGTGATGGTGGTGGGATAGCTGTTAGAGGATCATGATGTGGAATGGATGGGATGATATGATCTTGACTGGGATTGGGGGATGGCAATGGATCTTGAGATGGAGGAGTGGATGGGAGAAATGGATCATGTAATGGAGGAAGTGGGATGGTAGGTGTAGACATGCAAAAATGGATAAGTGCTTTTAAATTGCAAAAAATCAATAAATGGCTCAAAATCATCAAAATGCACTAATTCAATAAAAAAAGGATCAAATCAATAAAAATGGACATTATTAAATCAAGTTGGACAAAATCAATTAAATCAAAGGAAAAATCAAATAATGAGGTTAGATAATTAAATCAAAGCTTAAAGGGGTGAAAAACACTACATAATTGATTTTAATCAATTAATTGTACAGTTGTTTAAATAAAAAATCAAAATGAACCTATTCCTTACATGGCTAAATTTAATTAATTAATTAAATTTAATAATTCCTAATATCTTTCAACAAAGTTGAGCAACCAATGAGAATTGATGACAAAAAGACATAAATCACTCAAAAAGGATGAATCTCAATCACTCATTCCAATATTTCAATCTCAACCACTCAATTTTGTCCTTTTGTCCAAAGCTTTGAGACAAACATTTAAATTGTCCCCCCATTTATGAACAAAGCAAAGTATTTGACTCAACCAAGGGTTAATCATGATTACTTCACTCCACCCCCTACCCTTGGGAATTTACTATAAATATGAAGCATTTTGAGAGCAATTCCCATCTTAGAAATTCATTTGCAAAAGCATTGTTACTATAGGCAATTGAAGAGCATTCTAAGAGCATTTTAAGAGCATTTAGAGCATTTGCATTATACTTTTGTCAATTTGAGCTAGAATCATCATCATAGAAGCATTGTAGAAGCATAGAACATCATACATTTTCATTTTAGAAGTGTCAGTAGTGGAGATTTGAGCTGAGAGCTTCACTTACCACATCTTTCTAGAGAGACATGAGATGCTATAGATCTTAGTTTCATTTTTAAATAGATTTGCATTATATTTACTTTAGAATTGTTTCTAATTAGATCTTAATTTCATGAAGGTGATTATCATCATCACACAAATGGTGCCCACCATGGGGCTCTAAGCCTCATTTTATCAATTTCATCATTTGGATCATATTTTGTATGCTTGTATTTTCAATTTTCTATGAATATTTTGCAGAAAATAGGTGAAGTCCTGTGTACAATTAATTCAGGCATGCCTACAGTCATTCTGATGATGTTTACAATCTCTATTTTGATGCCTATTAGCTGAATATTGGTGCCTGGTCGATAACTTCTATTCTGTCTTAAATTCTTTCTTGTCACCTGCAATCTGGATGCTCACGTCTGTGAGATAAAGTTATCCTGCCTTTTTCTTGTAAAGTCACACCTACAAGTTAAGAAGTGTCACCTATCAATTATCTATTATCTCTTGTGACAGACCTTTGCGAAGCACTTTACAAACAAAGTCACGCCTAGTATCAACTATCTTACGCTTAGTATTGTTAAAGTGTCACTTTGAGTAGATTATTTTACACAATTTTAAATACTCTTTGCACCTAACAATAAATTGTTTACGCTTGATTAACTTTCGATGTCGCCTGTGTCACTAGAAAGTGTCACTTGGTATCATTAAAGTTACGCTTGCAAACAATTTGATCATGCGTATTAGCTGGACAATGTCACTTTCTATTTGTTGTCTTAATTTGTTGTTAGATTGATCAATTCATTTATCTAACTCTTTTTTTGTACATTTTGACTATAAATGAGCACGCACAGAAAGGTCCAAAAGCCAGAAAGCAAGTTTAATCAAGAAGAAAAGGCACTAGATAAAAGGACCAAGAAGGAAAACTTTGAGCACATTAAGGCTGTTCTTGAGACATCACAAGAGGAAGAAAACTAGGTATACCAAAATTATCTTGCAATTATTGAAGATTACAAAACAAAATTTGTTTCTCTTAATTCAATTTTTACTCCTTAGATCAAGTTCTTCCTTGAAAATTTTCAAATAAGGTGCTTAAAGTTCATTACATAATTCTTTGCTTCATCAATTTTGATTTGGTTTCCCCTAATTGTGATTGTTGGTGTTGACTAACTTGCTTGTGAAAAAACACACTTGGGAAGAGCTATTGCTAAGGTAAAGTAAAAACAATGGAATCAATAAAAAATGCCCCTAACTTTAGTTAGCTACAAAGAATAAGGTAAGCCTCAACTAGCCAATATTTTCCCTTAGCTTGTGGCATTTGTGCATTTCATAATCTAGTAATTTGGATAGCTAAAAGGATAAATCAAACACTAAATCAAAAACCCCTTGTTTGTGGAAGAGAGTAGAAATACTCAAATCCCTATAGTTGGTGGGTGAAATCAATTGAACAAAATTTTCTATTGTGTTTGGGAACCAAAGGAAAAGTTAGGGATACGCTCTTCACCTTTTTGGTGAACCAAATTCCCAAAAGCTTGACCTTAATTCCATTTTCCTCGCTTTGAATGAACATGCTAGAGAATTAGTGGGCTCACCTCCTAAGTTGTGCCTTAACGAGGCCAGTGTGAGGGACAACCCAAAGTGGGATACACTCACTTTTTGCCATGGGAATCCAATCCACTCTAAAATGAAACGCATGCATCCTTAATGGGGTGCATGACAAACATATTTTAATTTTTTGAACTTCCTTTAGTAATCCTCATAGATTGTGCAAAATCGTGCCTTGGTGCATGTGGGAAGCCCCTTAACATACTTGGGGGATGAGAGATTAAAGTCTATTTGAATGGAATCAATACTAAATCCTTGATAAAATAGCAAGACCACCTTCTAGAGCCATGTTTACGAACCAAATCTTGTGCTAGGGAGGTGCTTGAAGTGTCTTTTTGTGCAAAACCCATGACAATGTTCTTCAAATCAAACATTTTGTGTTAAGAGGGTAAAAAGAGACAAGTGAATGTGTGATTGTTGTGTTTGAAATACATAATCAAGTGAGAGATATCCATTGAAAAATCATCTTACATTTTTAAATCTCTTCAATATAAAATCAACAATTTTCAAATCAAGGATCATTCCCACTCAAACCCTTGTTGGATGCCGGTTTCCATGCGGTCCCACACATATAGGGCAGCATTACTAGGAGATAGCACTCTTTTTGCAAACCAAGGGCAAGAAGTTGAGTACCAAAGTGTTTTCAAGGACCCTAATCAAGAGGAAATTTTTCCAAATCTATTTGAACCAAGACTTGAAGAGATGGTGGATAGAAATTCAGCATATCATAATCACAATATCAACAATGCCAATTATAATCCTAAGGAGACACTTGAAGAAAGGGTTGAGAAAGCTGCCCAAGACCTAGATTTCCTAGAGGTTATGGAGAAATTAATAGACAAAGATAAGGAGAACTTCTTAAACCTAGCCCAAAAGGGGGTAAAGCTGCCCTATGATTTTGATATTGACCAATTCAAAAAGATCAACACCAAGATGACCCTATGAATGTTATGACTAGGCAGATAAAGGCCTTTCAAGAACAAATTGATAACATGAAGAAGGCAGCCAAACCTAAGGCCTTTTCCATAGAAGCTTTGTGTCCCTTTCCTTTCGATAAAAGCTTAGCAACGGTATCTTTTCCTTTCAATACCATTTTTCCTAAATACAATAAGTACATGGGTAAAGCATAGAGTTCATGCAAATGATACATATCTAATGAGACTCTTTCCTATAAGCTTAAGAGGTCCCGCAATGGAGTGGTTTTCAAAACTAACCCTCGAAATAAAGTCCTTTGAGGAGTTAGCCTCCAAGTTTGTAACCCATTACTCTTATAACATTGAGCACAAAATCACAATGATCAAGTTATGTGATACCAAACAAAAAGATGGAGAGTCCTTTTTAGGATTCCTACAAAGGTGGAGGACCGTTTTTGCAAGGTATCCATGAAGTATCCCAGAGAAGGAGAAGATGGAAATCTTCACCAACAATTTGACCTTGGAAATGAATTATAGATTACAACTTCAATGTCCCCCAACATTTGAGAAACTCATAAAAAATGGGATCAAGATTGAAGATGTTTTGGTCAAAAGAGGTGAAGTCAAATTATTTAAAGATAAGAAATCCAACAACAACAAAAACAACAACAACAACATCAACAACAATAATTATATGCCTAAGTATTTCAATAATCAAGGGTCCAACAATAATAATGATAAATCCAAATCATGGACAAAGAATAACAACAAAAACCTTGTGAATGACAGAGTTGTGGAGGCCCACACCGTGAAGTCAACCCCTTTTATCCTACCATATGGAGAAAGTTCTTCAAATAATGTTAATCAAACAAACAAAGCTCCATATAATTCCAATAATTCCAATAATAATTCCAACACTTCCAAAAATAATGCTAGTGGGGACAAATCAAAATCATCCTACTCCAATTATAATAAAAAGAAATTCACCTACTTAGGTGAACCTTTGGAGAATGTATTAAAAACCTTGGTTGCCAATAATGTCATCACATTACCCGATATGAAAGATTATGAACCCGAAGTTAAACCTTATTGGTGGAATGCATCCCGTCATTATGAATATCATCGAAATAGGGGTCACCCAACAAATGAATGCATGTGGTTAAAACACTTGGTGCAAGATTTAATTGACAAGGGAACCATTCAAATTGAAGGACCACAAAATAATGGAGATCATACGGCCTTCAAGAACCCCTTTTTGAATCATGAAAAGGGGGAGTCATCAAATACGAATCAAAATAAAAAAAAGGGCAATGAGAAGGTGAACTTTGCTCACACATATGATAACACAATAAATACTCTAAGAGAAGAGGATCAAACCATAAATGTTATCATAGTGAAAGATAAGTCAAGGGAAGTATCATCAAATGTTGTCACTAGGGGGCAAGCATAAATTTTTTTCCTACCTACCAATGCTCCAAAAGTGGTGATATCAAACCAAGCTTCAACATCATCATCAAAACAATACAACTTGGTTGAGCAATTACAAAGAACTCCCACTCAAATCTCTATTCTTGAGCTGCTCAAATTATCACCAATTCATAAGGATATCTTGGAAAAAGCCTTGTTGGAAACAAATGTGCCTCTAAATTTGGAGGTAGACAAATTCCAAAATATGGTGGGGCACCTAATCACACCTCATTGCCTATCATTTTCTGAACAAGATGACATGTCCCTTAATCATCCCCAAAATCTGCCCTTAAATATAGAAGTATTGATCCATAAGCATAGGGTGAAAAGAGTACTTATTTATGGAGGAGCTGGCCTAAACATTTGTACCCTTAGCTTGGTGAAAGCCCTAGGATTTTTTGAGGAGGCTATTGACCCTAAGAAGAAGATAACCATAAAAGCCTATGATGACAAAGAAAGAGCCTCAAAAGGAGTCATAGTATTACTTATAAGAGTTGGTCCCATGCAAAAAGAGACCATATGCCAAGTGTTGGACCTAAAGTTGACTTATAATATCTTGTTAGGAAGGCCATGGATTCACAAAATGCAAGCTATTGCTTGAACTTATCACCAAAGCCTAAAATTCCTATATCTAGGGCAAGAGATAATGATAAGTGGGGATCTAAACCCATTCCAATATTGTAATAATTTCAAGCCTATCAATGACTCCCTAGTACCACATAATACTGAAGGGCCTATACCTAAGAAAATGGAGCAAGGTCAAAGTTCTAAGGACATCCCTTTGTCGAAAGGAAAAGAAAAGATGGAAGAAGAAGTTATTATTGAAGATACAACAAAACTCATTAACCAAACTACCTCGACTAAAGGAAAAGAAAGGGTTAATGAGGATAATATTATTGAAGAATCAAAATAAGATCATATCCAAGCTACTCAAGTATACACCAAAGAGGCCCATTATCAAAAGAGGGACCAAATGATGAATTTTTTTGATAAGCAATGTAAGATCAAACAAAAGGGAGTAAGTGAATACTCCTTATCTATGATGGACCTACCTTTATCACCCAAGTCCTTTGGGAGAACCTCAAACCTATCCCATAAATATAATGAGAACTTCATGAGGGAAAGTACATCATCTACCATGGATGAAGAAGACAATGAGATCCTAAACTGGTTGTACAAAGATGAAGAATCAAGTGCTCACATCAAACATATCCAAAATATAACCATTCCCACACATCAATATGGGAAAGGATTTGCAATCATGAAAAAGATGGGATACAAAGGTCAAGGACCTTTAGGCACTAAGAATGAAGGGATCATTGAACCCTTAGAAAGTACATGGCAAGATTCCAAGGAGAAAGCAGGAATAGGGTATCTTGAGGAAGGATACACTCAAAAACATCATCCTGAACTTTATAGCCAAATATTACAATTAGAGTCTCATAGTGATGAGGATTCTAATGAATGGGAATGGGAGACCCTATCAGATGAGTCATGCCAAGACAAGGGCATTGATGTTATTCATACCTATGCTTCTACCAAAAATAAAGGACCAATGACAGAATCAACTTCAAATCAAGCATCTAGTTCTAGCCAAGTGGTTCTAAATGATGTACCAAGTATAGAGATAGAAATCAATCAGTGGGTAGGTGAACCATATGTTCCTTCATGGAGACCTACTATGGAAGAGTCAAATGCTAGGTTTAATCCACATGACTTTTATCCAACAGAAACCCTAGAGGATTCTAGTGAGGGGGACTTTGATCCTTCTTCTTTAGAACATTTAGAGGAAGCCCATGTTTGAGATTTTCAAGATACAATGTATGAACCCTCCAATAACAAGATCTAAACCTTAAACTCTATCGAGACAAACCCAAGTGTTGACCCATTAACTCTCATCTGCCCGGACTTAATTGAATGGAATGTCATTGAACCAACTACCTTGCCAATTTTCTTGAATGAAAACATGGTGTCCCAATACCTCAACACAGTTGAACCTTCTTCTATTAGAGAATATCAAGAAGAAATGATCAGAGGGAGCATCCAAAATTCTAATCTGAGAAAAAATGAAAAAATAAAAAAAAATAGAAAAGGAAAAGAATCAAGTGTTGAAAACCACTTTGTGGCAACATTAGATCGAGAAAAAAATAAAGAAATAAAGGATGTTTCCAAAGGTGAAAACCCAAATGAGGCACCTATGGAAGGGAGTTTGGATGTTCTACCAGAACACTATGAAGAAAGATCTCCAATCTTAATTGAGCCAACATAAAAGATAAACATTGGATCAAAAATAGAGTTGAAGTTCATTCACTTAGCAACATCCCTATCTAGCGAAGAAAGGAACGAATTCATTAAGTTCTTTAAGGAAAGACAAGTTAATTTCACATGGTCTTATGAAGATATGTTGGGCTTAAACCTAAATCTGATAATGCATCACCTAAACATCAAGGAAGGAGCAAAACTTGTTAAGCAAAAGCTAAGGAAAATGCATCCTCATATAGCACTACTTGTCAAAGTAGAGTTAGAAAAACTATTAAAGGTGGGATTTATAAGGGCCATTGATTATGCACAATGGATCTCAAATATAGTGCCAGTATCAAAAGTAGACAAATCCATCAGAATTTGCATGGATTTTAGAGACTTAAACTTGGCATGTCCTAAGGATGATTTCCCACTTCCAAGTATTGATGCCATTGTAGACCTAACAGAGGGACACTCCATGTTCTCACTCATGGATGGATTTAGTGGATATAATCAGATCAAGATAGCACTAGAAGACCAAGATAAGATCACTTTTATATGTGCATGGGGTACATTTTGTTGGAATGTCATGCCATTTGGGTTAAAGAATGCAGGAGCAACCTATCAAAGAGAAATGACTACAATATTCCATGATATGATGCATAAGTTCATGGAGGATTATGTGGATGACATACTAGCTAAATCACATTCAAGGAAAGAACACCTACCAATTTTGGCAAATTTTTTGAAAGATTAGAAGAATTCAAAGTGAGACTCAACCCAAAGAAATGTGCTTTTGGAGTCCAATCTGAAAAACTCCTAGGCTATATTGTATCTAGAAAAGGGATAGAGGTGGATCCCGCTAAAGTGAAGGCTATCATGGAAATGGAAGCACCTAAGAACATTAGTCAGATGAGATCTTTACAAGGAAGGATCCAATCCATTAGCAGATTTATCTCCCAATTAGCAGAAAAATGTCATAATTTCACACAACTTTTACATAAGGATACAATCTTCAAATGGGATGAAAAATGTGAAGAAGCCTTTAATCTACTAAATAAATATCTCATGAATCCACCAATCTTGATGCCACCTATTAGAGGCAAGCCCTTGATCCTATACATTTCAACAATAGAGAATTCATTGGGGGCACTTTTAGCACAAGAGGATGAAATAGGAAAAGAGAAGGCAATTTACTACATTAGTAGAACCTTGGTCAAATATGAGCTGAACTATACATTTATGGAAAGGGCATGCTTGACTGTAGTTTTTGCTTCCCAAAAATTGCACCATTATATGCTAGCCCACAAGATAAGGCTCATTGCCAAAATTGACCCATTTAAGTATCTACTAAGTAAAACAACGTTGAATGGAAGGCTAGCAAAGTGGCTAATGGTACTTAGTGAATTTGACATAGAATATGTTGATAGAAAATCAATCAAAGGGAATGTAATTGTAGACCAATTAGCAGAAGCACCACTTCATGATGATCATTCGATACAAGTTGAATTCCTAGATTCAGAGATTGTGAAGGTGGAAGCAAAAACATGGCAGCTTTATTTTGATGGTTCCTACACTCACCATGGATCAGGAGTAGGCATACTTCTCATCACACCTCAAGGTTCTATTATCCATAAGTATTACAAATTTCTATTTCCATGCACCAAAAATATAGTAGAGTATGAAGCATTGGTTATTGGAATCAAGCTAGCATTAGAGTGGAAAGTGACAGAATTAAAGGTTTATGGAGATTCACAATTAGTCATAAATCAAGTCAATGAAGAATATCAAATGAAGGATGAAAAATTAGTACCCTACAAAAACATGGTGCAAAGCCTTAAGAAGTATTTCATACTCATCACATTTGAACAAGTGCTGAGGGAAAAGAACAAAGTAGCGGATGTAATGGAAACTTTGGCTTCACTTTTGCAAATGCTAGATCAGAGTGCTAGATATGAGTTCTTGGTAGAAGAAGTGATTCAACCTGCATTTGACCCTACCCACCCTCATACCATTTGCCTAATAGCTACAAATGAATCAACTTGGTATGGACCAATTTATACTTGAAAGATCAAACCCTTCTCATAGACCAAACCAGGAATCAAAAGAAAAGCTTCATTCGTCAAGCCGCCAAATATACCATAATTTATGAAACATTGTATCGAAAAAGTCTAGACAGAATGCTCCTTAGATGTTTAGAAGAGGAAGAATCAAACTCAGCCTTACAAGAAGTCCACAAAGGAATTTTTGGATCACACTCAAATAGATTATCCTTAGCCAAGAAAATTCTAAGGATAGGATATTTTTGGCCCACAATGGAGAAAGATGCTTGTAACTTTGCCAAAACTTGTAGAAAGTGTCAATTCCATGGAAACTTGATACATGCACCTGCACAAGAGCTTCATTTGATGAGAACACCTTGGCTATTCTATCAATGGGGTTTAGACCTAATAGGCATGATTTATCCGCCATCCTTGAATGACCATAAATTCATCATCATGACAATTGAATATTTTACTATGTGGGTGGAAGCTGTACCCCTATCAATTGCAACTGGAAAGAAGATTTCTTTGTTTATTCTCAATCATATTATTTGTAGATATGGCATACCTCATGCTATTATAACAGATAATGCAAAGCATATCAAGAAAAAAGACATAATGGAATTGTGCACCAAATTTCACATGATCCATCATTTATCTTCAATCTATTACCCTCAAGGTAATGGACAAGCCAAAGCAACCAATAAAAACATCTGAAGATTTTGAAGAGAACAATGGACAACTCAGGGAGAGATTGGCACATTAAGATAAACCTGATCTTGTGGGATTATAGAACAAGCATAAGAATGCCAATAGGGGCTACACCTTTCTCCTTAGTCTTTGGAACAGAAGCAGTTTTGCCTTTAGAGGTAGAACTTCCATCTTTGAGGATATCTATGCATGGGTTGATAAATGAAGAAGACTATAGGGTTGCTAGGCTGCAAGAACTAGAACTCTTGGATGAAAAACAAAAGGAAGCCTTTGATCACTTAAAGGTGTACCAGAATAGGATGTCAAAGGCATACAATAAACATATCAAGCCAAGAACATTCCAAATAGGGACCTAGTTTTGAGAGAAAATCCCAAGAACCAAGTAGAATGAGAAAAGAAAGGAAAATAGGAAGCAAAATGGTTAGGACCATTTCTCATTGTGGAAAATTTTAGGACTGACACATACAAACTAGCAGATTGTGATGTTGAAGAACTGCAAGAGCCAATCAATAGCATACATCTTAAGAAGTTCTATACATGAAGAAGACAAAAGAGGATAAAGAGTATCAGATGGAGGAGCATCACATTTATTGTACATAGTGAAAAGAGATCCTAAAAAGACCAAAACATTGGAAAAGAAAAAAATATAACAAACAGTGAAAAATTGAGCATGAAGAAAGCAAAAACATTCGTATATGATCCTCAAAAAATGAAAAAAATTGAAAAAAAAGAAAAATACAAAAAAATAAAATAAAAAAAGAAGAAAAGTGCCTTGGTGAAAACCTAGCAAATAGGCACCTTGGTAGCAAAAAAAGAGAAAAAGCTTTAAAAATAGAAAAAGAGCTAGATCTATTCAATCGGTGAAAATCGATAAACAGGTGCCATTGAAAGTCCAAGTCAGTCGCATACCTAGAAGGTCACCTTGTAAATATTGCATTCGCCAACATTTGTATATATTGCATAATAAAACCCCACATAGTTGCATTTGCAAGTACCTCAAGATTTTGGTCACCTAATTGAAAAATTGTCCTAAGTCCCATAAATGAAATCAATATCAAACTGGGGGCAATCTACTCTTAAGGAGCGAGAGTTCATCAACAAGCTTTATTCAATCAAAGAATCAATTCATCACACTTGAAAGAGGAACACTTAATCAAATCTACATCCCAATCCAATTTGAGCTTAAAACAAAAAATTGATCCAAGAACTTAAATGACCTTACCTTTATCAGGATTAAAAGTATGAAATGGATGGAACTACACTTGAACTATGGATTTGAAAAACATGGAATTTTTTTTTTCTAAGTGTTAACTCAATTGATGAAATCATTTCTTTCTAGCGAATCGATGAAAGTTTTAGACTAGACAAGCTATGATGAAAGGATGATATGTTTCTTCATTTCTAAATGACTGTCTTAAAATCAAAGTTTTAAATCATGTATTATTTGTCTAAGGATGTGATCATCAAAGAATCATCGAGGACTTGTACATAGGATAAAATGAAGATTTCTACTTGTTTACGCAAATGGACACCTTGGCTATTTTGATTTTCCTTATCATAATACCAACATCCACTTGCAAAATAGAATCCAACAAAATTAGTATTCGCACTCTCATGATTGGCTTCAATCAGTGATAGTCATACCGAAGAGACTGATGGGAAAGAAAACAAAGAGGAAAAAAGTATTCATATCATCATAGTTGAACTAGTGATGGTTGTACTAAAATGGGATTCCAAAAGTGCTCAATGATGATTATAAGCTCCAAATCTTGAATAATGATAGTTAGCTGCATACATTTTAGATTAAGTGCATTTTATATATGTGTTTTTCCTTTCTTAGCTTAAGTTGCAATTAGGGGAAAAATGAAATAGGGGGTTCAATTCAAACATCATTATCCTTGATTCCAAACAACAAAAAGTGAGATTATCTTTTGCATTCATGCATATCATTAATCATTATTCATAAATATGAAGAAAATAGAAAAAGAATCATTACTCATACATCATTTGCATACATGTAATTAAAGATAGAATTGCATACATTTGAAAAATAAAAAAAATAGGATCATCCATATCCATATTGCCAGAAAACAATTTGCATCCATACATTGAAAAATAGAAAAACATCTCATAAATCCATACATCAATGCATTCATCTATCTATATCATAAAAATAAGATACATTGAATCCATCACATAATCACAAATAAATGCATCATAAACATCATATAGCTGCATACAAAGATAATCTCATAAATCAACTCATCAGGAAGAATGAAGGAATATATCATCACATATCATCAAAAGAGTTTTCATTAATGATCCATCAAATCAGTATATCAAGATACAATGTCATACAAAGCGATACATCAAAGGTTCTGACCAATCAAATAACATGAAATGCAAAACAAAGGACATCAACAATGAGTGAATCTGTCATCAATCAATCAAGATCCCATAGGACCTGATGCATCTGGACCTCTATCATCCTATGGAGGAGGAGACTGAGAAGTGCTCACTCTATTCTATCTCTGAACCATCGCTGACATGAACTGCTACATCAAGGCGGCAACCTGCTGTGCCGGAACCTAATCTTGCTGTGTTGGAACATCATCCTGCTGAGCCAAGGCAACTCTCTGCAACTGAACTAAAGGGTCTAATCCACCTAGAATCTACCTAGTAGCATCAAAATGATCCTATCTCTATTGGTGATGAACTCTCTACTATCTATCTACTGCTCTAGGATGAACATCAACTGCATCATCATGTCCTCTAGCTTGACCTCTCACCCATCCTCTACTAGCAATAATCGAAGGATCTCTACATCCTCACCATCTCTGATGTCTCCTAACACCACCACTACCATCATCACCACCACCACCACCACCACCACCATCACACCGACATGGAATAGGCTTTGCTAGATCAGTGAAATGAGTAAACTTGTTACGAGCCCACCAATTTGCATAATCACAAGACATACCTACATTTTCCATACTAGGAAGCATCTCCCACCTGCAGTAAGCCATACCAGCAATCTGATCCAAGGAGAAATGATAATCAATAAGAGGACCTCACATAGATCTCTCTGCCTATACCTAAGCATATAATACTGCACCTAGAGGCATATCCTGCACTCTACCATACTATCTAGAAACTCTACCAAAATAGAACCACTCAATAGTGGTATCAGACCTGCCAATCATCCAACGAGGAGAAAACATGTATGGTAACTCATTGTCATCCTCTCTCCAACCCTCACAACCAATGTATGGTCACCACTAAACCTGATCAAGGTCATCTATAACCTGGCACCAATAATCCAGATGACCTAAATGATGCTGAATCACCATACCAACGTATAGAAAAGCATATGGAAAACCACGAGGCTGAACTCTATCAGAAATAGGCTTGGTAATAGTGAGATGCTCCCAAATCCATAACTAAAGAACTAAGGCACCTGCAAATAAGGAAGAACTCTCTCTATATACCACCTCATGAAGATCTTGATATAACTACACCAACACATAGGAACCCCAATTGAAACATAAAGGCTATGCTAGTAAATCCTCCAATATCCTACCCCATATGATAGAAAAACCATGACCTCATCGGTCGAGAAGAAGAAAACCACCAATCAATGTGCCAAGTACTACAGGCAATGTAGGAAAGGAAGCAAACTGCGGCCATGTGATAGTATCATCATCAATAGTATTGTCCCCAAACACTCATCAACAGATAGTAGAATCATAGACATAATCATAATAGACTATCTCTCCTCGGCATGGGATACATAGCAAATGATACACGTCCTTTGACGTGATCATCATCTCGCCATGTGGAAGATGAAAAGTATTGTGGTCGAAGTGCCAATGCTCTGCCATAGCTATCAATAACCCATGGTTCAGCTAGAACCAGGGAAGATCAAGAAGAAAGATCAAACCAAAAATCTCAATGACATGGTACTCCATTGGAGTAAGGCCCTACCCGAGATCGATGACCCACGAAGCAACCAATCGGAGATACAATACAGGAAAGTGAGCCTGTTTGGAAAAACAAAAGAATCATATCAGCATATTATATCAAGGAATAGCTAACGTTGATCAAGTTATTCAAATATCCATTTGCTCATCTTAAGTGCATCAAATCTCCTAACTCTATATCTTGAGGAAGGAAAATCATTATTTTATCTCTCTAGATCTTGAGAGTGAAATATCAAACCATCAACTTATCATATTAGATTGACAAATCACATTCATTGGTATTACTATACTAATATTCTAATCAATTATTTAGTTCAAATGCAATAGACCTAATCGTATCATTCAAATCAGTCATCTTGAGTTATTAAATTTTTCATGAAAAAGGACAAGTACAAGTGAAAATTTTGCAAAAAAGGCTGCAGGCATGATTTTAATCATCCCAGGTGACATTTCTCTTAGGCGTTGCAAAAATGTTGTTAAGCAACATTACTTATATCTCAAGCGATAAATTACGCATAGGCGATAACGAAATATGGCCTAGGCGACAGTAAATTGTTAGGGTTTCCTACGCGGTAACATAACTGAAAATTGGCATTTTTGCCCTAGCTCTACGCGTGAATGTTTTATTCTCAGGTGAGAATGAAAGTGTCTTAGGCGACAATTAACTACATGGAAGCATGAGTGAAATGCATAGATGTGATAGTAAAAAGGCATAGATGAAAATGAAATATTCCTAGGCGTGATTTTACATATTCTAAGCAACGATGAAATCAAAATTTGCAATAAATGATAATAAATGAGCAATAAATGCAATGAGGGAGTTCAAAATAACTTATCAGAGGTCCATAGTTAGTTGGCCTCACATATCTCTGACACCTCTCGAATCGATGGTCTTGGATAGGGACAACCATCTCGAAAATCAAAGGAGAACCAGAGCAAAATCACCAAAGACAAAAGTGAAAATGAATAGTAAAAATGGACAAAGATCAAATCAAAGAAAATCAAGTTAAATCAAAGCAAATCAAGGAAAAAATTGAATCAATTGAATCAATTGAATCACAATGCATAATTAGCCAATCAAAATTAAAATCAAGTCTTAATTTGAGATAAATCAAAATTGAGAGCATTTTAATCAAGTGCAATCAAATCAAAATACAATTAAATCAATTAATTGTATAGTCTTGGATTAAATTAAATTCAACCCATTCAAGGGGTACATGGCTAAAATAAATCAATTAAATCAATTAATAAATCTCAATTACTCTCAACAACCCAAAAGGAGAGGAAATCCGGGCAACCAATGAGATTTGAGGAAAGACATTCACATGAATCAAGCCAAATTCAATCTCAATCACTCAAAGTAAAAGAGAATCTTTTCCATTGATCTTGTCTACTTGTCCCAAGCTTTGATGACACAAACTTTTCATTGTCTTCAAAGGGTGGAACCAAGGACTCAACCAAGGCTTAATCATGATCAAACACAACTACACCCCCTACCATTGGGAAAATCTATAAAAGGAAGGCCAAAATCCTTCATTATAATCAACCACACATCTGAGAATTGCATTGAACCTCTTGCAATTTGAGTTTAGAAAGGCATTTGAGAGCTTAATTAGCATTTACTTTGATAATTGTTAGCAATAACATTGTTTATCTTTATCATTCTCATTTTAGGACTGTCATTAATGAGAGCTTGCTGAGAGCTTATTCATTAACATCTTAGTTAGAGAGCCATAGGATGCTTAATTGATCATTAATTTTCTATAGTTTTCTCTATCGCTTTGTGGTTTAATTTAGTTACTATTTCAATTATTGATGATTAACCTTAATTCTATGAAGATAATTTTATTAGTATACAAAATCAATAATCACCTTCATGAAATTAAGATCTAATTAGCAACAATTCTAAAGTAAATACAATGCAAATCTATTTAAAAATGAAACTAAGATCTATAGCATCTCATGGCTCTCTAGAAAGATGTGGTAAGTGAAGCTCTCATCTCAAATCTCCACTAGTGACACTTCTAAAATGAGAATGTATGGTGTTCTATGCTTCTACAATGCTTCTATGATGATGATTCTAGCTCAAATTGACAAAAGTATAATGCAAATGCTCTAAATGCTCTTAGAATGCTCTTCAATTGCCTATAGTAATAATGCTTTTGCAAATGAATTTCTACGATGGGAATTGCTCTCAAAATGCTTCATATTTATAGTAAATTCCCAAGGGTAGGGGGTGGAGTGAAGTAATCATGATTAACCCTTGGTTGAGTCAAATACTTTGCTTTGTTCATAAATGGGGGGACAATTTAAATGTTTGTCTCAAAGCTTTGGACAAAAGGACAAAATTGAGTGGTTGAGATTGAAAGATTGGAATGAGTGATTGAGATTCATCCTTTTTGAGTGATTTATGTCTTTTTGTCATCAATTCTCATTGGTTGCTCAACTTTGTTGAAAGATATTAGGAATTATTAAATTCAATTAATTAATTAAATTTAGCCATGTAAGGAATAGGTTCATTTTGATTTTTGATTTAAACAACTATATAATTAATTGATTAAAATCAATTATGTAGTGTTTTTCACCCCTTTAAGCTTGATTTAATTATTTAACCTCATTATTTGATTTTTCCTTTGATTTAATTGATTTTGTCCAACTTGATTTAATAATGTCCATTTTTATTGATTTGATCCTTTTTTGATTAAATTAGTGTATTTTGATGATTTTGAGCCATTTATTGATTTTTTGCAATTTAAAAGCACTTGTCCATTTTTGCATGTCTACAAATGCCCCTCTTTGAATTGATGTGTGAAGAACATTGATTCAAAGATTCTTTTGAGTCCTGATCGCTTTTAGGTCTTGATTGCTAATTCACTGATATGCCTCTGATATGAGATTAATATGCTGCCTGATATGATATGATAAACTGATATGCCACTGATAATGATTCCAAAAAATTTGATGCCCCATATTCCATTGATGTTTTGATGCCACTTTGATACTCTGATGCCCCCTCAGAAATGAAACATATTGATTTCTTGATTTGAAAGATTTGACGAAATTGATTTAACTGATTGATTGATTGAGTTAATATGTTTTCATTTCTGAAAAACATTGATGATATTCTTGGTTGACCAAATGCCTCAGTTTATTTGAAATTTAATGATGTTTGAGTTATTGAATATGTTTTCATTTCTGAAAATCTTGATGATATGCAATGATTCAAGAACATGCCCCGGTTGATTTGATAGGTTGATGTAGAAAAACCATGATTAATAAAATGTTGTTGATTTTTCTGGATGAATGATTGAACATCCAAGATAGCTAGGTCTGTTGTAGTTAAGAAAACAAGTGATTACGATATCAGGATAATGGTGCCAATGAATGTGATTTGTTAATCTGATAGGATAGTAAAACTGATATGGGATAACTGATAGGTACGTCACTAATAGTATTGATACTGATAATTCACTCTCAGGACATAGAGACATGAACAAATGGGATAAATGATAGGTGTTAGGAATAAGGTGTCTCAACCTTGGATAATTCCTATTCTTATTATTTGTTTTGTAAAATGTATTTCTTGCAAATAATGTAATTAAGTGTGAGTGTACATGTCTAATTGGCATGTTGATGTGTCACTCCACTTGATGTGTCGGCATCTTGAATTGTATGTAAGGAGATCATGGCTGAAATGGTTATGATAGATTCCTATGACACATAAGAGCTATATCTAGAAGATTCAATGACAGGTGAAGACATGTGGCAATTGATAAAATTGAGTACTGTACACTATTCTCCAATCGTGGGGTTCAGGTTCCTATTTTCTCAGAGAATGGTAAAACCCTAATACGACTATCTTTGGAGGTTGCCCTAAAAGAGGAAGCGCATGATATAAGCATTTTTTAGGGTTGCGAAGATAGGAGAAGTAAGTGTATTGTTGGAACATTTTATGCTTCCGTGATTTGTCTTCAAGGGTTGGGAAAATCTTCTGAAAGAACTTGCATTGCAAGTGTATTGTAAACTGTAATAGTTTTGATTAATACACTGTGTAGGTTTTGGAGTGCTGGGGTTTTTACCGAAAGGTATCCCCAGGGTAAATCATTGTGTCATTCTCTATTTTCTGTATGCATGGTATATGGTTGCAATATCATTGTTAAAGTAGTTAACAAATTTGAAATTGTAAGGATTTAAAAGAATTTGCACAATACTTTCCTTTAGAGATTAGTGTAGGAAGCTGTTTCTGCACCTGAGTTTCCTTACAAGTGATATCAGAGCCTGATCAAATTTTGATCCAAGTTGTTGGGTAGGGTTTTTTGAGCTAATCTCAAGTTGAGTGGGAGTTTTTTTTTGTGCAGAGGATTCTGAATCTTATTTGCAGATTGAGATGGCAAGTTCCTCATACAATAGAATGGAGGTGGAGAAATTTAATGGCACTAATTTTGAGTTGTGGAAACTCAAGATGGAAGACATGCTTGAAGACCGTGATCTATGGGAGGCTACTTCACTTGATGTGAAACCTGCAGTGATATCTCAAGTGGATTGGGAGATCAAGGATTGGAAGGCTAAGGGTCTCATCAGACTCTGTCTAGCAGATGCCATTCTTCTAAATGTTCTTGATGAGACTACTGCAAATTATTTGTCGAAATAGCTTGGGTCTGTGTATCAGGCCAAATCTCTGGTGAATAAGTTTTTCCTGAGAAAGAAGTTGTATTCTTTAAGAATGGAGGAAGGAGGATCCCTAACTGATCATCTCAATGCATTCAATTTATTGGTTGCATAGTTGGCATCATCCGGTGCCAAGATTGAGGAGGAGGATCATTGTATGACCCTTCTTTGTTCCTTGCCAGATTCATGGGACCATCTTGTGATGGCTCTCGAAAGTACTATAGTCACATTCCATATGGATGATGTGGTGTCTTCACTGCTATCTGAGGAGATGCGAAGAAAGACTTCAGATTCGTCTAAGGAAGCCCTTGCTGTTTATGGGAGATCCAACAACAAAGGAAAGCAAAATGACAACAAGTCAAAGAAGGGTAGATCTAAATCCCATGGGAGTTCTAAGACTCCTAGAAAGTCCAAGGTGAAATGTTGGAATTGTGATAAAACTAGGCACTTTCAGAAGGACTGCAAAGAACCAAAGAGGAAGAAGAAAGGCTCAGATCCAGCTTCAGAAAAATCTCAAGAAGATGGAGATGATTTTATTGCAAATTTGGCAGCCCATGCATCTAATGATGTGTGGTTGGTAGACTCAGGTGCTTCTTTTCACATGACCTCTCATCGAAATTGGTTCTCAAAATATGAAGAGTTTGATGGTGGAAAGGTGTACTTGGGTGATGATTCTCACCTAAAGATAGTTGGACATGGAAGGGTCACTATTAGATTTCCTGATGGATGAGTAAAGGGAATCAACAGAGTTATGCACATTCTGGGTTTGGCATGAAACCTATTATCTATAAGTATGCTGAATGATGTAGGTGTGCAAGTTGTTTTTTTGAAAGAAGGATACAAGATGATGAGAGGATCGATAGTGCTTGCAAGGGGTACTAGGAGAGGTACCTTATTTAAGCTAGATGCATGTATTCCTCTATGTAATAGTTCTTCATCCTCACCATTTGAACAAGAAGAGAAGAAGTCTATGGGTATTGGTTCTGATGGCAGTGCAAACACTTTGGAAGGTAAGCTTCCTATAGAAAAGACAATGTTGTGGCATATGAGATTTGACCACATTGGTGAAAAGGGTCTCAAAACCCTGAAAAATAAAAACCTCATTGAGGGGTTAAATGATTGCAATCTTGAGTTTGACTTCTGTGAACACCGTGTCTATGATAAACAAAATCATGTTTAGTTTTACTCTAGTTCTCACAAATCTTCTAATGTTTTGGATCTTATTCATTCTGATGTATTTGGTCCTATAAAAGTTCCTTCAATCTCCAAGTTTGTATTTTTTGTATCTTTCATAGATGATTACAGTAGAAGGACATGGATTTATTTCCTTAAAAGTAAGACACAAGTCTTTAGTCAATTCAAGGAATTTAAAGTTCTTGTAGAGAATCAGACTAGTAAGAAGATTAAGTGTGTGAGAACTGACAATGGTGGTGAGTTTTGCTCAGCAGAGTTTGAACAGTTCTATAAAGAAGATGGTATCGAGAGGCATAAGACAACTCCTTATACCCCACAAAAAAATGGAGTTGCAGAGAGAATGAACATGACACTGATGGAGAAGGCTAGGAGTATGCTTAGTGGAGCTGGTTTAGAACAAAGGTTTTGGGCCAAAGCTGTGGCCACTGCTTGCTATCTAGTTAACAGATCTCCTACATCAGCTCTTGTTGGTAAGACACCCATGGAGGTGTGGTCTGGTAAGAAGCCTTCAATTAGACATCTTCATATTTTTGGTTGTGAAGCTTATGCACATGTTCCAAAGGAGAAAAGATCTAAGTTGGAAAACAAAGCTATCAAATGTATTTTCATCGGATACAGTGTTGGTGTGAAAAGATACAAGCTTTGGGATCCTGTGACTAGTAAGGTGTTGTATAGTAGAAATGTTATTTTCAGAGAGCTGACATCTTCTCCTATTGTGCTACAACCAGATGAAAAAGAAAAGGAAAAAGATGTTGTTCAGTTGCCTCCTACCCCTAAGAAGACTGAACAGAGAGACCATGTTGGGCCTAATGATGAGGAGAGCTCTAGTAGCTCTAATAGTTTAGAAGAAGAGGAAGAACAACCTCAACCTCAGCCCTTGAGGAGATCCACGAGAGAAAGAAAGCAACCAAAAAGGTTTGGTTATTCTATGTTAGATTCTAGTTGTGCCTTTGCTTTGATTACTAACACTGATGAGCCTAGATCTGTGAAAGAGGCTTTGGGCATGGAAGATGCAGGTTCCTGGATTGAGGCTATGGATGATGAGATGGCTTCATTGGAGAAAAAGAAAACTTGGGACCTTGTACCTTTGCCTAAAGGGAGAAAATTTTTTGGCTGTAAATGGGTGTTCAAGAAGAAATTCTGTGCAGATGGTAGTGTTGAAAGGTACAAAGCTAGATTGGTTGCAAAGGGGTATTCACAGGTAGAGGGAATAGATTATGGTGAAATATTCTCTCCTATTGTAATGTTGACATCCATTAGATTTTTGTTATCTCTTGCTACATCATATGATTTAGAGATAGAACAGATGGATGTGAAGACAACTTTCCTTCATGGTGATTTGGAGGAAGAGATTTATATGTCACAACCCAAGCACTACATTGTTAAAGGTAAAGAATCCTTAGTTTACAGATTAAAGAAATCTCTATATGGTTTGAAGCAATCTCCTAGGATGTGGTACCTTAAGTTTAATGCCTTTGTGTTGTCAATTAGATTTGTAAGATCAAAATCAGATCATTGTGTTTATTTCAGAGTTCAAAATGATCGCCTTCTTATTGTTGCATTATATGTTGATGATATGTTGTTGTTTGGGAAGGGTAAGGGTATGATTTCTAATTTTAAATCTCAGTTGTCAGCATAGTTTGAGATGAAAGATCTTGGGGTAGAAAGGTACATCTTGGGTATGGAAATCAGTAGAGATAGGTCTAACAAAAAACTTTGGTTGAGTCAGAGTAAGTATGTGAAGTCTGTGTTGGATAGGTTCAGCATGGCAGAGTGTAGACCACTATGTGTTCCTATTTCTGTGGGGACAAAGTTATCTGTAGATGATTGTCCAAAATCTCCTAGGGAGGTGGAGGACATGAGTAGAGTACCTTATGCTAGTGCAATTGGTAGTCTTATGTATGCTATGGTCTATACTAGACCAGACATTGCCCAAGTAGTGAGAGTCTTGAGTCGGTTTATGGCTAACCCTAGACGGGTACATTGGGATGCAGTTAAGTGAGTATTCAGATATTTGAGGGGTACATCAGATCAATCCATATGTTATCATGGTAACTCTTCTGAATCTCCACATTTAGTTTGTATTCGTGGGTTTGTAGATTCAGATTGGGTAGGTGATATTGATAGTAGGAGATCCACCAGTGCTTATGTGTTCACTACGTTTGGTGGTGCCATCAGTTGGATGAGTAAGCGATAGCTTGTGGTTGCTTTGTCCACTACAGAAGCTGAGTACATGGCTGCTACTCATGCTTGTAAGGAAGCCATTTGGCTTAGGAGATTGTGTTCTGATGTTGGTGTTGATGCAGAACATATTACTATTTGGTGTGATAGTCAGAGCGCTATTTGCCTTGCAAAGAATCCTACTTTTCATGCCAGAACGAAGCACATTGATGTGCAGTTTCACTTTGTGAGAGATGTGGTGGAAGATGGAAAGGTAAATTTGGAGAAGGTAGATACTATGAAGAATTTTACAAATGCATTAACGAAAATAGTGGGCACTAAGAAGTTCAGATGGTGTTCGGAGTCTATGGGCCTTTTGGCCTATAGCGGTTAGTTCCTGTTATGTTCCTGTTACTCTTACAAGGTGTTCGACAAGTGGGAGAATGTTAGGAATAAGGTGTCTCAACCTTGGATAATTCCTATTCTTATTATTTATTTTGTAAAATATATTTCTTGCAAATAATGTAATTAAGTGTGAGTGTACATGTCTAGTTGGCATGTTGATGTGTCACTCCACTTGATGTGTTAGCATCTTGAATTGTGTGTAAGGAGATCATGGCTGAAATGGTTATGACAGATTCCTATGACACGTAAGAGCTATATCTAGAAGATTCAATGATAGGTGAAGACATGTGGCAACTGATAAAATTGAGTACTATACACTCTTCCCCAATCATGGGGTTTGGGATCCTATTTTCTTAGAGAATGGTAAAACCCTAATACGACTATCTTTGGAGGTTTCCCTAAAAGAGGAAGTGCATGATATAAGCATTTTTTAGGGTTGCGAAGATAGGAGAAGTAAATGTATTATTGGAATGTTTTATGCTACCGTGATTTGTCTTCAAGGGTTGGGAAAATCTTCTGAAAGAACTTGCATTGCAAGTGTATTGTAAACTGTAATAGTTTTGATTAATACACTATGCAGGTTTTGGAGTGCTGGGGTTTTTATCGAAAGGTTTCCCCAAGGTAAATCATTGTGTCATTCTCTATTTTCTGTATGCATGGTATATGGTTGCAATATCATTTTTAAAGTAGTTAACGAATCTGAAATTGTAAGGATTTAAAAGAATTTGCACAATACTTTCCTTTAGAGATTAGTGTAGGAAGCTATTTTTGCACCTGAGTTTCCTTACAATAGGTAGGTTTTGATTACTTTGCTTCTTGATTCTGATTGACTTATGATAACTCATTGATATGGTATACTGATATGATTCTCTTGATATGTGAAATAGGCACATTTCCATAAGTTATAGGTATGGTCCCTAGCTTCTTGGATATTAGATTTATGAATTTTCCTTGTTGATTTTGTATCATGTTGATATTTTATTGATGAGGACTTAGATTTATCATTTTGTTGATGACATTCTATCTTTGATATACTGAGTTGATGGATCATTGATGTTATGAACATTGATATGATGATATGGAATTTGCCTTTGATTCCCCCTTTTTGATTGATCAAGATAATTAATGAACTAAACTCCCTTTCCCTTGGAAAAATACCTCCAACCATGCACTTAATCTATCATGAAAATGCAATGCAATGCAACTAAGTGTCACTAGCTTTTAGCAAAGACATGGCATGAAGATAAATTTTCATCATCGAACATTGTGGGACTGTTTAAAGCAAGTACAACCATCACTGACCACATCATGATGATATGAATACCTCTTTTAATCACTTTTGGTAATACCTTTTAGGAAACTAGTACAACCCTCACTACTTGAATGACCAACTATGGGAGTATGAATACTGGTTTCAATAGATTCAATGTTGCATAAACAAATAAAAGTTAACCCTCCACCCTACATGAACATCCTTGATGATTCTTTGATGACCATGTCATTAGAAAAATTCACATAAGTTGTTGGATCTCCCTCAAGATAATCAATCAAAGGCAAGAAAAAATATCATGTCTCCATCATTGCCAATCTAGTCGAAACATCATCAATTAGCTAAAAAGATGTGATAAAAGTCAATTCCAGTAAAGATTATCAAAAGAAAGCTTCCAAGTGTTTTGCAATGTATCAAGATTTTCAAAAATAATTTCCAAACATTATGATCTTGTAAGTGTTGTCAATTTTTAATCCCGAATAATAAATTCAATGAAGGCTCAAGGATCAAGTTGTAGGATCAAAATAATTGGTTGTGAACAATGATATTCATCAAAGGTTCACTAAAAATCTCTCTCTTCTGAAGCTATGATAATTCTCTCTCTAATGTCATTGATTGTAGCACTATTAAATCCATTTGGTACCAAATTTCCAAACCTTTCCTGCCCCCAAGTGATAAATGTGATCGTGTGATGAACTTAGGGCAATAGGAAACTTACCATGCAACCATACCACTCTCAAACAAGATCACATTGGTTTGCCCCCAATGTCTAGCAAGATATAGGACATGAAGGATGGATTTGGAAGTTGATGGATTAGAGATGGAAAGGCCATGATGGATGAAGCATGCAAATGTGACCCATAGGAACATCTCTTCAAAATTACCCAAGCTAAGGAAAAATGATATAGCAATATGAAGCATGTTTTTGGATAAGCCATGGAAGCCAATGATGCAGTGCTAGATAGCCTATAGGATAATGATCTTCTGTCATGAAAATGAGGGATCCAAAAGAAGTGGACATGTCAAGAAGTTCTTAATAAATTTTTTTTTAACTTTAAGTTATTCATTTTGATCAAGACCAAGGGTCACTTTGGGTAAGATGTGGATAAGATAACACAATCTAGATAAAGGGATGATGGAGTCTATGAAGGGTTTTTTTTGGGCTTATGGAAATACTGTCAAGGAATAATGAAGGTGAATTTGGGATAAGAAAGATCATGATAGGGTAACATGGATGCAACAAGTGTATGCACCCCCTAAAATGGTCACCTAGACTTTGGGCCCCCATTCAACAATTTATCAAATCCCTGAATCAATATTTTCAAAAATCAACATTTTCAATTATATCAATTTCCTTGATCAAATCCTATTTTATCATTTTCGATTATTTGCCTTGGGCTAACCATTTTACCCTAAAGTCTTTATTTATTTAAAAGGAATTCCCTCCCCTTTTAATAAATAAAAAGCCCCCACTTTTCCTCTTATCCTAAGTTACACAAATAAAGCATTATTCTTATTTTATAAAAAGAAGAAAAGCACTTTTCGTCTCATATGAACACAAAAGTCAACTCTTATTTTCTCATTGGAGGATACTTGTGCATATGGATTGCTCCTCTTTCAAGCTCCACCCTTGATTAAATCTTTTGCCTCTTAATCTCCATGGTCCATTCTTTCTCATTTCTTATAAAATGAGAGCTCTCTTCTCATTTTAGCATCCATCTTTTGAATACTAACCTTATGCTGGAGGATTGCTTGGAGACTTTGGAGCTTTTTGAAGACATTCTTGCATCCATCTTTCATTTCTTGCATCATAGATTCATATTTATGCTTTCCTAGATTAGCTTCATTTCTATGTTCTAGATTAGGTCACATAGATTAATTAGCTTGGATTGTAACACTTGCATCTTTCTTTTCATAGCTTAGCTTGCATTCTCATTTCTAGCATAGTTGCATTTCATTCTCATCTTGATTCTTGAGGATATTGGCATTCTTGCCCTTGTCTCCATTGAATCTCCCATTGCATGGTTTACTAGCAAGTCATAGGCTTAATAGCTCTAGCTAAGAGCACTCTTAATATCCTTGCACTCCATGCCTAGGGAGCTCTAGGTCATTTTTCAAGGTTTCCCATTCATGGATTCCCTTGGAAGTAAAGACTTAGAGAAGTACACATTCTAGTGTGTACAACAAGTAGATAAGCTGATAGAAAGGATAACAGATGTCAAGATACTTAGTGCTCATGGATGTGTTCAACCTTGTCAAGATTAAAGGTGAGAGAAGAAATGTGGATGATAGCATGGATGAAACTTTCCTCCAAGTGTGGAGTGTTAGAAATAGGGAATACTGAGAGGGGGGGGGGGTGAATCAGTATTCTACAAAATTTTACTTTTGCCCAATTATGGATATAATAGATTATCTTAACACATGCATAACATAAGAAGCTAAACAACATGCATAGCAATAAAACTAAAGAACTCATAACACATTATTTGTTCTCGAGGAAACCCTGGCCAAGGGAAAACCCTAGTGGGGATGGTACTGTAGACACCTAAAATTGTCCATTCACATTTTAATATTAACTTTTATTAATATTTTCCCTTAACATTATAGTTGATTTTTATTAATTAACTATATTATTATATTCCTCTATTTATTTAATTAAATAAATTCATTTTCCTTTTGCACTCTAATATTAATTTTTATTAATATTCGCCCTTAACATTATAGTTGATTTTAATTAATTAACTATATTGTTATATTCCTCTATTTATTTAATTAAATTAATTTTAATTAAATAAATTCATTTTCCCTTTGTAGTTGAATTTTATTTAAATACTATAATATATTAAATTCAATTTAATATTTTATCCCTCCATTTCCCTTTATAAAATAAATTTTATTTATTTTATTACTCCACTAGCCTAAATTTCTTCTAAACCATGACTAAATTAAATTTATTTTAATTTAATCCCTTTTCCCTTTTTCCTATGCTTACCTCTTTCTAATATTCCTCTAATCTTGATTAAAATGTGGATTACCTCTAAACATGTGCACAATCACCTTTTCCAAGGTGGCCACCTCTCCATCTTTTTTCTCCACCAATTATTTTCAAATCCCTTTTTCCCTCTCAAATGAAGTTTGACTTTTGCCACTTCACCATTTTCAAACCCTACCTAACATCCTTTTTCCTCTTAATCCTAACCACTCATTCTTTTGCCTCTTAATCTCCACCGTCCATTTCTTTTCATTTTCTATAAAAGAAGGTCTCTCTCTCATTTGTAGACCACTAAGAATTTTGCAAGCATAATTATTCTAAGCATACTAAGCATTCTAAGCATTCTAGCAATCTAGTATTGTAGCATTTCAATTTCTTAGCATAGTTTATTGGCATTTTCATTCTTAGTTTAGATTTCCATTCTTGCATCATAGATTAATTTTGATTTCATAGCATAGTTTGAATCTTTTCTTCTTATTCATAGTTAGTTTGCATTTCATTTCTTATTCAAAAAAATCAAAATATATTGCATCATTTTGCTTGTGCACTATCTTCTTCATAGATCTTGCATTTGCATATCATTGTGAGATTTGGGGCAAGTTTCTCATACTTGTCTCCAAAACCCTCATATTTCATTTTGTAGTTTTTCATTTAGATTACATTCCATTTGTGTTGGGAGAGCATACCCACAAATAATCTTGAAGAGCAAATCAAACAAGGTTATTGGGTGCCCTTGTTTTAGCTCATTGAGGTTGTAGTGAGAATTACCTATTTTGTTGCATTTACTAACATCTAATGTGATTGTTTGGTGTTTTTGGTGTTTTGTTTTTGCGGAAAATAGGTCTACATTTTCATTGCATACATTTTGGCACACTTGGTGGGACCCACTTCCCTATTGGATCTACACTTTTGAAGATTTTTCAGTTGAAGACAAATCCTAGGGTTTTTTTTGAAAGATTTGATCATATATTTCAAACGGCTTGGAATTTTTGTCTGAATTTTTTTTGTAGGTGGGGGATGGTCCAAGTATGTCTCAGTTCGAATCTTAGATTTTTCTGATCAGTTTTCCATGAGTTATGATTTTTGTATCATTTTCAATGAAAATTCATTTCTAGTCGCAAATCTCCATATTTTTTTGAAATTTTTACATTTTTGGAAAGGTCTAAGAATTTTACATAGGGTAGATTCTTTGTGTTTTTTATTTTGATACACGAATAGGGCTCAAAAAGTCAATCTTTGAAATCTAGTCTATTTTGATAAATCAGGTCCCTACGGCACAAATTAAGGAATTTTTCCAAAATTTTTACATTTTTGGAAAGCTCTCTGTTTTTTAGTAGGGGTCTCTATTTTTCATGTTAATTTTTGTGGCTGAAATCATAGAGAAAAAAATAGATCTTGTTGACTAGGTCAAATGTGAAAAAATAAAAATTTTGTGATAAGTTTGCATTTTATTTGCACATTGATCAATGCATGATTGGATTTTATTGAAAATATATGATATTTTATGTCCTCTAACAATGGTTTTGCAGAATGTTTGACCAAGATTAAGACATTTTGAGACTACTAATCAATTTGTTTTGTAGGACATTGTTTGAAGATCTGGAAAAGATTTGAGACTACTAATTCATTAGTTTTGTAGGTTACCTTGGAGGTTCAAGCAAACATTGTGTCTACTTTAAGTTAATTTTTATAGGCACCTAGTTTAATTAGGAAGGTTAATTTCTTATGATTTGATTGGGTAGTAGGAGAGTATGCTCTTTCCTCTTTAAGGGGAAACCAGAAATCCAGACCTGCTTAATTTGGTCATTAGAAAGGAATCTTGGGTAAAGGAACATGTGCTTGATGTGTTTGGGAGAAACTATGGCATATGAGAGTATGCTCTTTTCCTTATGGAAAACCAGAAATCTTGACCTCCATTAGCTATCCATCTTACTTTTCTTGCATTTACCTTTAGAGGGCTTGCCAAAAGAGCAATCTTTTGGGAACGACCCAAGTGGGGAACAAGCAAACCTAGCTACTCCACCCCACTATAATCAAATGCTTCCTTCAATCCAAAGAGAGGGAGACATGACTATTTCTACTTCTAATGCTTCTTCATGTGTAGGGCCTAGTTGCCTAAATCTTGCTAAGCAAGACTACATTTGATTGGGCGCTTGTTTACAAGGGAAGTACGTTCATCTAGTATAAGGTCGAGAGGTCTTAATCTTGCTTGTGAGACTATACTTTTTGGATGCTTGTAGGGCTATAGGCCTTAATTCTTCTTGTGAAACTACAAGGGACAGTCATGAATGGAGGACCTTACTAGACACCTAAGGACTTAGAGGCCAAACATTTTAGCAATGTGACTTCCTTTGTGCAAGGATTGATCCAAGTGGACTTACCTAGATCACCCCAAGATACTCACCATATGTACTCCCTTGGATGCTAAAGCTTGAATATGGCAATGTGGAAAGACATGCGCTGTGAGCATTGATCTCTTCCAATCGATCCATAACTTGCACAGTCCTAGGAAAGGCCATTCAACCACTTGATTGTGGGGCTAAGAGCATCAAGTTGTGGGCAAAGGTTGGAACACCTCCATTTTGACCTTAGGTAGAATGTGTTTGAAGTGTCTTTGATTGTACTAGACCCATGAAAATATTTTGGACATACACATTGTGCTGTTATTTTCTATCATTTGGACTTATCACAATTTCTTGTATCCCTCAAGGTTGCTTTGTCTCTTGTGGGATTGTTTTCAGACTTTTATTTGTTCCCTTGATTGAGTATGAAAATAAGTTCTTTCCTTTGAACAAGTTGGTTAACCAAGTCATCACTTTTATAGACTATGTCCCATATCTCCAAGCACAAGAAAGCCAAGATCCCACTACCTTTGGCCTATAGAGAAAGGAAAGAAACCAATCAAAAAGCTAGGAAGTATAAACACATTGTCAAATCTATTCAACAAGAGCTCCGAGATCAAGAGAAAGTTGACAAGATTATCTTCAATAACAAGCTCTCTAACTACTTGCATAAGCCTGGCATAAACTGAGACTTTGTCAACTTTGAGACCTATGATTAAACCTTCCTCTTTCATACATCCTTCATCATCTTAATCTTTCATAATCCATCCCCCCTCTTACTAGAGCATGACATCATTTCCTTGGACCTAAATCAATCCTTTGTCTTTTGATCCATCTTCATCATCAAACCTAGGTGGAAAGATTTATCAAAGTGTTTCAGAGATCCTAATCTTTAATCAAAATCAAACTTTGTCACTTGAGAACATCAGTTTATCTTAAGTGGCATAATCTAATCAATCCTATCCCCTTATTTGCTTGTGATCATTAGCCTATCTATAAGTAAAATGAAGGTTTTATCATTGCTTTTCACAGGATCTCTTTTTCACTAAGGTTGTCTAAAACCTTTGAACCAAATCAAACCATTTGAGGCCCTGCCCTCTCCAATCAATCATCAATCCTTCATCAAATAAAATAAATAAAACCTTTGAGGCCCTGCCCTCTTGATCAAAACAAGGTCCAAACTGTACTCCTAAACTCATCTCTCTTCATCCTTTTCTTTCTAATCGTATTGTTGTAACCCGCTCACAAGCTAAGATGACAAGTCGACATTTTCCAAATAATGAGAATCCCTTTTCCTCTGTACCTCTTGGAGGTTTTGGGATGCCAGATATGACTAATCAAGTAGAGATTGAAAATGAATATGTTGAACAAGCCGAGCAATATGAAATACTGCCAAATCCAAAAGTTGATGACTTTCTCAAAGATCCACGCAATGTGGAGATGATTGAGAAAGTGATTCAAGCCAAAAAAATAGAAATATTTATGAACCTTGTCCATGATGGGGTCACAGTTCCTAAGACTTTTGATGAATCACTATTGTATAACAATATTACTAAAGAAGGTGTCTCCACAACAACTGCTACAGTAGTTCATACTACACCATCTCAAGACAAAGACAAGGTCATTTCTAGTGGACCTTCTACATCAATACCTATATCAACAACACAATCAACATTTCAATTAACACCCAAAAAAATCTAGAAAATTATCAGTTCTATACCTAATACCACTTCACACACTAGCACTCATACAACAACAAATGCATCTACTCCTTTTGACGCTAGTGTCTTGAATGTGGGTCAAACATCATTCACAGGAACATCAATTCCCCAACCTTCAGTTAACTATGTTTCATCATTCTTTGGTGTTCCTTCTGGGGTCCTAAAAACATCTACCCTAGTACCATCACAAGCTTATCATAATTTACCTCCTCCCACACTTGGACTTACATCAGCTGGGTTTTTGACATCACAATTTGGAGGAGGACAAATTTTTGGTTCACATCTTACAAATCACAATGCTCTTGACCTGGCAAATCAAATCAATGAACTTAAAGCCTTATTCACAACATGCAAAGAGGAGGTAAAAAGGAATTTTCATTTGAGGAAATATGCCCTTATCCATTTGATAAATCAATTAATATGATGCCTTTCCTTGCAAACTTTGAGATTCCTAAATTCGATAAATATAAGGGAAAGACATGTCCTATCCAACATCTCAAAGAATTCTATGTTGCTTGTCAGGAGGTCTCCCATAATGAAGATTATCTTAAGAGACTGTTTACAAGGAGTCTTGGAGGCCCAGCACTCGAATGGTTTATGAATCTACCTCCTGGATCTATATCATCTTTCCCTAATCTTGTAGAGAAATTTGTTGCACAATACTCATATAATATTGAACACCAAGAATTCTTAAGTGACTTATGCAACACTAAGCAAAAGAATGGGGAAAATTTTACTAGCTTCCTACAAAGGTGGAGACATCTAGCTAATATAATGCCTTGGAAAATGCCAGATAATCATCTTATTGACATCTTTACTAGAAATCTGGTACCTGAAATGTCCTTCAAAATGAAAATGGCTACTCCTGATACTTTTGAAATGCTTGTTAGGAAGGGAAAAATAATTGAAGATGGTCTCTTGCAAAAGGGAGCCATTAAACACTATACTCCCTCTCCTAACAATGATAAACCAAAATTTTCGACTAAGAATAAAGGGGTAGTCAATGATGGAGTGACCAATGCTAAACATGTTCATAATGTTCAAGCATCTAACCAAGGTAATTTTAATCAAGGCAATGGAAACAATCAAAATCGTAATCAGAAAAATCAAAACACCTTTCAACAACAATCTCACAATCAGGGCTATCTATTCCCTTGCAATAATAATAGCAACAATAATAATTCTGCTTCACATCCCCGATGACAATTCACTTCTCTTGCAGAACCCCTGGATGTTATTTTTTGAAAGCTTGTTGATCAAAATATGATGATATATCCTAATACCTGACCATATGATGAAAATCAATCCAAACCTGCTTGGTATAAGGATAATGAAAATTGTGATTATCATGGCATCAAAGGTCATGATATCAAGAAATGTATGAAATTTAAACACTATATCCAAGACCTTATTGATGATGGTAAAATTAAGGTTGAAGGTCATACACCTTCATCATCGAATGCACAACTTAAGATCTACAATCAACCATTCCCTAATCATAATCAAAACAATGCCTCATCTTCCAAAAATGTGCCTTATGACTACACCACCAATAATATTCAAGGCTCTAAAATCAAGGACAATGATTTTTGTGGCTTTGACTCTCTTTGTGGTCGCATAGAAGAATTTGAAAACCATGTGTGTACTCTCAAGCTTAAAGCTATTGATTGCAATGCTACCACTAGAAGAGGAAGAATTATTGTTTAGGCAGTTGATCCACCCACTGCACCATCCACATCTACTAGGCCTTCTTCATGCTATGACATCTTGGCACAACTAGGGAAGACTCCCGTACAGATATCCATACTTGAGATACTTCATACATCACCTATACATAAAGAAGTCCTTGAAAAAGCCCTTATTGAATCTTGAGTCCCTGAAAACATCAATGCCTCCTAGTTCCAAGCTATGATTTGGAACCTAGCCGCACAATCACATCTTGTTTTTACAGACAAAGACTTTCATGGTTCTGACCCTTATCATAATAAGCCTCTTCACATTGAAGTTATCATTCACTCCACCAAAATAAAAAGAGTCTTGATAGACAATGGATCTGGGTTGAATCTTTGCACTATGAGAATGATAAGAAACATAGGACTTTCAGAAGATCTCATTGATATAACAAAATGCATTACTATAAAGGCTTATGATGATAGAGAAAGGGAATCTAAAGGATTGATCACACTTCCTTTATAGGTGGGCCCTACTATAATTGAGACTTCTTGTCATTTTATTGATCTAGATCTCCCTTATAATATACTTTTGGGAAGACCTTGGATACATGCTATTTCAAGTGTACCATCTACATACCATCAATGTTTGAAATTTCCGCATCATGGACATGAAATTACTATCCCCAGAGATCAAGAACCATTTCAGTACTGTAAGAATTTGGAAGCCAAGCAATCTTATTATTGTCCTTTGAATGAATTAAAGGCTTCCACTAAACCTCCTCCTGAAAAATCTCCCATTGAAGAAACAAATAAGGTATCTCATAAAGGAAAAGGAAAAGTCACTGAGGAAAATATTTCTGAATCAGAAAAGAAAGTAAAATTTATAGATCAAGGAATGGGAGAGTATAAATTTGAGAGTTCCTTATGCATTGGACAACTTCCATTGTCCTCGAGGTCCTTTGGTAAACCTAAACAAATTTTTCCTAAAGGCAATAAGGAAACTATGACATGCAAAAAGACTACTTTTGAACACTGGGGATCCCTTGCAGATGAACACATGGAGAATGATGTATTATCTGGCTTTTCAATGATGATGAAGAGAAACCAGTGGAAATTCCTAAGGACAAATACCCAAAGGTCACTCCTATTATTGAAAGCATGGGATATCATGGAACTGGACAGGGGGCAAATGAAAATGGGAGAAAGATAATTATTAAAGTAGCTGGCTATCCTCGAGGCTGAGGATTGGGCTCCCTAGAAACCAAGGTGTCTTTGGCTGAGGACTTTTGTTCAGCTAAAACTAACTCAGACAACGATGAAGAGTTCTATGAAGTCCCTTTCCAATATATTGAAGATGATCTCATTGAATCTAACCATGTCCTAACCATCACTGCTATAGACCTTTCATCCCCCATCCTTCCCCTCAAACACCCTAAACTTATCGATTGGGACCAAAAAGATTCACCACTAGATTTAGACATATGCAATTCAGATGAGGTAGTACTCACACTATTCGGACTTAAGAACCTCCAAGATCATGAGCACAACATAGTCTACAATGAGAAAGCCTACTTTGATAGCCAAGTCAATTCTCTTAGTCGTAAAAGTGAAAATGAAAATGAAAATAAAAATAAAAAAGACAATAAAACACCCTCTGGTGAAAACCTCCCTGAGGCATCTTTGGGTGAAGAAAAAGAGAAAATAAAGGACACATCCTCTAGTGAAAACCTTTCTGAGGTGCTAGAGGAGGGAGAAGTTGACTTGCCATTCATGTCAAAAAAATCCTCTATCCTAATTGAAGATACCATAGAAGTCAATCTTGGCACTACAGATAATCCTAAGATCACATACATAGCAGCATCACTCAATGAGAAATAAAGTAAAGATATGATTGAGTTTCTTTGCAAAATACAAATAAATTTTGCATGGTCCTATAAAGATATGCCCGGTTTGGATCCTAATCTTGTAGTACATCATCTTGTAGTGGATCCTACAATAAAGCCTGACAAGCAAAAATTAAGAAAGATGCATCCTCAAGTTTCCTTGCTTGTTAAAATAGAATGACATAAAATGCTAGATGCTGAATTTATACAGCCTATAGATTATCCAGAATGGGTCTCTAACATTGTACCAGTGGGTAAGCCTTCTGGGGGCATACGAATTTGTACTGACTTTAGAGATCTTAACTTGGCTTGTCCTAAAGATGATTTTCCACTACCTAACATTGATATTATAGTGGATTTGACTGCTAGACTTGAGGTGCTATCTCTTATGGATGGTTTCTTTGGATATAATCAAATCAGGATAGGAATTGAGGATCAACACAAGACAACTTTTACTACACCATGGGGTACATTTTTCTATCAAGTAATGCCTTTCGGTCTTAAGAATGCAGGAGCTACCTATCAAAGAGCTATGACAATGATCTTTAATGATCTCCTTCATGTCATTATGGAAGATTATGTAGATGATTTTCTTGGGAAATCCAAAACAAGAGAATCACATATAGCCATCCTTTCCACAATCTTTGACAGATTGGAAAAGTACAAGGTCCGATTAAATCCTAAAAAATGTATATTCAGTCAGGTAAATTGTTGGGGTACATTGTGTCTTGATGAGGGATTGAGGTAGATCCTAAGAAGGTGAAAGCTATCTTAGATATGCCACCCCCAAAGACATTGAAGCAAATTTGTAGCTTGCAAGGACAACTTCAGTCTATTCATAGATTCATCTCTCAATTGGTAGATAAGGTGCATCCTTTTTTACATCTCTTGTGTAAAAATAATAAGTTCTTATGGGATTGTCTCTGTCAAAAGGCATTTGAATATTTGAAACAATATCTAGCTAACCCACCAGTACTGGTCCCACCTATTCTAGGTCGACCTCTAATTCTTTACATATCTGCTACATCAGTTGCACTTGGTGCCCTTCTTGCACAACTAGATGATAATGGAAAAGAGCGTGCTATTTATTACCTTAGCAGAACCCTTGTTGGTTATGAATTGAACTATACTGCTATTGAGCGAGCATGTTTGGTTGTGGTATTTTGTACACAAAAACTACATCATTACATGCTTAACAATAAGACACAACTTATTGCTAAGGTTGATCCCCTTAAGTACCTCTTGTCAAAAGCTGCTCTCACTAGACGCACAACAAAATGGGTTATGATCTTGAGTGAGTTTGACATTATTTATGTAGATCACAAAGCTATCAAAGGCTAAGTAATTGTAGATTAGTTAACAGAAGCTCCTATTCAAGGTGATCATCCTATTGTTACAAATTTCCCAGATGAATCAATCATGATTGTCACCTCAAGCATACAATGGAAACTTTATTTTGATGGATCTTATACACAAAAAGGGTCAGGAGCAGGATTCTTTTTTGTGACACCACAAGGAGATCTCATTCCTAAGTCTTATAAGCTTACATTTCCTTGCACAAACAACATTGCAAAATATGAAGCTCTGGTAGCTGGACTTCGTCAAGCTATTTGTTGGAAGATTTCTAACTTGCTTGTATTCAGTGATTCTCAATTGGTTGTTAAACAAGTTAATGATGAGTTTCAAACAAAGGATGACAAGATCCTTCCTTATCATCGCATGGTTGAGGATCTAAAGGCACACTTCACAAAAATAAATTTCCAACATATCCCAAGATCTAATAACAAGGCAGCTGATGCAATGGCTACCATTGCCTCTATGATATGCCAGAAAATAGTCAAAGGTGCGAGTTTCTTGTTGAGAATCTTATGGTTCCTACCTATGACCAGCCAGAGTATGAGATGGTATGTGAAATCATTGGTCCTGATTCCCCTTGGTACCAAGACATTTATTCCTACCTTCGTGATGAGATCATCCCACTTACCCTTTCCACTAATCAATGCAAAAATTTTCTCCATTGAACTTCCCATTACACTATCCTGGGTGACACCCTTTTCTGAAAACACTTCGATGGAACTCTTCTTAGATGTTTGAATTTAGAGGAAGCACAAACAACCTTAGAAGAAGTGCATCAAGGAATCTGTGGGGCTCATTCCAGTGGACTCACTTTAGCTAAAAAGTTTTTGCACACTGGATACTATTGGCCAACTATGGAACAAGATGCATGCCACTTTGTGAAAAAATGTGTTCCTTGTCAACAACATGGTGATTTGATACATGCTCCTGCTCAAGAGCTCCATCCCACCATCACACCCTGGCCCTTTTCACAATGGAGTTTTGACCTTGTAGGACAAATATACCCTAATTCTTCCAATGGCCACAAATATATCCTTGCTGCTACTAAATATTTCACTAAATGGGTTGAAGCCATACCCCTCACTTATACTACATGCAAGTAGATTTCCAATTTTATCTTGAACTACATCATCTTTCGCTATGGCATCCTGCAAGATATCCATACTAATAATGGAACCCCTTTCAAAAATCAGGATGTCACTGAGCTTTGCAAAATTTTTGGCATAACCTAGCATTGTTCCAACAAGTATTTCCCACAAGGTAACGGTCAAGTAGAGGCTACTAACAAAACTATCTTAAAAATCCTCAAAAAGATAGTCGATGATGCTGGCCATGATTGGCACCTTCAACTAAATCCTACTCTTTGGGCCTACCGTACCTCCATATGTACCCCCACTGGCGCCACCCCATTTTCCCTTGTTTTTGGTTCTGAGGCTATACTTCCCATAGAAATTGAGCTCCCCTCTCTTCGAATATCCCCAAAGAATCTTGTAACTGATGAGGAATTTTGAGTTGCCCACTTACAAGAGTTGAAACTCCTAGATGAACGATGCCTTAATGCCCTGAAACACCTTTGGGTGTATCAAAATCACCTTCGCTTGCAATTTAATAAGAAGATCAAGCCCTTAGAATTTGAAGTTGGTGATCTAGTCCTACAACATAACATGAGAAATCTCAAGAACCATGAGAAGAAAGGAAAATTTGAGCCAAATTGGTTAGGGCTTTTTGTGGTTACAGCAAAATTTGGCTCGGGAGCATATCAGATAGCTACACCAGAGGGAGATTTGCTCCCTGATCCTATGAATATTATGCATATTAAGAGGTTCTATACATAAGAATTAGCAGTACCTGTGTCCAGCAATTTATGATCCTAAAAAAATCTAAAAAATTATAAAAAGTCCTGAAAAATCATCATCTTGGTGAAAACCTGGCAAACAGGCGCCTTGATGAAAAAAAAAAAAAGAAAAAAAGAAAAAAAAGAAAAAAATGCAATAAAAATTCATCCAATGGTGAAAACTTGGAAACAGGCACCTTGGATAAGTACCATGGTGAAAACTGCTTGTCGGCGCCATGTGTAGTTCACCTAGATCCATCATCTATCAAGATACTTTCCCCTGTCCATCATTTCATTCCTCTCCTATGTCTGTGCGGGAGGCTAACCAAGTTCACCTTTCATTTCACTCACTTTGCACACACTCACCTATGTAGTTGACCCAATTCTCTTGAGCTCCATTGCGATTGATGACTTTTTCAAATTCACTGACCACATGCGCCCTATCACAAATATATGGAGACTAATTACCCTTGTTGTCATTTGATCTATTGGTTTTGCCTTAAAACTTATAAACAACCTTGAATCAATCATCATTGGTCCTTCAGGATACATCTTTACTAATAAGACTCATCCAATCTTAAATGTAAGTATCAACTTTGTTCTGGGCAAGAACTATGGACTGAATGACCACTTGGTCATGAGGCGTTCCTTTTTGTTTTATCTTTTGTGTTCAATCACACCTAATCTAGATGACCTAGATCTTCATATCTTGGTTTGTTTAGATAGGTTTTGGGGTTGATTCACAACTTTTTTGTGGTATGATGTGTCTTTTTGTGTGAGTGTCTAGTCTATGCATCTGAATCATGTTATCCTTGTTTATCTAGCATGTGGTACATGATTCCTATGCAATATCAAAATAGGATATGCTCTCCCATGTTGACACAATGATAGTCTGCATTTAGGTTCATTTTTGCATTAGAGGCCTTCTTTTATTCACTTCCTCTATCCTCACCCTTCTTTTTCGAGAAAATTGTCAAAGTTAATTTTTTGCTCAATTTTCTCGAGGGGGCACCATCCTCATCCTCTTCCGATTGTTGCTGAGGCACGACTCTTGGGGCATCTTATTTTCTTCTTCTTTGACACGATGCCAATTTTGACACCGCATCAAAGAGGGGCAAAATGTAGACACCTAAAATTGTCCATTCACATTCTAATATTAATTTTTATTAATATTTTCCCTTAACATTATAGTTGATTTTTATTAATTAACTATATTGTTATATTCCTCTATTTATTTAATTAAATTAAATTAAATTAAATAAATTCATTTTCTTTTTGCACTCTAATATTAATTTTTATTAATATTTGCCCTTAACATTATAGTTGATTTTAATTAATTAAATATATTGTTATATTCCTCTATTTATTTAATTAAATTAATTTTAATTAAATAAATTAATTTTCCCTTTGTATTTAAATTTTAGTTAAATACTATAATATATTAAATTCAATTTAATATTTTATCCCTCCATTTCCCTTTATAAAATAAATTTTATTTATTTTATTCCTCGACTAGCCTAAATTTCTTCTAAACCATGACTAAATTAAACTTATTTTAATTTAATCCCTTTTCCCTTTTTCCTATGCTTACCTCTTTCTAATATTCCTCTAATCTTGATTAAAATGTGGATTACCTCTAAACATGTGCACAATCACCTTTTCCAAGGTGGCCACCTCTCCATCTTTTTTCTCCACCAATCATTTTCAAATCCCTTTTTCCCTCTCAAATGAAGTTTGACTTTTTCCACTTCACCATTTTCAAACCCTACCTAACATCCTTTTGCCTCTTAATCCTAGCCACTCATTCTTTTGCCTCTTAATCTCCACCGTCCATTTCTTTTCATTTTCTATAAAAGAAGGTCTCTCTCTCATTTGTAGACCACTAAAAATTTTGCAAGCATAATCATTCTAAGCATACTAAGCATTCTAAGCATTCTAGCAATCTAGTATTGTAGCATTTCAATTTCTTAGCATAGTTTATTGGCATTTTCATTCTTAGTTTAGATTTCCATTCTTGCATCATAGATTAATTTTGATTTCATAGCATAGTTTGAATCTTTTCTTCTTATTCATAGTTAGTTTGCATTTCATTTCTTATTAAAAAAAATCAAAATATATTGCATAATTTTGCTTGTGCACTATCTTCTTTATAGATCTTGCACTTGCATATCATTGTGAGATTTGGGGCAAGTTTCTCATACTTGTCTCCAAAACCCTCATATTTCATTTTGTAGTTTTTCATTTAGATTACATTCCATTTGTGTTGGGAGAGCATACCCACAAATAATCTTGAAGAGCAAATCAAACAAGGTTATTGGGTGCCCTTGTTTTAGCTCATTGAGGTTGTAGTGAGAATTACCTATTTTGTTGCATTTACTAACATCTAATGTGATTGTTTGGTGTTTTTGGTGTTTTGTGTTTGCAGCAAATAGGTCTACATTTTCATTGCATACAGGTACCCACAAAGATCCACTAATCAAAAGTATCCTGTTAAGGATGTTGACCATGGTAGGAGTCTATTACATGCATATAGTGTCTCAATCCTAATTAAGAGACTATAGGCCTTGTTAGAAGCCTCAACCCTATTAGGAGTTGGCAGTATAAAAAGTGATTACCAGATGAGCCCACTTCCCAAACAAGTAATGTACAATATTTACTGATTACAAAAGCAGGTCAAGGTACATAACCTTATACTGCTTGCATTAATATCTTTTCACTTCTTTTTCACTATCGCTATAACATACATTCATTCCTTCATCATTCTTACCTTCTTACAATTTACAATTACATTTATACAAGTTATTAAGATTAATAAATTTTCAGTCGGCTATCATATTATAAAATAACTTTATCCAAGGGTTAACATCTAGGATGTCATCCCTTTATATTGTTAAGTCATTATTTTGATAACCAAAATAATCCCTTAACTCTTTACCAATTCTGTCTTCATATTCTGTCTTGTCGGCTCAACACTCTCTTTATAAAAAGTGTCATAACTTCTTCCGTACATGTCATACTAACTTGCGCTCTGAGATGAGTCTTCAATAGTCACCATAGAGTCTATGTTCAAGTGTGCAAGCAATGAACTTACTCCAGTTGACATCACAAACAAAAACTGTCTTTAGGTTCATTGGTAAAAACACACTGTCTCATACTTAGACAATTTCGCATTGCGCTCTTACATACTAGCTCTTTGACCCGTGTGATCTTCATGTAGATCATATGTTTCCATAATGAAAACATCTATGTAACCAACTTAGCCAAATTTCCAATAATCTCCCCCTTTGTCATTGGTGGCAACATATGAGAAAATTGGCTAAGTCTTTCAACTTCAAAATCTCAAAATTGTGGCCATAGTATAAAATATATATACTATCCTTATAACTCCAAAAAATCTTATCTCTAATACAATACTCCCCCTAAGAGTATCAATCCTTATCATTTTCTTATCAATTTTCTGCTATATATCTCTCCCCCTTTGACAACAATGACAAAATAAAGGTAAGGAGGGTTACAAAACTGTATTCACAAAAATTTATACCTTAATTCAATATTGCAAAGCCAGTAGGCTTGCAACACAATCTACAAAATCAATCTTTATAGCCTCTAACTCCTTCTCCCATGATTTCTTAATAGAATCTACCACACTGAGTAGTGCGCATAATCCATAAGATGCTATCTCACATGCTTGGAGATTCTCAAAGCTAAACTTTTGAAAAGATGTCTTAGCTGAAAGACATTCTTCCATTTTACCTTCAATAATACTTAACTTCATAGAAGTGTGCTCTCTTAAAAGAGTGAATCTTTTCATTTTCCTGTCCTTTTCATCTTGTAAAATTCTGATTTCATCATATATCTTACGAATTTTCTTCTCAACATCAGATACCTTCCCATTGGGGCTTGAAAGAAAGTTAGTTTCATTCTGAATTTCTTCTTCCTTCATCTTCATCTTCTGATCTTCTTTTGCTATCAAGGTCTCTATAATGTCCCCGCCAGGGAATCCATAAGGAAACAGGTCTATGACCTAAAATTACAACTAACAATTTTTTTTTTTACATTCTAACATATCATCATTACCATTCACAAGTACATTCCTTAAGGTTCCCTTAATGAATTCAATTACCATTATCACGTATTTCATTTTATTACTTAATCTAACAAATTCTATTTCCATTTCAACTTCAATTTACATTGAGACATTGATTCCATTTCACATTGAAACCAATTACATTAATGAGCTAGTTGAATTAATTTTATTTACCAAACTAACACGTAATTTAATTTTAGAAGTGGAACAAGCACACATTACTTATCTCATCCACTAAGTACATTTATTCTTTCATATTTATTTACTCCTTAACCTTATCTATGCTCAACTCAATTAAACTTTTCCATTAAGAGTCCTTAATTTCTATTTTCATTTCAATATAATAATAGAAAGAGCGTAAAATAATTAACCATATATTGATAACCAACAAAAACCATTAAATGAATCATTTTATTTTTCCATAAGTTTAACTTCCATAAATCATCATCTACAACCTTGTATAAGTCTAGTTAAGAATTGAGATTGAAACCTTGTTTGAATAATCACATATTACTCACATTGAACTATACATTTAAGAAGTCACATCTCATTACTACTTTCAATAACATACATGTTTCCTTTCCCTTATTATTTCACCTAGAGATACCCTTCAAACCTTAGCATATCTTTTCACTATTCCTCATATCAAAACAAGTTTCCTTTTAAAGAGGTTTACATCCATAAGTACTTGCATTACAAAGGTTTTCATAGAACCATTACTTCCAATTTCATTTAAGATTCACTAGAGATATCAGGAAGGAATTACTCATTGATTTAACCATATTCAATTCCATTTTTGAGATTCCTAAATACTACCCTTACCCATATAGAAAGCTTCTTTCTTATAATTTCCATTTACAACATAATTAGAATTACAATTACTATACATTGCCCAAAGGCATAGAGAAAGATAATTACATCAAGTCACCCAAGAGCTTACAATACATCTTTACAACTTGATAACAAAAAATAGAGATACATGATACAAGAACAGAATCTTCACCACTGAACAACTCAGAATCCAAGCCACAACATGAACCATGAATAATACCTCGAAAGATATTTTCCACCCAACCATGTGAAATTGATAAAGTTCCACCCCCCGTGCTAGGAGATAGAACCAAGGTACTCTCAAGACCTTAAGGCAATCTAAGTCTCAAATACCAATAAATCCAAGACTCAAAATAAAAAGAATAAGGCACATAAAAATATCATCATATTATACACTAAGGTTAAGGTTCTAGGAGACCACCTAAGTGAGTGTCATCACACAACCTATATATTGGGATCCTTCCTAGAAACCATGTAACCCCGGTCCCCCCTTTATGAATAGGGATCCATCCTGGTAGTTATCCCTGGTCCCGATACTCTAATCAGGTCTGTGTGGCCATTATTATGTTTTCTTTCATTATCTTTTGAATCCCCCCTTCCCATATTAATTTTTAAGGTTATCACTTTTTACAAACCCACCCATAGGATCATCTGGCAACCACTTTAGGGCTCCAACACATATGGTGAGCCACTCACATAGGGTTCCTATTCCCTTACCCCATCATAATCCAAAAACAAAAAATAACACTTCCATGTCCTGATTCATAGGTTTAGGAAACTCTCCCGCGCGCTCAGGCCCTCAGAGCGAGTCCTAACCTTAGCCATATACATAACAAGAACCATTGGAAGAATTTCTATCATAAGACATCTCAAAGAAAAACATAAAACTTTCCACATACATTAGTACAACTCTCCAAGGCTCATTTATAGGCCTAAGGAACCCTCCTGTGCACACAGGCCATCGAGATGAGTCCCAGCCTCATAAACTAAGCTCAAGAATATACCAAGTGCAAAAACATCAAAAGTATACCATATACCCTCAACACAACAAGTAATAAACATACATAGGGGATAAAAACTTCCACATGCATAAACACAACATTCCATAGCTTGTTCTTATAAGTCTAGGAAAAACTCATGTGCCTGAAATTTGGCTAAGTCTAAAATTTTCTAAAAACCAAAATCTAGAATCTACATCTTAACTCCTATGAAGTTAAAACCTATCCCAATCATCCTGGAAGGTACATAATTCCTTTATACAATTATAACTTAAAGTATAAGAACTTAGATGTTATACTTGTATAAATCCTGTAAATATTAAGCCCCTAAAACCCTAAAAACTCCAAACAAATTTCTATATAAACTCATACAACAATGTATGCATTACCATACAACATTTGACCAAGTGTCATATGGGTATGACTACAATGTCATACGACACTGTAACACACTTTCAAAAAATTACATTTTAAACTTTTTGATAACACTTAAAAACTAGTTTTGACCCATATGACAATGTATGCATTCCCATACAACTTTTGACCAAGTGTCGTATGATTATGGATACAATGTCGTACGACACTGCAAGGAACTTTTATGAAATTAATTTAGAATTGCCTGAAAAGGCCAAAAAAATGACTTTTTAAGGCATGGAGAGTGCCTGGGAAAGGTTCCCTGAGGTCAACCTAATGCAGGGACCTCAGTACCACATCCAAAACACATCCTCAACATTACCTAAGCCTTAGACTAAATTGAATCAAATTAAAAACTACAATTCACAGATAAGCCTGTAGGAACCAAAAATGAGGAAAGAAGGACTACAACTATTACTAAACCATCCCAAACCTTCCTAAACCTTCCCAAATCATTACATAACTCTCTAAAACACCAAAATGAAGTATCACAACAAATCTCAGACTCCCAAGAAATATTTTTCCATTTAAACTATACAAACATTCACATAATTACTTCCCGACATCACAATAGAAATACACAGAAGATAGACATTTACATTTCCATTTTAATACATAGGAAAAATCCAAAGGATAATATAATATCATATCATACACACAATATTCATACACACACAGGAAGAATGGAGATTCTTCCCAGTTTAGGCCCTACCTGGGGTCCTGCGGAGAATCTTCTTCCCTTGGTTGGACACTCTCTGCAAAATTTCCAGTCTTGAGTAGATAACCTCCTAGAAATCTTCCTCTGGCAATCAAACTCTAGGAATCCATAGACATTTGTCTTCACCAAATGGATACTCTCAAACTCACACAAATTCAAATAAATTTCTAGAAAAATCAATCCAAAACACTCCCAAAAATCTTCCAAAAACTGCTCATTTCCAACCACACAAAAATTACAAGCATTTATCCTCCAACTATGTGGTTGGAGGAGTTGCTTTACGGGAAGCAACTTCTCCAACTTCCACAGTTGGTTGGAAAATAAACAAATCATTCCCCGTAAGAACTTAACAAAGTTTTTAATAAATTTGATTAAAATAGTCTCAAAAGAAAGCCATAACAAGAAAACTCAACAAATAACTATCAAGGAAAATACATAGCACACATGGAAACCAACTAGCCTAACTTCTAGGAGGTCTCAAGTTCAACTCCCTCCTAGATAGCTAGTTTTACTACAAGGAGCATTATCCTTTTATTACTATTATTCTTATTTTTTAATTTTATTTAATACACTTCATTCAATACATTTTATTTAATTCACTTTATTTAATAATTATAAAGAACATACCATTTACATCATCAATAAAACATACAAATATTATTATTTATATAAGCATGGGTATATGCGTGTGCACCCACATATACACATACCTATATAACATACAATTAATATAACACATATATAATAAATATATATACACATATAATTATACAGATAAATCTAACTCACATCATTAATCACATAACCACATCAAACCACAAGGCCACATCACATACTGCATTCAGAACCCCCAGATAGGCCTAAACAAAAATCTAAGTCCACGGGTAACCTTGAGAGTAATCTTGGTAATATCTCCAAACAATAATAGTTTGAGGATTTTGAAGGCACGCTCAGACCTGTGTAACTAGGTGGAGTCGATGCCTGGTACCTACATCCTGCAACACCAACCGACATGCATATATACATATATATAAACAGACAATGGAAAATAAGGAGGGAGAGTGCGACATCGTGTGGACCTCCTGTAGGAGTAACTATGACTACCTCCCCTCATCCTACACTCACACCAGACAATGAAATCAACAAAGCATAATTGGATTAGTATGGTTAGCACCAGAATAATCTCTTTTCCATATTGTATAAAAAGAATGCACCACAACATAATCATGTAAATATTAACTTTTAAAAACCCATTTAACCATCAGGCATGTACTCAAAATGTCCCTTATCAAAACAAATCATATATCCCTAAATGAATTAATCATGTCTAATCCTAAGTAACAATATTAGAGTAGGTAACACATCTAACCCTTAAGTGATTATAATCAACTAACCTAAGTTAAACATGAATATTAATAATGAGCATTTCACAAAGAATCATATAAGTCTATCAGGCGATCCTTTTAGCATTAAGGTCCTAAACTATCATTGACACATAAGAAGATGTATAGTAGCATACCTATGCAATATTATTATTTCTCATATTAAAATATGAAGTTATGGTGAGTTGGGAGAGGTTTGGTTTAAGCAACCATCTCAAGAAGGGTCATATAGCTCTTCCTAATTCCTAGTAAGCATAACTAGGACTTGATAGGGTTGGAGGGGCATTACAGTCTCTAATTTTTTACATTGGATGTACAAGGATTTTCCTCTTTCCAAATTCTTTCTCAAGTCCTTTATATAGATATCAAGATTGTTTATATCATTCCTAATATTTTGGCTAATGTTCAAAAGTGTTTTGGCTTCATAGGCTGCTTGAGCTTTCACATTTGCTATATCATTTAAATTTGTGAACTCACTGTCAAAAGTGTTCATCACTTTCTTTTCTTTCTCCAGAGGGCCAACTTCTGCAATTTGTGTAGTTACAATGCCTTGTAACTTCTCAGTAAGCTCCTCCAGACATCCTTCAAGACTTTTTACTTTCTTGTTCTTTCCAATGATCTTGTTCAAGGATGTGATCAATTCCATCTGATCATCATCATCTACTTCCTTTCCCAAATTTTCAATCATAGATCCAATCTGATTCTTCTTTCTAGTCTCAGGAGTAAGACTGATATCTTCTTTAGTGGAATTAGGTACTGGTTTTTTTCTATCACTCTAGGTTCTACAACTATGGTCTCTATTTTCTCTTCTCCTTTGGTAGTCTCTTGCTCTTCAAAAGCCGAATTGTCAACAATATTTTCCAGATTCTTGAATACATTATCATCAGTATCCAAGGTGATCTTAGTTCCTTCTACATTCATGACTTCATCTTCAATGTTTATGGCTAGTGGAGAGGGAATGTCCTCTTGTTCTGTTTCACCTACTTTCTCTGTTTCTGCATTAACTTCTTCATATATGCCTCCCATAATCTGAATGGCTCTCTTCTTGGTTCTCAAATGGGTGCTTAAAGCTTTCATAATTTAACTAAAGTGTGCTTCATCTTTTACAAGACAAAGCTTTCTTACAAGCTGTTCTCTAATAGATGTGTCTTCTTCTGATGCTCTCTTCTTCCTATTCACAAGTTTATTGTACAAATCATTAGGTATCTTACCCTGAATTGTATCAAACTTCTTATTAGACAAAATCATATGCTTTACCACTGCATTTTCCAGATTTAATCTCTCTGCATAATCACAGAGATCATAATACTTATTCATTCTTGTAAAGTCTCCATCTTGAATGATCTACTCATTAAGCTTCTCAACTCTAGGTTTCCAAGTTTTCTTTTTAATAGAAGTGCCATCATCTTTGATTTCTACAATTTTCCTTGGATCTGGTTGCACTAAAGTTTTCTGCCTTTTACCTGGTCCAGTAGCACTATCTTTTACTCTTTTTCTAGGTGTGGAGGAAGTGGATCTAGTGGATATCCTTGCTTCTTGATCCTTCTCAATTTCTTCCACTTTCACCTTAACTTGTGTTTCTTCTTACTGTGCTGTAATTGATGATAAAGGTGGAACAAACAAAACTTCTTGTTGTCCAATATCTCTGATTGTTGCTACTATTTTCTTTTCTACCAAGAATTCACGCTCAGTCATCACTGTATCTTTTAGAATTTTCTTAATAGTACTCTCAACTCTTTTCTTTGATTGCTTCTCTTCAAGTAAGGTCTTTGCGGAGTTGAAGTTCTCCTCAAAGGTTCCAAACCTGTTACAATGAGAGTCCAACTTGCACTTAAGTAACCTACTCACATACTCTTCTATCTCTACCTCAAATATCTCATAGCCAAGAGGGTCTATGAACTCTGTTCTAGGTTCTACTACTTCAATGTAGGTAAAGTTAGTATCAACCATGGACCATATATCATTTTTATACTTCTCCACAAGAGACTGTGGGATCCTTGATTTGCTAGACACTATATCTTGAAATGTCTTGATTACCAATACTATACTCTCATTCACTTTATCAATAACATGCCTCCTATACACTAGGTTAATCCTTTCCATTGTAGTTTGGCCATCATTCCAATCATTTCCAATGGTGTAAGGAAATCTTCTCAATAGATGAAAAAACATATAGGTGATTAGGGATGAGAATCTAAACTGTGTATACTTAGTCTTCTTAATCTTTTCCAAATTCTCAAATAGTTGAATTCTCAGAATCTCACACATATCAATGTGTACTTTATCAACACACATCAGATAAGCTGCATGTATCATTTCAGCTGTCATGTCATCCTCTCTTGAGTTTGCACAAAACTTAGTGGTTAGGATCTTACATAAGTATCTGACATCATCTTGTTGAATCTTACTAATCACAATTCCTCTACCATTATAGGATGAATTCATGTTGTCTATGACTATTTTCCTCATGTTCTTCTCATTTAAAGGAATGTATCTAGTTTTAGATAGTCCAACAACTTCATGAATCAAATCAGCTATGATATCTATCACTCTATATTCTAACCAAAAATTCCCATTATGAATTCTGCTTAGAATTATCTTAGTACATTCTTCATTATCAAATTCATACTGTAATGCATACTTAATGATCTCATTATCTTTCAAATGTTCAAATCCTTATTTCAATGTCATGTCCTGATTGTAGATCTTCTGATATTCCTTGGTGAAATCACTATTACTAATAGTCTCTAGTTTGCATCAAAGATAACTTCTAACATTCTCTAGATGTAAAACTCCGTTTGGTACGGATGATAAAGCTAACCTAGGATCATCTTCCAAGGGTTCTACTGGTTCCCTTTTCATCTTAGGTCTATTTTTATCTCTAAAATTGTGAATTAAAGAAACATCCATGATTTCCTCTAATTCCTTTATTGATTTAAAGATCTTCCAAGTAAAATACCTCGATTTCATGATTTAGGGCTTGTGTAGATTCGACACAAAATTCCTCTCCAAATCCTTGCAAAAAGCTTCCAATCACTGCTCTTTGATCTCCTTAACACTTGAATTCTCTTTGATAATTAAATAATACCAATCATGACCTTTTATTAATTCAATCTCACTTAGATTTGACATTGCATTTGATTCTTTTGCTGCTTCTTTCCAAAAAGCTAATTCTGCTAACCTGCAAAACTTAAAACTTCTCGTGATCTCGCAAAACATAATATTTTTCTTTGCACTCTTAACCATAGCATTAGAACATCATATAATACTTTGAATTAACTGCACAAGACTCAATTCATCATATATCTACTTCTACACTAATCTAAGTTCCTATTCTACTGTAATTTTCATAAATTAAGTACTTTGAGATGGGTCAGGTAAAGATTCATTCTTACCTTTTAATACTTCACCTTCCTGATTATCTTCAATGTTGAATATTTCTCCTTGATCTGTGCTTTTGATAAACTTCACTTCATTTGAATTACTACTGTAGACACAGAAAATTGGCCAAAGGCTTAAATCAATCAAAAGGTGCATCAAATCATAAAAAATAGCACTAAAAATCAATAAATGGAACAAAGGCAATTCAAATCAAAGGAAAATTTAATTAAATGATTAAATAAAGCTTGAAAAGGGAAAAAACACTAAGAAATTGATTAAATTCAATTAATGACATAGTTGTTGAAAGCAAAAATCAAAATGAACCTCTTACCCTTCATGGCTAAATTTAATTACTTTAATTGATTAATAAATCATGAATTTCCCTCAACAAAGCAAAAAGGACACAAAATGGACACAAATCACTCACTTTTGTTGAAATGGTCCAGCCTTTTGAAACCATTTAAATGTTTGTCCCCCAATTTAGGGACAAAGCAAAGCCAATTGACCTTACCCAAGCATAACCATGGTTATCTCACTCTACCCCCTACCCTTGGGAAAAATCTTATAAATAGAAGGCATTTTGAGGCATTAATCATCCACTCCATATCTTTGAATTGCAGCAAAGCTCTTGCAATTTGCATCCACATCACTCACTTAGCATTTTCATTGATAATTAGCTTCAATTGTTGATCATTTTAGAGATTTCTTATCAAATAGAGCTAGAATTTGATAATTAGATCTAGTTTGCATATCATTCTTAGTTCAATTCTCATAATTAGAGTGTCACTAGTGAGGATTTGCAGCTGAGAGCCTCACTTACTACTTCAATTTAGAGAACCACGAGATGTTGATAGATTAATTATGCATTTGTTAGATTATTTTGCTCTAATTCTTGTTGTTCTTAGTTAATCTTGTAATTTCATGAAGGTGTAAATCACTCACACACAACTACAACATCCTTTCTGACTATTACTTGCATATTCATTTCTTCTTGCATGAATTCTGGGGTTAGGATTGGTATGAAAAACTCTATTGTTCATTCTGCAAAACCTTGCTGTGTGTGCAATCTTGTTGCATATCTGAAAAACTATTCCATTGTTCCCATATCTTGGTCCAGGCTGATTGATCTATGATATGAAATTTCTAGCAATGTGTCCAACCTTGTTGCATCTATAACATATTACTCCATTTCTTTTGTTCATATCTTCAGTAGGTTTCTTATCTGCATTGTTAGTATTCCTAAAAATTCTAATACTATTATTATTCTCAATAAATTTAGGTTTCCTACATTCAATAGCTCTATGTCGAAAACCATGACAATTATAACAATAACCATTAAGAGGTTTGAATTGCTTACCTGTGCAATCTCTCTTCATACTGAAGAGCACACGATTATACTGAGAGGGGGGGTGAATTAGTATAATACCCTTTTTTGAATTTAAATGCTTTTATTCAAAGATAACTTCAATTACTCAAATAAACAATTATGCACATGAACACAATATTTACGTGGAAACCCAATATGGGAGAAAACCACAAAATAATTTGCTTTTATATAATATTGTTCTTTTACAATGTTTTGTAGGCACCAACCTACTAGAGGCTCCAACCTCTAAATTTATGAGCACCGACTCACTAGAAGCACCAACTCCCACACTTCACAAGCACCGACCTACTGGAAGCACCAACTCCCCTGTCCGGATTCTGAGCACCAACTCTTATCCAGATTCTGAGCACCAACTCACTGCTTGCAAAATTTCTTCCACCTGAATGTTGTTGCTAATTCAACTGATGATGGACACAATCCGCTCTCTAACTCAGCCAATATTTTTCTTCTAATTTTCAATTATATATATGTATATCCTCACAATGATATATTCAAAATCTGAACATTTGATGAATAAATCTTTTTCTTCTTTATATTACTACTGCTCTTTTTTTATCTCCACATGCTGACTTGTCTTTTGTTTTTTTTTCACAAAAGATCAAATATATATATATATATACTTATTTTGATTGAAACATTATGTCTCTTTAAAAGTTTATGACTCTTCAATCATGAAAAGGTATCTTTAAAAAAAATTATTAACCCCTCTTTTTAAGGTTAATATTATTAACTTAAATCTTATATTTTAAAAATAATAATAATTAATATCATCTTTTGAATATATATCCTTAATGATATATATATATATATATATATATATATATATATATATATATATATATATATATATATATATATATATATATATATATATATATATATATATATTGTCTTTCGACAATATGTGTCTGCCGCTTATATCATTCAATCAAAAATACTATTTTGAAAGTTTAAGTCTGCCGCTGTAAAGTCTGATATATATACTTTCGAAAACAATCTTCGATAAAGAATAACCGCCGTTTTGAATATTCCTCTTTGACATACATCAAATTTAATATTAAAACCCTTCGATAAAACATGTGTTGTCTTGACATTTCAACTTTGCATAAACCTTTTATCGCATCTATGATATTTGCCGTTTTACTATACTTTCAATAATCTTTCGGCATCCTTCATATTAAACACGACATATATATATATTTTAATCTATTTGTTTGAAAAACATATATGTATATATGTTGTCATAAATACTCATTATAGTAGTCACACCTGAAGATTATTATATTCAATTCTTTGATGCTGTATTATCTCATAATGTTTGCCGCTACATATTGATTGTTGACATAAGTACATTCATCAAACATTTTCGATGATTGTATGCAATTCGTAAGTATATATTACTGAATACTCTGTCCACTACTAACGTCTGATGTCTATGGAAGTCTGTTCACTGCTAATGTCTGATGTCTGTTCTCTGATGCTGATGTCTGTTCATTGATATGCTTATATACATAACTAGTAACTGCTGTATACATACAATCTTTTGGTGTGTATACGTAACTGCTACATAAATTTTGGACCTTTGAAGAATATATCAACCTCACCTTGTACAACGTCCTCTGTTTGTTCTACATACATCCTCTGATAATATTTTTGTATGTGGCATATATATATGTATGATCTATTTAGTTATATTTTGCTACTGTCCCTTTTAAAACATGTTCTATACATAAAAGTCTGTTCTTGCATACAATATTCATTTGTATTCATACATATCTGTAATACGTCTTAAATCCAACAGCGTCTTTATGGCATCAGTATTTTATATATCTCTGTATCTTTATATACGTGGTAACACTCCACTGTTTTGAGCATATAATCATTTATGGAATACGGAATGATCATCTCTGCTGTTTGATTCAATTCCTTCTTGTGTTTGTTGACTGGATACTCTCTTCAACTTTTAACCATTACTGGTATACTTCGACAATGGACTTGATACAGAGGATAGTTGAAACAGATAGTTGAAGTGATATATTATGATGATCACATCTCATCTTCATATATACGTATTCCCACTATTTGAATATATAATCTCTGAATATACTGAATATGCATCTCTAGTTCATATATGCTAACTTCTAATTTTGACATCAATGACAATATGTTCATCACATACGACCAATAGTATAACAAGAAAAACATCTACCTTTGAATTCTCTTTGCATACCTTTGGGTGATTCCTCTTGCTTAGGTGATTCTTCTTCCTTAGGTGTATCTTCAAATTTGTTAATCTCATCAGACTTCTCATCTATGCTTTCAGATATTTTCAGATCTAGTTCCTTGCTTTCTTCATTTTCTTTAAAAGTGTTGAATCCAAGACCAGTCTTATCAGAGAATGGTTTTTGATAAGATATTTGTTCATCAATCTTTTCACTAGTTGAATATAGCCTTTCAAGTTTTTTTTTAGATTGAGTCAGTTCACCTTTCACAATTGCATTGTATTTCTCAAGTTCAGCATACTACAAATTGACTTTCTCAAGTTCAGATGTTACTTTACCAAGTTTAGATTTTAGTCCTTCATTTTCAGTCTTTAGACTTTCATTCTCAGATTTTAGATTTGCTTCATTCTTGCCATTTCCATCTTTCAAACTAAGCTTCAGATTTGTTAACTTCAGTTCATGCTTAAGGATCTCATTTTCTTTTTCTAAATTGTCATCATAATCTTCAATGAAACCTTTGGATTCCTTTTCAGATTTCAGATCTTCCAACTTGTTTTTTAGTTTCTCAATGAGGTTCTTTGCATCATCATATTTTCTTTTCAGAGTATCTCTTTCATCAGTAAGCATATCAATATGTTCAAGAGCTTCTTCAAGATTCTTTTGTAGTTGATCCATATCCATAGAGATCTTACTCAAGCTGCTAGACTTTCCTTGAATGATTCTTTTCCGAGTAACTAAGCTCTGATACCAATTGTTATAAATAGGGAATATTGAGAGGGGGGGGGGTGAATCAATATTCTAAAAACTTTTACTTTTTCCCAATTATGGATATAACAGATTATCTTAACACATGCATAACATAAGAAGCTAAACAACATGCATAGCAATAAAACTAAAGAACTCATAAGACATTATTTTTTCTCAAGGAAACCCTGGCCAAAGGAAAATCCCGGTGGGGATGGTACCCAAAAAGATCCACTAATCAAAAGTATCTTGTTAAGGATGTTGACCCTATTAGGAGTCTATTACGTGCATATAGTGTCTCAGTCCTGATTAAGGGACTATAGGCCTTGTTAGAAGCCTCAACCCTGTTAGGAGTTGGCAGTACAAAAAGTGATTACCAGATGAGTCCACTTCCCAAACAAGTAATGTACAATATTTACTGATTAAAAAAGTAGGTCAAGGTACATAACCTTATAATACTTTCATCAATATCTTTTCACTTCTGTTTCACTATCGCTATTACATACATTCGTTCCTTCATCATTCTTACCTTCTTACAATTTACAATTACATTTATACAAGTTATTAAGATTAATAACTTTCCAGTCAGCTATCATATTACAAAATAACTTTATCCAAGGGTTAACATCTAGGATGTCATCCCTTTATATTGTTAAGTCATTATTTTGATAAAGAAAATAATCCCTTAACTCTTTACCAATTCTATCTTCATATTCTGTCCTGTCGGCTTAACACTGTCTTTAGAAAAACTGTCATAACTTCTTCTATACATGCTGTACTGACTTGCACTCTGAGATGAGTCTTCAATAGTCACCATAGATTCAATGTTCAAGTGCATAAGCACTGAAATTACTCCAGTCGACATCGCAAACAAAAATTGTCTTTAGGTTCACTAGTAAAAACACACTGTCTCATACTTAGACAATTTCGTATTGCGCTCTGACATACTAGCTCTCTGACCTGTACGATCTTCATGTAGATCATATGTTTCCATAATGAAAACATCTATGTAACCAAATCAGCCAAATTGCCAACATGGAGTGTAGGAAGGAGGAATTATGCATGACACTTTTTTACCAGGTTTTCATCATGGTATTTGTTTCTCTTTACTTTTGCTACCTAGGTGCCTATTGCTAGGTTTTCAGCAAGGCAATTTTTTTTTTTTTTTTCTCTTTTTTCTATATTTTCCCAACATCGTAATCTTTGGATAATGCTCTTCTGAAAGATATGCTATAATAAACCATGGGTATGACTAGGATGCTCAAAGATATTGATAAGAGGGATGTAAGTATGGAAAGTAAGTATTGGAAAATGAATGTGAGGATAATAAGAAGGTATGTTGTATATGATAATGTTGACAAGATCAACTTTGACACACTTTGAAGAGTGGTGGAATGATGGAGGAACAATAGATGAAGGAGGTAAGGATCTTTTTGATGTAGTGGATTTTGGGATATAGGAACCCAAATTAGACTTGGAAAGTAGAAGATGTTTGGAAGGAGATGGAATGGAAGCCCTTGGAAGCTTGAATGTCAATTTTGATTTTTATTTTGTGTGCAAGTCTTTGAAAAGTGACTTGAGAATTTGCACAGTCTTTGATTTTTCTTTCTTTTGTGATGCTTTTGAATGCATTTCTTCAATGAGGGATTTAGGAACCCACATTTTATTTGATTTTTCTTTTTTTCTTGGTGGACCTTTGCGACCTTTTGGATATTTCATTTTTATTTTCATTCACATGTCGATTAGATGAGACATTGTGAGTTTTATACACATATGGATTCTTGGATTTATGATTTTTATGTTGCACATCAACATTGCTTCCAAAAGACTTAAGAATTGTGGATGAATAGGAGCAATATGGAGGGTTCATATGGATTTGTGTTTAGACATTCTTCAAGTATGTGTGCCTTCGTTGATCTTGATACATGGTAGGGTAAGTGAATGGAGAGCTAGGGATGATAGGAACATAGGATGGAGGAATATATGAACCTAATATGGATAGAAGGGCTGAAGACTTTTTTTTTGGGACATAGGAACCCAAAATGGATTTGGAGGATAATGAAGGCATATGGTTGCATTTGAATGGTAGGATATAAGGTGTGAAATGGATATCAATATCATTGGAAAGAGATGCATTGCCAAGGTTCTCATCTTTAAGATTTATCTTTATACCAATAGGCTCATGAATAGCTTTGATAGGAACAAATTTGATAGAATCAACTGAAGCTTGAAGGGATTTATTATCATGCAAGGGATTTGGAAGAATGATGGTTTCTTGAGGTGAACATGGAGGAATATGACAAGGAAATGATGGGATAATTTGATCTTGACAAGGATCTTCAAATGGTGTAGAGAGGGTATTTTACTCTTGATTTTCAATATGCTCATTGGAATTTGTGGAAGGGATATCTTGATCTTGCTTGGGAAGTGGAGAAAATATGGAACTTGGAAGAGTACTTTGTTCTTGGAATGAAAGGACATCATCTTGGAAGACATGAAAGGATGCAAGGGGATCATCATAGGGTTCTATGGATATGGGACCTTCATCAATTATGGGAGGGGATTGTATATAATCTTGATCTTGATCTTTATCAATATTTGTTTCTTTTCTCTTTGGATTATCCTCTTGACATGGAGCCACTTCTAAGGACAAGGTAGTTGCTTGGATATGTGAGGGGGATGTTTGGAAAAATGATGTAGGATCCTTTTGAATGGGTATAATAGGCATTGAAGGACATGAAGCTTTGTGGTCCAAGATCTTTGAAGCATGGAAACAATCTGCAACAAGATGTAAATTAGCTTGGGTTTCTTTTAGAGGTAGCCCTTGAGGGTAGACATAGTCCATGTGAAAAGTGTCATCATTAGGCTCATTCTTTGGTGGAGGAATTTTGGATAGTTGTGGAGCTTTGGGAGATGAACAAAAGATGAAAGGAGTACATGCTATGGGATAATCTTTGCTAGATAGAGGTTTGCAAGATGGATGAAGGATGAAAGGCATACAAGCTATGGTAGAAACCTTGCTAGATAGAGGTTCATGCATTAGATCTTTCTTGATAGTGGTACCTTTCTCTTCATACTCTTTATTATCTTGATCACAAATAGAATGATCATAAAATTTCCCTTGATCCAAGATAGGTTTGTTTCTCTTAAATGTTTCTTTTTGTGAGGAGGATGAAGATATAGATGGCCCATCATCATAAAGAAAAGGACACCTTGATCTTAATGATGAATTTTTAGATGATATCTCTTTTTGTTTTTCCTCATTAGCCCATAAGGTTGATGTGTCAAAATCATGAGGAAGCTTAGCTCCTGCTTGAGCTAACTTCATGAAATATGCTTCTTTATCCCTATTCATAATTAATCCCATTATTTCCATAAACATGGGATCTTGGATTGCTTCTGAAACTTCTTCTTCAGACACCTCATCATTTTGATTCCAATGGAGATTTTGATCTTGATTTTGATAATTATGCTCGATAATAGGATTGATTCGTTTCTCAAATAGTTCCATCATTGTAACTGTTTCTTAGGAATATGATCTATTTGTTGCACTGATAATGAGTATCTCCGAAAAGGGTATCCAAAAATGAAACCAAATTTTTCTAAAACCCTTGGGAAATGTCTACTATTTGCCCTTCTTTGTTTTTGGGTGTCAATGGCCTGAGTGTAGGTGTGACTGAAATGTTTGTACGCATGAACTGGTATTGAACTAGGCGGCACACTACAGGTATGCAGGTGACACTTTGCTATTGATAAGCAGTTTTCCAATTTTAACAGGTGTGATTAAATATGTTCTAGGCATGACTTCCCTGTTGATACACGTTTTCATAAAAGTCACAGGCATGACTTTGCCTCTGATAGGCGGTATTGTTTTGTGTATAGGTGGCACTTTGCTGACCAGTTCGTAAATTTTTGAATTTTTTTAAATGTTTAAGATCAGATCTTATGAAATTTTCTCGTTTGAAAATAGAACACAATCGCAACACACACATCACTTTTTCATCATGTCCCTAAAACAATCTAGTGTGTATATTCTTGATCATTTCCACAAGTATAACATAAGAAAGAATTCCAAGTAGCCTACCTAAAGTCAAATTTGGCTCTTAACATTTTGGCTCTAAAAGGTGGTCTTGCTACCTTATCAAGGATTTATTGTGGATTCCGTTCAAATAGATCTTAAACTTTCATCCCCCAAGTATGTTAAGGGGCTTCCCACATGCATAAAAATATGATTTGGCACAATCCGTGAGGACTACTAGAGGAAGTTCAAAAAATTTAACATCCATTTGTCACACACCCCATTAAGGATGCATGCGTTTCATTTTATAGTGGGTTGGATTCTCGCAACAAAAGCGAGTGTATCCCACTTTGGGCTATCCCTCTCACTGGCCCTTTTAAGGAAAATCTCAAGAGGTGAGCCCAACTAAAGTTCTAGCATGGTATTCTCTGTAGGATGTTATTTTTTGTTTCTTTTTTGCATGCAAAAAAGATTTTTTTTTTTTAGTACTTTTTAGCAAACAGAGTTAACAAGGTTCAATTTCCTCACCCACTAACTAGTGAGAATCGAGTATTGCTACTCTCTTCTACAAACAAGGGGCTTTGATTAAGTGTTTAGTTTATTCCTTAATCTTTCTTAATTACTAGATTCTTGAAATGCATCAATGCCACAAGTTAAGGGAAAATATTGACTAGTTGAGGCTTACCTTTTCCTTGTAGCTAACCGAAGTTAGGGGCATTTTTAAGTGATTTCATTGTTTTTATCTTACCTTGGCAAATAGCTCCTTCCCAATATGTTTGTCCACTAGCAAGTTAGTCAAAACCAACAAACACTATGAGGGGAAACCAAATCAAAATCAATGAAGCAAATAATTATGTATGAACTTTAGGCACCTTATTTGCAAATTTTTAAAGAAAAACTTGAACTAAGGACTAAAAATCCAATTGAGAGAAACAAATTTCATTTTGTAAGCTTCAATAATTGCAAGATAGTTCTGGAATACCTAATTTTCCTCCTCTTGTATTGTCTCAAGAACAACCTTAATGTGTGCAATGTTTTCCTTCTTGATCCTCTTTGCTAATGCCTTTCCTTCTTGATTAAACCTACTTTCTGGCTTCTGGACCTTTTTGTGCCTACTCATTTACATTCAAATCATGCAAACAAAGAGTTAGATAAATGATTTGATCAATTTAACGAAAAATAAAGATAACAGATAGTAAGAAACATTGTCCAACTAATACGCCTGAACAAATTGTTAGCGGACGTAACTTTAATGATAGCAAGAGACATTTTGCAGTGACATAGGTGACACTGAAAATTACACAGGCATGAACAATTTATCACAAAGTGTGAACATAATTTAAAATTGTGGAAAATAATTTATGCTAAGTGATAATTTAATAACAGTAAGCGTGAATTGACAGATTATAAGGGTAACTATTATTTAAAATTGTGAAGCAAAGCGTAACAAAATGTGATAATAGATTGTGGTAAAGTGATACTTCCTGAGTCACAGGCGTGACTTTAAGCACAAAAGGTTGAATGCTTTGATCTCATAGGCATGAGCTTCTGATTCACACATGACTGTAGATAAATCAAGATAGAATAGAAGTTGTATGCCAGGCATGAATCCTCAGCTAACAGGCGTCAGGACAGAGATCTTAAGCGGTAGTAAAATGACTGCAGGCGTGATTAAATCTACTGTAAATGTGACTTCACCCATTTCCTGCAAAATATTCACGAAAAATAGACAAAACAAGCATGCAAATTATGATGAAAATGATAAAATGAGGCCTACGGTCCCACGGTAGGTGCCATTTGTATACTAATAAAAGTATCTTCATAGAATTAAGGTTAATCATCAATAATTGAAATAGTAACTAAATTAAACCACAAAGCAATAGAGCAAACTATAGCAAATTAATGATCAATTGAGCATCCTATGACTCTCTAACTAAGATGTTAATGATTAAGCTCTCAACAAGCTCTCATTAATGACAGTCCTAGAATGAGAATGATAAAGATAAACAATGCTATTACTAACAATTATCAAAGTAAATACTAATTAAGCTCTCAAATGCCTTTCTAAACTCAAATTGCAAGAGGTTCAATGCAATTCTCAGATGTGTGGTTGATTATAATGAAGGATTTTGGCCTTCCTTTTATAGATTTTCCCAATGGTAGGGGGTGTAGTTGTGTTTGATCATGATTAAGCCTTGGTTGATTCCTTGGTTCCACCCTTTGAAGACAATGCAAAGTTTGTGTCCTCAAAGCTTGGGACAAGTAGACAAGATCAATGGACAAGATTCACTTTCACTTTGAGTGATTGAGAATGAATTTGGCCTGATCCATGTGAATGCCTTTCCTCAAATCTCATTGGTTGGCCAGATTTCCTCTCATTTTGGGTTGTTGAGAGTAATTGAGATTTATTAATTGATTTATTTTAGCCATGTACCCCTTGAATGGGTAGAATTTAATTTAATCTAAGACTATACAATTAATTGATTTAATTGTATTTTGATTTGATTGCATTTGATTAAAATGCTCTCAATTTTGATTTATCTCAAATTAAGACTTGATTTTAATTTTGATTGGCTAATTATGCATTGTGATTCAATTGATTTGATTTTGTCCTTGATTTTCTTTGATTTAACTTGATTTGCTTTGATTTGATCTTTGTCCATTTTTAGGTGATTACAGTAGGATCTTGAGTTGGAGGAAACTGGATTATAAGCTCTTAGATTGGAAGAATTGGGATGATGGGATCTTGGATTGGGGGTGATGGAAGCAATAGAATAGGCAATAGAGGGAGTGAAGGGATTGGATCTTGACTTAGTTCAATAGATGATTCAACATGCTTTTGGACAAGATCTTTATTGGATTGGATGGGTGTGGGTAGAGTGATGGGGGATGTATGGATGGACTCTTCAGATTAGATGGATGAAAGAATGGGAGATTCTCCAATTGTGATGGCAGGAATAAGCATGAACTCTTTAGATGGTATGGATAAAAGGGTGGGAGATTTTGCAATTGTGATGGCAGGAAGAGGGGTGAAATCATGAGGCTCATTGGATGTGGCTTGGATAATGCTGGGAGGAGGAGAAGTGGATGGGGACTGGGTGGAATCAATGCATGGGAATGAATCAATGATGTCAGGAGATGGAAGAGGATCAATAAGTGGGGTATATGGAAGAAGGATAGATGATGGGAGAGGTGGATGGGCCTCATTAATGATGGATTCACATGAAGGATTGAGATGAAATGACTCTTTAGCTTTAGGAGATGGATTTTTTGCTGGCTTCCTTGTGAAACTTCTTAGAGACTTTCATGATGGAGGTTGAGGTGAAGGATTGGAGTGTGTAGAAGATGGACATCTAGGATAGTCCACACATGTAGGTGGGGTAGTGGATTGTGAGCTTGGTTGAGGGGACAATTGTGCAGAAAAGGAGGTGGAGGATGGCATGACTAGATAGTTCACATAAGTGGGCATGGAGGAAACTTGTGAATTGGATTGAATAACTGGTGTGGCGAGGGTGATGGATCAAGGAATGGGATATGAAGTGGATTGAGGGATGCATATTTCTTGTAGAAGGGGATTTTTGGTAATGTAGGTAGGAATAGAAGATGGTAGATTGAGATAGGATGGAGGAGAAAGGTAGGATATATGTTAGGATTAACAAGGTAGAAATAACAATTATGTGCAAATATAACTAATATCAGAAAATAACAAACCACACAGAATAGAACACAAGACACACAGATTTAACGTGGTTCACCCAATCCCTGGGCTACGTCCACCAACAGCGAGTCCAATATTATTATTATCTAGTGATTACAACCTGATTACAATCCGTAATCCCTTACAGCCCAATTCTGCCGCAAGTACTAAAATCATACATCATAAAAAATCCCTAACCCTAAGCCATATTATACAATATTTTCCCCCTTTAGGGTTAGAATGAGTTATAAGTAGTCGGCCCAAAAAACCAAAAAAGTAGTCGGCCTCAAAATTTTTTTTCTCGGGGGCTATGCCCCCGAACCCCCGCTCTTGGGGGCTGCCACCCCCAAACCCCCTCTCGGGGCCCGGCCCGGCCCCGAACCCCGGCGAGGTCAAGAGGAAAAGTGTACAGTACTTTCTTGGATAGTACTTTCCTGATTAGTCACCACAAGCTAACAATCTCCCACTTGGTGACTGATCAGTATCCACACTATACTAAAAAAAAACCTCCCACTTGGAGACTGATCCTGTAGCAATACCGCTACCCACATGAGGCTCCCATTGGATTGAACCACCTTGGACTCAGTTGTTCCTTTATTTTGTTCAGTCTAGAAGACCAACTGAAGCTGAACATGAGTTCAACTTCTCCCTTGTTACTACCTTTGTAAACATATCTGCTGGATTATCATCAGTACGAATCTTTTCCAACCTTAACTGTCCATCATCCAAAACTGATCGAATGAAATGGTACCGCAACTGTATGTGTTTTGTCTTTGAGTGCAAAGCAGAATTCTTTGCAAGATGAATGGCACTTTGGCTATCTGTATGTAGAAAATTATCCTTTTGTGGATGTCCCAATTCTTCCATGAAGAATTGAAGCCATATCATCTCCTTGGCTGCCTCTGTAGCAGCAACATACTCTACCTCTGTAGTGGATAAAGCAACCACCTTTTGTAGTCGAGAAATCCAACTCACTGCTGTCCCACCAATAGTAAATATATAACCTGTAGTACTCCACCTGCTATCTATATCTCCTGCCAAATCTGAGTCAACATAGCCTTGTACAGTAGTAGTAGAACCCCCAAAGTGTAAACACTTACTGGATGTGCCTCTCAAATATCTGAGAATCCATTTGACTGCATTCCAATGCTCAATACTAGGGTTACTCATATAATGGCTAACGACTCCCACTGCGTGTGCAATATCTGGCCTAGTACATACCATAGCATACATTAAGCTCCCTATAGCTGAAGCATAAGGTACCTTAGACATTTTAGTCTCTTCTTCTAGTGTCTTGGGACACATATCCTTAGTCAATTTCAAATGACTAGGCAAAGGTGTGCTGACAGCTTTGGCATTTTCCATAGAGAAACGTTGCAACACCTTCTCAATATAATCAGCCTGAGATAGAGACAATTTCCTATTTTTCCTATCTCTACAAATTTTCATACCAAGGATTTGTTTTGCTGCCCCCAAATCCTTCATAGCAAAAGATTTTGCTAACTGTTGTTTCAACCCCTTAATGTGATCCATGTTAGACCCAGCTACAAGCATATCATCAACATATAAACATAAAATAATGTAGCTGTCATCATCCAACCTCTTAAAATAAACACAATGGTCAGAATGACACCGACTATATCCATGCCATTCATAAAAGTGTCAAATTTAATATACCATTGCCGAGGTGCTTGCTTCAAGCCATATAAACTTTTCTGCAATCTGCACACCAAATTCTCCTTACCCTTGACCTCAAATCCTTGTGGCTGAACCATATATATTTCTTCATCCAAATCACCATGAAGAAAGGCTGTTTTAACATCAAGCTGCTCTAAATGCAAATCTTCAGTAGCCACAATACTTAAAACAGTACGAATAGAAGTCATTTTAACAACTGGAGAAAATATCTCATCAAAATCAATACCATGTTTCTGTGCAAATCCTTTTACGACTAATCTGGCTTTAAATCTTTTTGTACCTCCATCCTCTTCTTTTATCCTGTAAACCCATTTATTCTGTAAAGCCCTTTTACCTGCAGGTAACTTACATAAATCCCATGTCTGATTTTTCATTAAAGAGTCCATTTCATCTGTCATTGCAGACTCCCACTGAAGCTTTGTATCCACCTGCACAGCTTCATTATAACATTCAGGTTCACCAGCATCTGTTAACAGAATAGAATACAAAGATGGAGAAAATCTTTCTGGAGGTCTACTTAGCCTTGTTGACCGTCTAACACTCACTGGGGTGTGTGGTATTTGTTGTTGCTGTTGTTGCGGAGCATAAGGAACTACTGGAACATGAACTTGTGGAGTATCATCCAGTACTACATAGTCATTTTCTTTCTTCTCATGCTGCAGCAACAGATCTTTGTACAATACTTTCTCATTGAATATGACATCCCTGCTTCTTACAATTTTATGATTTTCAAAATCCCAAAGCCTATAACCAAATTCATCAATGCCATACCCAACAAATACACATTTCTTTGACTTAGCTTCCAGCTTGGTTCTATTTTCAGAATCTATAAGTGCAAAAGCTTCACAACCAAAGGTTTTGAGAAAAGAATAACTCACCTTCTTACCACTGCATGCTTCCTCTGGAATACCACAGTCCAAAGGAGTAGAGGGGCCTCTATTGATTAAATAAACAATGGTGTTCACTGCCTCTGCCCACATATTTTTGGGCAGCCTAGCATGCAACCTCATACTCCTTGCACACTCCATTATTGTCCTGTTCATGCGTTCAGCCACTCCATTTTCTTGTGGAGTCCTTGGTACAATTTTCTGCCTACGAATACCATTAGAGGAACAATATTCTTCAAATTCTGTGCTGCAATACTCACCACCATTATCAGATCTGAGACATTTTAACTTTTTACCAGTCTCATTCTCAACCAAGCATTTCCATTTCTTAAAAGTTTGAAATACATCAGATTTTTGTCTAAGGAAATAAATCCATACTTTTCTTGTTGCATCATCTATAAATGTAACATAATACAGAGAGCCACCAAGGGAAGATACCTGAGCTGGTCCTCATACATTTGTATGCACAAGCTCTAATCTCTCATTTTTCTTTTCCTTCCCACTCTTCACAAAACTAACTCTCTTTTGTTTTCCATAAACACAACTTTCACAGAAATCCATATTGACACATTTCAGACTAGGTAAAACTTTCTTTGAATGAAGTAATTTCATACCTTTTTCACTCATGTGCCTGAGTCTGTTGTGCCACAGTGCTATGTCAGAATCTACAGCAACAGTTTGATGTTCTTCCTGCTCAACTGCAGCCACTGTTCCTGAACATTCATTATCTTCTGAAACAATTAAAGTAGAAGGAACAGTATGACCTGTACAAAGATATAAGGTGCCTACTTTCACACCTTTTGCTACTACTAAGGAACCTTTTGAAACCTTCCAATTTTTATCATTAAAAGTAACTGTGCAACCCTCATCACCCAGTTGCCCTGCTGAAATTAAATTCCTACTCAGCCTTGGAACATGTCTTACCTCTTGTAGTAGCCAATGATTCCCATTCTGCAACTTAATCTTAATTTTTCCCTTTCCAACAATCTGACAGGGTTCATTATCTCCCAAATAAACTAGCCCAAAATCCCCTTGGACATAATCAATAAAATAACTTCTATGGGGTGTAGCATGAAATGAAGCCCCAGAATCTAAAACCCATGAATCATCAATACTTTCTAAGGACAAGAGCAAAGCATCCTCCTCAGATTTGTTACTTACCACATTTGCCTCCTTGTTTCCATCATTTTTGTCTCCTTGATCTTTCTTTCGAGACCAACAATATTTCTTCTTATGACCTGGTTTTCCACAGTACCAGCAATCATTTGGCCCTTTAGATTCGGACCTCTTTCCCTTTGATTTTCCTCTTGATTTCCCACGATTTCCAGAGTTGTTTCCTCTATCTCTTGTTCTGCCTCTGCTTTCTGTGTTCAATACACTACCTGATGTGGATGCCCCTGAGCTTTTCCTATGAATTTCCTCACTCAATATAACACCAATAACATCATCATACATTAGGGTATTAGAACCAGAAACAGAATTACTAACAGCCATTACCAAGCCATTCCAGCTTTCTGGCAAAGAACACAAAATCAAGAGAGCCCTAACCTCTTCATCGAAAGTAATTTTAACTGAGGTTAATTGACTTGTAACTATATTAAACTCATTCAAATGATCAGTAACTGATCCACCTTCTACCATTTTCATATTAAATAAACGCTTCATAAGAAATACCTTGTTTGAAGCTGAAGGCTTTTCATACAACTTCGCTAGGGTTTCCATCAGATCTTTAGCTGTCTTTGCTTCAGTAATATTGAATGCCACCGATTGTGCCAGGCATAGACGAATACTCCCCAGTGCCTTCCTATCCAAAATATCCCAATCTTCCTGAGACATTGATTGCTCTTTCTTGGCTACTCCCTCTAATGGCCGCCATAGATCCTTCTGATAGAGATAATCCTCCATTTGCATCTTCCATAACTAGAAGTTCTGCCCATTAAACTTATCAACCTTCAGCCTACCCTCGTCTGCCATTTCTCCCACTTAACCGAGAGACTCTCCCACTAACTCGTGAGACCTGCTTCAGAGAATAGGTGAAAGAACAAATGAAATGACCTCGCTCTGATACCACTTGTTAGGATTAACAAGGCAGAAATAACAATTATGTGCAAATATAACTAATATCAGAAAATAACAAACCACACAGAATAGAACACAAGACACACAGATTTAACGTGGTTCACCCAATCCCTGGGCTACGTCCACCAACAGTGAGTCCAATATTATTATTATCCAGTGATTACAACTTGATTATAATCCGTAATCCCTTACAGCCCAATTCTGCCGCAAGTACTAAAATCATACATCATAAAAAATCCCTAACCCTAAGCCATATTATACAATATTTTCCCGCTTTAGGGTTAGAATGAGTTATAAGTAGTCAGCCCAAAAAACCAAAAAAGTAGTTGGCCTCAAAAAAATTTTCCTCGGGGGCTGCACCCCCGAACCCTTGCTCTTGGGGGCTGCTGCCCCCAAACCCCCAATCTTGGGGGCTGCCACCCCCAAACCCCCGCTCGGGGCCTAGCCCGGCCCCGAACCCCGGCGAGGTCGGGAGGAAAAGTGTACAGTACTTTCCTGATTAGTCACCACAAGCTAACAATATAGGATGGTGGATTAGCAATAGTATGGTGATTATGGTGTTGGATTGAAAGACTAGGATCTTGATTTTGAAAATGGGTTGGAGGATAAGGAGATGGAGGATTTCGATTAGGATGTGGGGGATAAGTGTGTACAATATAGGAAGAAGGTGTGGCTAATGGATTTCCCTTGTCAAAGGTATGATAAGGAGTACTAGTGTGTATGTATGGAGAACTGGTGGGGTAGTTTGGAGGGATGATTGGATTCTGAGGAATTTTTGGAGCAAGCTTGCTAAGGTTTTCAAGGTATTCATCATGATCAACAAGACTATCATCATTATTGGAATAAGATAAAGTGGGAGAAAAGGTGGGATGATCGAACTCATCATAAAAGAATTGGGACATGACGATTTGCAGATGAGTTGGATGGGGATGAAGGATGAGGATGGAAGGAAAGCTAAAGCTTAGATTAGGATGGTCAATAAGCTCAGATTAAGATTTGGATCAAGCTCAAGATAGGAGGAAAGATTGACTCTAAAGAGGATGGAAAGGGGATGAGGGATGACCAAGATGACCTTGCTAGCCTAGGATATGGGAGGAAAGGAGGACAATACTAGATGGAAAGGATGCGGGATGATGTGAAGACCAAGATTAGGAGACTAGGATGACAGGATTTTGGAGGCTTGGGTGACTTCTAGATTGGAGGATTAGAATGACATGGCAAATGATTTGTTTGTAGAACTTTTCGATTGTGTATATTCAATAGATGTTTTCACTAGTTTTGTAACTTTGAGAACACACACAAGCAATTTCTACCTACAAGATAGGCTAGTATCACAACCTTTTCCCATGGCTTGATATCCCAAAAGAGGAATACATATGGTGAGTAATCTTCAGGCGACCCGAGAAACCACTTGGGTCAGTCCTTGCATAAAGATTATGATACTTTTAGGAGTAGATCGGGTGGGCTTTTGATTAATGGCTTCTAGTAAGATTTGTGGCATCCCCCCAATCAGTTTATATGCACGTGACTCACTTAAGAGCCTAGTTGACCATGTTGAAATCATAGGGATATTCAACTACCTCAGGCTACCAACAACACACCTTGCCTGAGCTTGTGGGGATAAGGTGAGAGTTTTCTCAGTGCGTTATTTATATACCGGCTGGGGAATTACCAGTTTGAGGTCATTCTCTAAAGAGGAAGCACTTCTCTCTAGATAGGCCTCGCTAGAAGTGTCATCAATTGAACTTGATCTTTCTCTTCACCCAAGATCCGTGAAGGCAAGGGGAGAGGATACAAATACAAGCAGATTGATTCCATGTCACTTACTTTAACAAGTTTTATGCAAAAATTGAAAAGCTCTAAGGAAGTGTTGAAAAAAAATCCTTCAAACACACCAAGAAGTATTCATTCCAAATTGGACCTAGTTTAGACTAAGTGTTTTCTATTCTAGAACATCAAACACTCATGTTTAGCATGCAAGGTTCTTTTTGAAAGGTAAATGACAATGCTTGAAAAAAAATAGAGATTGCTTTGCAAAAACAAGGAAAGTGTTTACTCCTCTTAGCATTCAAGATTGTGTTTGATCAATTTTTAAGCACCAAATGAAGTGTTCATCACATTGATTCTTTGTCCCTTATGCATTCAAGATTGAATTTTGTTGATTTTAAGCACCAAAAAGAAGTGTGATGTTTGCCTTGTTCAATTTTAACCCTTGTTCATTTTAAACCCAAATCGAAATGATGAAGTGTTGTTTGGCATACACTATTATTTTTAATGCACCAAAACAAAAATGAGTTAATTCTATTTTAAAAAAAAATTAACCCGCATTCCCGCAAAGTCCTACAAACCTGCAGTAGAAAAACCGCATTCTCGCAAGAGCCGTACAGGCATTCTCATGGACTGTCAGAGAAATTGAAATGATAGAAAATAAATAAAGACGTAATCTTAATACCTGCGGCCATGTTCCCGCAAGTCAAACAACATTCCCACAGGTAAACTGTCAATCCCGCATTGCGGGAATGAAGGCAAAAAACTTAGATAACTGACAGGGCCGTACGACTTACATATGTTTAACAATCAATCCCACCAGGTCAAACCGTGTTCCCGTAGGTCAACTATCAATCCCGCGTTGCGAGAATGAAGGTAGAAAAATAAAAGACAACAGTGAATGCCTTATGACTTACAAATCATAGATAGGCAATCCCACCTGGTCAACGCGCATTCCCGCAATGTGGGAATGCAATCCCACAAAAAGGGTACAGTCAAACACTGGCAGAGTCAGGATAGAGAGTAGAAAAAGATGGGAAAATAGAAGTTTTGTTGCGGGAATGCATTCTTGCAAATCCATACAAGCGCTTTCACGTCCGTACAAGCGTTCTCGCAGAGAAAACAACATTCTCGCATCCGTACAAGCATTCCCGCAAAACTAAGAATTTTCAGAAGTTGGTGCTATGTAAAATCCAAAGGCGGGAATGTCTATGCAAATGCCTCGTCTTCAGCCTTGAACCTACAAAACACCCAAAAACACCTTGCAAAGCACTCAAACAACAAAAAATATTAGTATTTGGGTTAGTTTTTCAAAGAAAAAAGGATGAAAAGATGAACAAGAATGACCCTAGAAGTGGGTCCCACTGGGCGTGCCAAAATGTAAGTGTCTAAAATGCAATGTCTAAGAATACCAAACTAAGCTAGCATTCAACAAAACAATCTAAACAAACACTTATGCTAAGACCCACAAAATGAAGACAAAACCAAAGGAATGCAAACCTCACAAACCCAAGAAATATCCAAGTTGTAGAAGATTTGTCCAAGGATGGAATGTGTGCTCATGGACTATGCTTCAAGCTTCAAGATAGAAATGGGAATAATAACTTTGCTTCAATGGTGGATGAAAATGAAGGAGGAGAGCTTCTCTTTTATAGAAAGATGCATGAAATGGATGGTCAAGATTAAGAGGCAAAAGGGGAATGAGCAACGGTGGAGATGCATCCAAGAGAGAGCACATGGATTGTGCTTTCTCAAATGCATAGCATTGTGACAAGTGTCACAACGAGGGAGGATGAGAGGAGAGGTCAAATGCTTGAGGGATGTATGTTTAGGAAGGTGTGAGAGGGGACAAGTGTGTAAGAGGCTTTATGATTTGTCATTGGAGGATGTGGAGGTGTTGTCATGAGGGTTGACTTTGAGTTGGATTAGCATTTCTTAATCTTGGATTATGATTGTGCAAATGCTTAAGAGGTGATTTAGGCTTGGTTTAGAGGGTAAGTGGAGGATTAGGAGGATGTGATGGGAGGAGAGAGAATGCAGGAGGATTAAATTAGCTAAGCATGGATTATTAGCTAATGGAGGGGAATTAGGATTTTTAGAATTAAATATTTTATTTAATTCTAAGTGGGAGGGAAAAGGGGTTTATGAATTAATTTATTTAGATAAATGTATCCATTTAAATTAATAGAGGAATAGGGATTTAATTAATTATCAGACTATAGGTTTGTCATTTAGATAATTAATTGGACTATAGTTAATTAATAAAATTAATCAACTAGGGGAGGATATAAATTAATTAAATAATACATGATTATTTAATCAATAATACGAGTAAGATGACTAAATTTAATTAAAATTGTTAATCAAATTTAGGTGTCTACATATATATATATATATATATATATATATATATATATATATATATATATATATATATATATATATATATATATATATATATATATATATATATATATATATATAATATCATTATCATATTGATCAGATTTGATACATGCTGTTGACTACATACAATATATACTATAAATGAGATTCCTTACGTAGTGCAGTCTATTGTTAAATCGACCACTGACGATATACTATATTATGATTATATTTGGGGTTATGATAACTATCATGTGATAGTTATCGTAACACATATTAATATGTGTTATGATAACTATCACACCATAGTTATTTGTAACACCGAATGATATGTTATATTAAATAGCGCCGACAATATATTAAATGGTGCCCAACATTATGTAAAACAACACTTATGAAATGACATGTCTATGTAAAGACATGACCATGCGTGGCCTAAGCCACATACGATCATGTCTCTACATAGACATGACCATTGTATTATATATATATATATATATATATATATATATATATATATTCATATATATTGTGAAAAAAACATCAATAATAGTATATATATTACTACCAAAACATATATGAAGTACATACATACATACATAGATATATATATATATATATATATATATATATATATATATATATATATATATATATATATATATATATATATATATATATATATATATATATATATATATATATATATATATATATATATATATCTGTGTGTGTGTGTGTGTGTGTGTGTGTGTGTGTGTGTGTGTGTGTGTATTAATAATATAAATAACTATATTGAATTCTGATGCATGAGCATCTCGGGTCCTTGGTAATCCCGTGTCATCAAAAATAAACTTGAGTTTTCTGTGTTGCTCGGTTCCTTCATTGACCGAGTTGGCTCGGTGGGTGATCGGTTCCTTCTTTGACCGAGTTGTTTGGTTGGTTTGCCGAGTTATTTCCTGGCACTCGGTAATCTTGCTTACCGAGTGGTTTAGTTTGATTTCCTGTTGAGGCTGACTTATGCATTGAATTTTGGTCATGGAGTTAATGTTGGTATCGATCATTGGAAAGTGTGTGGACCTAGGTCTGGTCATTCCTTTCTCCTGTTGGAGCTCTAAAATCTTGGATAGATTTTAGAGTCCATATTCTAAAAATTTCTCTAAGTATAAGTTAGTGCCGTGAAAATCTTTGTGAAAGGCCAAATTTGAGTGCATAGGAAAAAAGGACCTGTTATTTTTCATGAAGAGCCGATTGGGTGATGGGTTCATCACCTATCATTGAGGATATGTAATGGGTTTTAGCTCTCAAATTTTTGTTCTGGTATGTTTTGGAGGTTGCCATTTGGAGGTACTTAGCTAAATCTGCACTGTGTTTCCAGAATTTTCGTAGGTGACCCATTTTAGTAGATTGCATTTTGAGCCCAGTTGGTGGTCATGACATGAGGGTTACTACAGTGTGTTGTAGGCATGAGAGTGAGTCTCCATGCCTATTTTAATGCCCCCATGAATTCCTTTAATTAGTTTTCCAAGGCCATTATGTTTGCAATTAATTATATTTCTCTGAGTGTGCAGGATTCAGAATTTAAATGGCCTACTTTGAGGTCTCATAAGTTTCACCCAGTTCAAGGAAAAGAGAAATTGAGTGTTGTTATCAATTATAAACATGGAAGTGAACCTCTTTGAAGATTTATGGACCATGACCAATCTGTTTGGTCACTTTTCTTAGTCAATTCCAAATCTAATTTTTGCATATTTCACTATTTTAAATTCAGAAAGTTCTAAAGTGTTGACTTTGGTGTTTAATTGTAACTGACCATTTGATCTTTTGGGCAAAAAATTATGGATTCATTTTCATTGTGTGAGAGTGAAATCATACCCAGGGTTTCAGATCATGAGGGTTTCATCTGATAAGTTTTCAAAGCTAGATTTGAAGGTGTTTTATGCAGATTTGCAGTCTGGGCGTAATCAGTGTTTCAGATGGCCAAGTTTAATCAGTGATATCTTGTAGCCAAAATATTTCTAAACAAATCCATTTGGTACACATTCTCACATGTTGGGATTAAGTGTAAGTTTCAGATGGCGTGCTTATGTGAGGCCTTTTGATCAATTTTCAAGGCCATTTCTAGAGGCCAATTATGTTAATGGGCAGTCTTGCAGAGGTATAAAGAAAAGAATGGTGTGATTAAAATTTGAGACACCATAGTTTGTTCTCACTAAGTGGCTACCATTTTGGTATGCAGAAGGTAAATATAGAGTTTAAAATGTTGGTCCTTCTACCAAGCTTCCAAGTTATCACTCTTTTCATGCACAAAATTGCATTGGCCTTGTGCACGTCTTCCAACCTTGTGTGTTTTGTCTTCAATGGAGTGCTGTGTGCACTTATGCTTAAATTGATTGAACATGCCATAAAAAAGGGGAATGAGTGTATGCTGTGTGCACTCTATCTCACTTTTTGAACTTACCTCATAAGTTGTGGGTTGTACACTTATTTGTGCGTACACTTTTCTTTAGGGTGTGCGCACTTGGCTAGTGTGCACACTTGTTATGCTGTACGCATCCTTAGCATTTGAGTGTTGTGCACTTGTTATTGCAGGGTGCGTGTTTGTCTTGGAGGGATAAAACAAAAGGAAAGGGTGTGTGCACATATTTTAGGTGCCATGCACATGTTAATGTTAGGTGGTGTGTGCAAGGTATCAAAAGTGTGTGGGCTAATGGTGTACGTGCCACAAAAGAATGGGTAGTAGGAGGCTGCCAAAGGGGTGCGTATGCTGGAGCAGTGTGCGTACTTTTCTTGGAGGGAGGTGCTACTGGTTGTGTGCATAAGGAAATAGGATGTTGCACTTTGTTTTATGGTGTCTATGCATATGTTTGGGGCTGCACACTTGTTTTGTGCTGGTGCGTGCCATGAAAGGAGGTGTGTACTAGTTTGGAAGGGTGTGCATGTTAAAAAATATAGGTGTTGCTTGCATATTGTAAGGGTATACACACCAAGATGCCAACTATGTGCACTCTTGTTTTTTCTGGTGTGCATGCCATAGACCAAGAGGGGGTGTGTGCACCATGTCTAATGGTTAGGAGGCTACCAAAGGAGGACGTGTCTGCAATGTCTTTTCCTTGCAGCATGTTTTCACTTGCAGGGGGTGTGCACACTAAGGAAATGAAGAAATGGAGTGCGCACATCCATGGAAAGGATAGAAATTTGCAAAGGGTGTGCATGTGGGTTTATCCCACATGCACCTAGATTTGGTTCTTAGGCATGTTTAAATGAAAAGGTAGTTAATATGAAGGTAAAGTGAAAGGAAAGAGGCAGGCTATGCCTCTTGACTTGTGTGGGCCCGTGTTATGTGCCCGCCAGCTGGGCGCATAAAGACATTTTTTTAAAAAGGAAATATTTATTTATGTCAAGTGTTTAATCCCACATTGGTGGGGATGAGGGAAATTGTAATGTTTATAAGGCAAAACACTTACATTGTATTGTGAAGAAAGATAAGGAGGTTCTCCATGTGTGCGTGTAGGTGGTGCATTGGGAAATGTGCCAATAATCAGAGACCACATAATTTTGTAGAAAGTGGGCGTTGAGATGGTAGTGAAGTGGACATGTGGCAGCTTGTCATGTAATCTCTGAATGAGCTCATGGCCAAGGTAAACATTTTGAGATTGGGAGAGTGGTTAGTCACCAGATCTCTAGATGCTGGCGGTTAGTACACTAACATTCTAAGATTGGGAGAATGAATGGTCATGTAATCTCACAATGCTAGTGGTTAAGGTTTATGCATTTTGAGATTCAGAGATAAGATGGTCACCCAAACTCTGGATCAAACTGTGGTTAGTGCAAACATTCTGAGAATCAGAGATGGAAATTTACTAATCAAGTCACACAATCTCCAAATGTTAGTGGTTAAGGAGATAACATTCAGAGATTGGGAGAGAAGGCTAGTCTCTGAATCTCCAAATGATGATAGTTAAGTCAGATGCATTTCAAGATTCAGAGAAGTGCTTGCTCCCTAAATCTCTAAATAAACCACAGTCAATATGGGCATCTAGAGATTAGGAGATAAAGGCTTGTCACGTGATCTCTAGATGTAACCCCAGTTAGAAGAAGCATTCAAAGATTGAGAGAATAGGCTGTCTTAGAATCTCCAGATCAAGGTGGTCAAAGTTAGGATTAGTTTGAGCACTCAATCAGCTTGTGATACATGCAAAATTCTAGTAAGTTCTAGGAAAAAAGTACAGATAAAAGGTAAAAATGAGAAATGAAATGAAAATTTAAAAACTTTGTATAGTCTCTCATAGTTTGTGAAATATTTTTATTTCAAAATGGACTGAGAGGCATTCACGAAGCATTTTCAAGAAGCATAATCAAATCAATTCTTTGAAGGGAAAAGAATCAAATTTGTTGGAGAAATGATTGTAGGCATGAAGATAGTTGTAAGAGATCAATTTTGAAGATCAAAGTTGGAGAAGATGGAGATATTTTGTGGAGAATCGACAGGTGTCAGTTGGTTGAAACTAGCTTTCCTTTTCCTATATCTTTTCTTTTTCTCCATTGTTACAAGGATGGTGAAATTAACACTACTGGGTAGTATTTTGGCTTTTGAGTCTCATTTTTATGGTTTTCATGGTCTTGTAAATGTATTGAACTAGAGGTTTTGTAATGAAGAACAATGGAATCCTGATCCTTTATTGGTGATATCTTTGTATGCATTGTATTGAATTCTTGTATGTTAATCTATAAGGCATTTTAATGTATTAGCTACAAGGTGGCTATGAATTTGTGTTCTTAGTTTCTTTCAAGGAGAGAGTAAATCTCTAGGGAAAATTTTGAGAGTTTAATCTTTCATATAAATTTGATGTATGAGTAGTGGAGTGAAAGGAATGATTTGTAAGGCACTTCATTTGGATTTTATGTGTTTGGAGTTAGAAGCTTTTTGGAGATATACTTTTATTTGACTCTATTGCCCAATGGATAAGGTACTGGTCATTTCTGGTTATGCACCTTTCATCATCCATTCAAAATCAAATTAATATTTACTTTATGTTGAAGAGCATCATGTTTATAACTTGTATTTATAGAATACAAGTGCTATTTAATGATTCTTTGAAGAAATGAATCCTAGGTTAGCCTACCTGAGTCTAGAACTCAAAGAGAAGAAGGATTTAATCCTTGTCACACATGCTATTTTCCTAGTTCTTAGAGCACTTATGTAAGTGGGGTCTTGCATAAGATTGGGTCATTCTTCAATTCTAATTTCTTATTATTCTGAGAACTATCCACAGTCTTTGTCTACATAGTGGGGTAATGTAAAAAAAAAGTCATCATACATGCAGATTTATGCTTATATTAGGTACACCCACCTGAGTGTGTGGAGCTCAAAGTGAAGAAGGTTTGTAGGCCTTGTCAATATTAGCTTTTCTTGCCCTGCAGTTTGTAGGAAGAAGCAAATTTTGTGAATTAGATAAATATCCCATGTCTGGTTTGCATTTTCTCTTTTAGAATTGAAGGATACAAGAAAAATCACTAACATCTCCAATGATGGATCTGAAGGCTGACTTGTTTTGGTAGCCTCTTGTATAAATAAAGTAGTTGGTTTTATTTTTAAAGGGGAGGTTTTTAGAGGTATCAGTTTTAGGAGATAGAAGATAGTTTTGGAAGACTGAATCCTTGCATGTTGGAGGACTATTGTAATCAAATTGGATGTATTTGGCCATAACCGAGAAGGCCTTACAACCTGACATGTATGAGGTTATTTGATGAATTATATGACCTATTCTGAAATCTCTCTCTCTCTCTCTATGTGTGTGTGTGTGGGCGCGCGTGCGCTATGTGTCTGCTTCTATGTGTGTGATCTTTTCAAGGGGGTTGTGATTAAGGTGTGCCTTTGGCCCTTCATCCTGCCCTTCCTTGCATTAGGTAGTATCAAAGTGAAGGTTGAGATCTAGATCTAGATTTGTGAATCTATCTTGAGGGTTCCTTCTTGTTAAACCCTAGTTGATATTTGTTGTGGGGTAGCAGATTACGATCTGGCTTGCAATTGCAGATGGTTTTTCAAGATGGTTCATGGGAGGTGAGATGTAGATCTAGGATTGGCAGACATGTTAAGACAAATTGCTACTAGGTTAGAAGCTATTGAGACAGCCCAGCACCAAGGAAGACATCTTGAAGATGTTAGTGATGAAGAAATTGAAGAGGGACAAGGTGAAGATGAACTTGCACCTGTGATGGATCAGGGTGAGGAAAGATTATTGAAGGCTTTGAAAAATCTAAAGTCTACACCACATTTCAATCCTCTTGAGTATAGTGGAAAGCTATATTCAGATGAATTGATGGATTGGATCACTCAGATGGAAAAGTATTTTGAGTATGAAAATGTTCCTAAGGAAAAGAAGGTAAAGATTGCAAGCACAAAGTTGAAAATCCATGCATCCTTGTGGTGGGAACATCTATAGTTGGATAGAAAAAGGAAAGGTAAAGACAAGATCAAGGTATGGAATAAGATGGTAAATAAATTGAAAGGCAAGTTCTTACCATGTGATTATCAGATTAACCTAGTTAGGAAAATGCAAAGTTTGAGGAAGAAAGATAGCTCGGTAAAAGATTATACTAAGGAATTCTATAGATTAGATATCAAATCTGGACATGATGAGGATGAAATGGAAAGAATTTCTAGGTACCTAAAGGGGTTAAGAGTTTCTATCCAAGAAGAAATCAGTTTGGTTAAGTTGGAAAACATTAAGGAAGCTTATCAATTTTTTTTGAAAGCTGAGGAGAAATTGAACAAAATACATGAGCAAAGATAGAGAGGAAGAGGTGGTAGATTACCTAGAGAAAGATGTAGATCTTATGGTGAAAACAATAGATATGATCAAGACAAAAAAAATCTAGATAAAGGCAAGACTGAGTGAAAAGGTAAAAATTCTTTGAGAGGAAGAGGAAGTAACTATCGAGGTGGTTATAGTAGAGGTGGATTCTGAGGAACTTGTTATAATTGTGGAGAAGAAGGACATAAGTCATTTGAGTGTACACATGCAAGTAAGAAGGTTGGTAGTAGTAGAAATGATTTTGTGTAAGAAGAATCATTGAATGAACCTGAGAAAGAAAATAACTTGATGGTCAGGAGAGAACTTTGGAGTGAAAGTAATAAGGAAGATTTGGTAAGGAAAATCTTGTTCAAGACTAGATGTAGACTTTCTGATGAAGTGTGGAAGGTAATCATTGATAGTGGAAGTTCAAAGAATTCAACATTTGAGGAAATGTTTACAAAGTTGCAGTTGGAAAGGTTGAAACACCTGAGACCCTATTAAATTTCATGGATCAAGGATGAGCATAAACTATTGGTAAGTGAACAATGTTATGTGAATTTGAAAATTGGGAAGTACTATGATAAGGTGTTATGTGATATCATGCCTTTGGATTGTTGTCATATTTTGTTGGGTAGACCTTGGCAATATGATAAACATGCTATATATGATGGAAGATTGCATAAATATACTATTTGGGCTGATGGGAGAAGAAAAATCTTGTTACCTTTGATTGAAGAACCTGTTAGTAATGTTTGTACATTTGTGAAAGTTTGTTTGATGGAAGGAAGAAAGTTTGTTAAGGATTTAAAGAAGAATGATGTATGTTTTGTTGTGATTCCTAACAAACCAAGTGAAAAGACAGTGGATAACATCCCTGAAGAGATTGGTAAGATAATCACTAAGTATAAGGAGATCATTTTTGATAATGTACTTGATGGTTTTCCACCGAAGAGAAGTATTGATCATTGCATGGATCTGATCCTTGGAGCTAGTTTACCGAATAAGGCACCACATCGGTTAACACCTACTGAGAATCAAGAATTAAATTGACAAATCCAAGAATTATTGTAGAAAGGTTTGATCCAAGAAATTTTGAGTCCATGTGCAGTACCAGATGTATTGGAACCTAAGAAGAATAGAGAATGGAAAATGTGTAGTAATTCTAGAGCAATCAACAAGATAACAATGAAATATAGGTTTCCTATACCGAGAATGGATGACATAATGGATAGTTTGACTGGAGAAAAGTATTTTACCAAAATTGATTTGAAAAGTGGATATCATCAGATCAGAATCAGAGAAGGTGATGAGTAGAAGAATTCTTTTAAAACAAGAGAAGGTTTGTATGAGTGGTTGGTTATGCCTTTTGGTTTAACTAATGCATTGAGTACTTTTATGAGATTGATGAGCGAGGTTTTGAAGAAATTTTTGGGTAAATTTGTGATTGTATATCTAGATGACATTTTGATATTTAGTAAGACTAGAGAAGAACATTTGTTGCATATTAAACAAGTATTGCAGAGGTTGAAAGAAGAAAAGTTGCCAATTAATCTAAAAAAGTGTTCCTTCATAAAAGAGGAGATTGTGTATTTGAGATTTGTGATTTCAGCTGATGGTTTGAAAATGGATCCTAAAAAGGTTGAAGGTATTTTGAATTGGACTACACTTGAAAATTATAGTGAGGTAATATAATTTCATGGTTTAGCAAGTTTTTACCAAAAGTTCAATAGGAATTTCAGTTCAATTTGTAATGCTATGACTGGGACTATGAGAGGACATAAAAGAGAATTTAAGTGGACACATGGAGCTATACAAGTTTTGAGACTTTGAAGCAGAAGGTTGCTGAATTTCCTATGTTAGCATTGCCTGATTTCAACAAGGTATTTCAAGTTGAATGTGATGCAAGTGGTAGTGTAATAGGAGTTGTGTTGAGTCAAGAAGGTAAACCTGTTGCTTTATTTAGTGAGAAGTTGAATGATGTAAAAAAGAAATATCCCGTGTATGATCAACAGTTCTATGCTATTGTTCGAGCCCTAAAGAAATGGAGACATTATTTGATACCAAGTGAATTTGTGTTATATAATGATCATAAGGCTTTGCAATATTTGGGTAGTTAGAATAAGTTGAATCAGAGACATATGAAATGGGTTGGATATTTGTAGAGTTATACATTTGTGATAAAACATAAGAGTGGAGTCACTAATTGAGTTGCTGATGCATTGAGTAGAAGAAGATCTTTGATGACCGAGATGAGAATTGAAGTTCTTGGTTTTGATGACACGAAAGGATTGTATGAAACTGATTTTGATTTTTCTGAGTCGTAGAGGAAGTGCAGAGCACCTATTCAAGATCAACCGAGTACTAAATGGGAAGACTATTTCATTCAAGAAGGTATGTTGTTTAAAGGTATTTAGTTGTGTATACTGAGATCATCAATGAGAACTAATTTGATAAAGGAAAAACATAGTAGTGGTTTGGCTAGACATTTTGGCATTAACAAGACATTGAATTTGCTTAAGGAGAAATAATTTTGGCTGCAGTTGTCTAAGGATGTTCAAAAATTTGTGAAAAGTTATGGAATTTGTCAAGTTGCAAAGGGAGTAAGTCAGAATACTAGATTGTATATACTGATTTTTGTTCTTGAGAAACCTTGGATTGATATCAGTATGGATTTTGTTCTTGGCTTACCGAAGATAGTAAGAGGTAATGATTCCATATTTGTTGTTGTGGATAGATTTTCTAAGATGGCACTTTTTAGACCCTATAGAAAGACATTAGATGTAGTGCTTATAGATCTTTTCTTTAAGAAAGTTTTTAAATTACATGGATTTGTCAGAATGGAAAGATAAGGGACTGAAAGGGGAGGGGTGAATCAATACCCTCAAAAACTTTTAACTAAATACTCAATCTGCAAATAATAGTAAATAATCTATCCAGCTGAATCCATTGTTTGCAAAATTCATTCAAATGACTTGTAAATGTAAAGTGCATGAAAAAAAAACAATAATTCAATCACATAACATAGATATTTTGGTTACGTAGAAACCGTTGTGAGAAGATAAAAACTGCGGTGGGGATGACACCCACAAATTCTTCACTACTACAGATAATAAAGTATGCCAGCTAAGGCTACAAGTTGTGATCACTTATGGTTATCTTAACCTATTAGGAGTAATAATTAGATCAATTAGATCCACCTTTTTAAAGGATTTAAACAACACTACTTGAGTGTGTACTTGGTTAAGAGATTTACAAAGAGACTGTTAAGTCTACTCTGTTAATAGATTTTTCTAACTTTGTTATAATGATTAGAGAATAATAGAAAGTATCTATAAATGAAAACTATACTTTATTTGAATTAGATCTATGATATACTTAATAAATATCACCTCAATGTGTAGTAGTATATCCTCTATTCTGCTCAGTAGCCTTGACTGATTCTGAATAAACTGATTTTGTATCTCTGAATACTGCTCAAATCATGTCTGAATTTTGATGTCTTAAAGGTGGCTACTGCTTCAAGATCTTCTACTTGATTCACTTCTTCACACTTGTATCATCCTTCTCCTTACATAAAAATGACATGAATTATAATTATATAGAAAATTGCTATGATTTCCATAACTTTCATAACCTAATTAGGTTTAAAACTTCTTAGGAAAAACCTAAGATCTATGGTATACAAAATTAACCTAGATCTGACTATTACATAGGGATCATCATTACATTTAATGATTACATCTACAATAAATAATCCTTGATCTTGTTAAAATTTTTAATGAATCAATTATAACCATTTACATAGATAAATGTGCCATAACAGATTACTATGTTGTTTCCTGGATCACTCGATGATGCAAGGGCATTCTAGGGTACTCAATGAATCTGCATGGAGGTGTGTTGTTTTGGTTCTATGTTACTCGATTGTAGCTTTAACTAATGTCTTGGTTATTGAAGGGAGCTCAGTCATTGAAGGAACTCGGTGAAGCTTCTGGGGCTCGGTGGAACTTGTGCTTGGTAATGCCTATGTTGCTTGATGTTGCTTGGCATGGTCAGTTGTTTCATTGGTGGTTGGTTGTTTCTCTAGCACTCGGTAGTTCTAGTTTACCGACTGGAGTTGTTGGTGATTTGGTTGGCTGACTTGGTACATTTATTGATGGTAGCTTTTTTTGTATTCTCCTATGTAGATCTAGAGGCTGACATGGGGAATTAAATGTTTGTAAGGATATTTGAGAGCCGACTATTGTTGCATTTAATATTTTTTTGTAATGAGAGTTGACTTGGCTTAGGAGTTAATTGTTTCATCCAGCCAACTTGTGGATGAAGATTAGTATTTAAGGAGTGTTTAGATAGTTGTTTAGAGGTCAAATGGGAGAGTGATTAGATCTAGATCCTATGAGATCTTGAAGGTTAGATTGATATCTGATAGTTTGTAATAGCAGAGCTAGTGGTTGTATGCTTGGAGACAAGGAGATTTCTTGGTGGCTTGTGAGCTCAAGTTCAGATCTACCTTAGGGTTTCCATCAGTTGCTGACTGTTTCAGAGCTGGACTAGCAGGGATTAGGGCTTGGATCTTTGTTGATCTTGAAGAACTATTTCTTTATTGTAATTGGCCATAACCCGGAAGGCCTTATAGCTAGGCATGTTAATGAAAATTTAGTTGAAAACATTGTCTTGTTGTGTTATTCCACATTGTGGTGTTTGGATGCTTGTGAGGACTGTCCTTAATTAGATCCTCCTTACCTATCCCACGTCAGGTGGTATCAGAGCTTGAAGATCTTGAGTGTGTAAACCGGTTGAGGCTGTTTGCACCAAGACCTTTTTGGTGACTTATTGCTTTGGGTTTTCAAAAATCTTGAAGGATGCCTCTAAGAAGATTCGACCATAGAGTGATTGCAAATCTTTGTGATGTTGTGGAATCAAATATTAAAGAGAAGGTTAAAGTTGATTTAGATCTGAGATGGAATTGATGAAGAATGACATGATTACTGAGGTCATGAGAGCTATTGCTGGTATGCCGAGGAATCTTGGTATTGATGATGGTTATGAGGAAGCTTCTAAAGACTTTGAAGCTATTGGATCTAGTGGTGATGACCAGAGAGATAGATCTAGTGAAGACAAAACTGGTCGGTTACATAGATCTAGAGCTCGGTTAAGTAATATTTACCAAATGGAAGTTTATACTTTCTTTGGTACTTTGAGACCCGAGGACTTGATTACTTGGATTGGTGAAATAGAAGACTTCTTTGAGCTTGAAGAAATTGAAGATCCTCTTTGAGTAAGATTGGCACAAACTAAGTTGAAAGGACATGCTGCTCTTTGGTGGAAATAATTACAAAGAGATAGAGAAGATGAAGGTGAAATAAAGATCAATCTGTGAAGGTTGATGGTGACTAAATTGAAAGCTAAGTTCATACCTGCTGACTATGAGCTTGACTTGTTTAAGAAGTTGTAGAATCCGAAGCAAGAAGATTTGACTGTGGAAGACTATACCGAGGAGTTATAAAAAATTACTATTCGGTCTAGACACAGAGAACTTGGTAAAGAAAAGGTAGCTCGGTATGTGAATGGTTTGAGATTTAATATTCAGGATGAGCTTGGTATGCTGAAGATTAATTCAGTTGAAGATGTTTATGAGTATGCTCTTAAGGTAGAAGATAAGTTTAAAAGAAGACAACTTAGTAAACCCCGAGGGAAGGAAAAGATTGATCACTCCGTGAAGGATAAACCAACTACTAAAGATGAACTGAAACCTATGGAATTGAAGAAGAAGACAAGTAGAGTTATCTTTAAGGGTACTTGTTATAACTAAGGAGAAGAAGGACACCATTATTTTGAGTGTACACAGAAGAAGCTTGGTGACCAATGGATTGCTATGGTAAATGAGAACATTCAGAATGAACCTAAATCTGAGAACTTGTTGGTTCGATGAACATTGCTCGGTGCAAAGGAGGAACCTTGCCAGAGGAGTAATTTGTTCAAAACTCGGTGCAAGTCAGGAAGTAAACTTTGTGATTTAATTGTTGATGGTGGTAGTACTGATAACCTTGTTGCTGAGGACATGGTTCAGAAACTTGGTTTGAATAGAATGAAACATCCTCATCCTTATAGGATTGGCTGGTTACAAAATGTTCATGCTTTGGAAGTAAGGGAGTAGTGTTTTGTTGATTTTCAGATTGGCTAGTATAAGGATATAGTGTTATGTGATATTGTGGAGATGAATAGTTGTGATATATTGCTCGGTAGACCTTGGCAATATGATTGTGTCAAGAATGTGTTTACTATTGAGAAGGATGACATGAAGTTCTCCCTGATGCCTTTGCTAGATACAACACTCAGTAAGAGAAGTCTGAGTATTGGTAGACAAGTTGAGTTGGCGTATCCTAAGAGGAATGATGATCAGTATGGAGAACAAGCCTGTGTGTTGTCAAGGAAAGACTTGAAAAGATAGAGGAAGCTAAAGTGGAAAAGTATGAAAGGTGAAAAGTTGGAGGACATGTATGTGAATAACCAGTTTGGGGTTTATGTGCTGAATCCCAAGAGATGTTCTTCCAGCCTATGAGAATATCTTTTCAAACCTGGGGTGTCTGATGCAGGGGAATTCTAGGGTACTCAGTGAATCTGCATGGAGATGTGTTTTTTGGGTTCTATGTTACTTGGTTGCAGCTTTAACCGATGGTCTCAGTTATTGAAGGGAGCTCGGTCACTGAAGGAACTTGGTGAAGCTTCTAGCACTGGGTGGAACTTATGCTCGATTGTATCTTTGGCACTGGGTAATTTTGGTTTACTGACTGGAGTTCTTGGTGATTTGGTTGGCTGAATTGGTGCATTTATTGTTGGTAGCTTTTGTTGTATTCTCCTATGTAGATCTAGAGGCCGACATGGGGAATTAAATGTTTGTAAGGATATTTGAGAGCTGACTATTATTACATTTAATATTTGTTTTTAATGATAGATAACTTGGCTTAGGAGTTAATTATTTCATCTAGTCGACTTGTGGCTGAAGATTAGTATTTAAGGAGTGTTTAGGTAGCTGTTTAGAGGTCAGATGGGAGAGTGATTAGATCTAGATTCTATGAGATCTTGAAGGTCAGATTGATATCTGATAGTTTGTAATAGCAGAGCTAGTGGTTGCATGCTTGGAGACAAGGAGATTTCTTGGTGGCTTGCAAGCTCAAGTTTAAATTTGCCTTAGGGTTTCCATCAGTTGCTGATTGTTTCAGAGCTGGACTAGTAGGGATTAGGGCTTGGATCTTTGTTGATCTTGCAGAACTATTTCTTTATTGTAATTTTCCATAACCCGAAAGGCCTTACAGCTGGGCATGTTAATGAAAATTTAGTTGAAAACATTGTCTTGTTGTGTTATTCTGCATTGTGGTGTTTGGCTTCTTGTGAGGACTATCCTTAATTGGATCCTCCTTACCTATCGTGTGTCACTCGGTAAACACAACCAATACTGCTTGGTGAATATACTAGTGATCAGTGTCCATTATGCTTGGTGTTTACTGATGCTTGGTGCTTAGTAAAACCACTCTAGTGCCCAGTTAAGCCTATTTCCATTTAGTTCTTGGTACTGCCTTATGAATACTTGGTATGAAGGCTTGTGTGTTTAACCGACTAGCATAATGTAGCTTGTAGTTCTTCTTTTTATCTACTGATTAGAATAGATAACCGACTGATCCACTTTGATACTAATGACAACATCAAATGCTCAAATAGAGATAACATGATTACTGAGGAGTATCATCTTTGATAGTAAGTTTGTTGGATACTTTTGGAAGACTCTTTGGAAAAAGTTGGGCATCAAGTTGAAATATAGTTCTACATTTCACCCACAGAATGATGGACAAACATAGGTTGTGAATAGAAGTTTGGATGATCTTTTGAGATGCTTAGTTGGGGATGAACTGAGTAATTGGGATTCTATCTTGGCACAAGCAGAGTTTGCATACAATAATTTAGTGAATAGGAGTACTAGGAAAACACATTTTGAGATTGTTAATGGCATACAACCGAGAAGTATATCATATTTGAAGAATACTGATGGTGAAGAAAAGAGAAGTGTTGAAGGAGTAAAGTTTTCTGAGTTCATGAAGACATTGCATGAGGAAGTGAAACATAAGCTGGAGAATAGTAATCAGAAATACAAAGACAAAGAAAATAGATCAATAATATATAAGAATTTTATAGTTGGGGATGAAGTAATGGTACACTTGATGAAAGGTAGATTTCCTATTAGAACATATGGGAAGTTGAAAATGAAGAAATTTAGTCCTTGCAAGATATTGAGGAGATTTGATAGTAGAAATGCTTATGAGATTGAATTACCCAATGACATGGATATATCACCTATATTCAACATTGTAGATTTGTTTGAGTATTATGAACTTGATGAAGACATGACAGTACCGAATGATTATCCTAAGAAATAGACAAAAGAAGTTAAGCAAATTTTGGAACATAGAGTTGATAGAAGCACAAGAGGAAAATAGTATATGGAATATCTAGTAAAGTGGAAGAACAAAACAATTGAAGAAAGTTCATGGATTTCACAATCTGAGTTGGATTCAACACAAGTTGTACCTACTGCATGATTTAGAGAATAATTTCAAACAACCCTAGGTGTCTGATGTAGGAGCATCTCAGGTCCTTGGCAATATTGTGTCACCAAAAACAAACTTGAGTTTTCTGTGTTGCTCGGTTCCTTCATTGACCGAGTTGACTCAGTGGTTTCTCAGTTCCTTCTTTGACTAAGTTGTTCAGTTGGTTTGCCAAGTTATTTCCCACACTCAGTAATCTTACTTACCAAGTGGTTTATTTTGATTTCTTGTTGAGGCCGACTTATGCATTAAATTTTGGTTGCGAAGTTAATGCTGGTATCGATCATTGGGAAGCATGTGGACCTAGATCTAGTCATTCCTTTCTCCAATGATGGATCTAAAGGTCAACTTGTTTTGGTAGCCTCTTGTATAAATAAAGTAGTTGGTTGTAGTTTTAAAGGGGAGGTTTTTAAAGGTATCAATTTTAGGAGATAGAAGATAGTTCTAGAAGAATGAATCCTCACATGTTGGAGTACTGTTGTAATCAAATTGAATGTATTTAGCCATAACCAAGAAGGCCTTACATACCGACATGTATGAGGTTATTTGATGAATTATATATGATCTATTCTGCTCTCTCTCTCTCTCTCTCTATTGTGTGTCTTCTTCCGCGTGTGTGATCTCTACAAGGGGGTTGTGATTAAGGTGTGCCTTTGGCCCTTCATCATGCCCTACCTTGCATCAAATTATCTCTATTAAAGATCACTATTCCTAACATGGTATCAGAGCCTCACTAGAGAAGAATAAATATAAATAAATTCTAAATTCTATCAAATCCATTATAAATAAAAAGGAAATTATAATGGCCAACAACATTAAAGTAGAAGACAAACTTGAAGGTTCTTCAAAATTTTTCTCATTGAAAATACGAATCCTTACATTGCTCCAAGAACTAAAAATAGATTCCTATGTTGAGGAAGATAAAAATATGCCTAAAGATGAACCAGATAAATCAACTTGGAAAAGGTGTAACAACAAAGCAAAGAACATAATAATTGATGTTGTTAAAGATCATATCCTTCCCTCCATAGAAAGGCTTAAAACTTCCTATGAAGTATTAAAAAAAATTCAAGATACATTTGAGATTAATAACACAAGTATATTACTTACTCTCAAACAACAACTTTTGAATTTAAAAATGAAAAAAGGGGAAACCATCACATCTTACTTTCTTAGAATTTCTGAATTAAGAGATCAATTATCCACCATTGGAAATAATATTGATGACAGGGAGTTAACATTAATAGCCCTTAGAGGATTAACTATTATATGAGAATCTTTTATTCAATGTATAACTGGACATTCTTCTCTACCTAAGTTTGATCAACTCAATAATGACAGCACTCAAGAGGAATCTTGGTTAATATCAAGAGGGATAGGGCCTACCAAAGGAGATGAGATTCAAGCTCTAAATACTCATTCAAAATTCAAAGGCAACAAATGGAAGTTTAAACATAAGAAGGGAAACCATAACAAAAATAACAAAAATTGATACTTATCCAAAGTATAGTGTTATAAATGCGATACGCATGTAAACATGTATAGGTTTTGTCCAGAGAGGAAGAAAATTCAAGCAACATTAGCCAAAGTCAAAGGGGTAGAAATATCTCTATTTTTATTGGCCTTACCAAGTGAAGTAAATTCAAGAAAAAACACTTGGATAATCAATAACAGAGCATCATAACACATAACTAGATTCAGAGATCAATTTGAAACCCTAGAGGAAGATTCTTCTAAAGAAGTTACAATTGGAGACAACTCCACTTATCTAGAAAAAGGAATTGGGCTTGCTCAATCAAATATAAAAATGGGGTATCTCTATTGTTGAAAGATGTTCTCTTTGTACCAGGCATAAAAAGGAACTTGGTCTCCATTTTAGGCTTAGTCGATCAAGGCTATCGAGTCACATTTCAAGAAGATAAAGTGTTAGTATGGACTAAGAGCACTAATATCCAAAATGCCATTTCTATAGGTTATAGGGATGGAAGTCTATACAAACTAGGCATTAATCACAAATCAGCTCTATGTCATGAAGTATCAAACTCTAATGAACTCTGGCACAAAAGATTAGGACATCTTGGATTTAGCACCCTTCCTTCCATAAATAAAATAACCACATGCATACCTAATCTAACATCAAATCATATTAGTACTTTTAAAGGATGTGCCCTAGGGAAAAATATCAAAAAATCATTTCCTTCTAGTGAACATAAAACCAAAGTTATATTAGAACTCATTCATACAAATCTATGTGGGCCTATGTCAACTCTCTCACTAGGAGGGTTTTCATACCATGTGATCTTCATTGATGATTACTCTAGAAAAACTTGGATCTAATTTCTTAAACTGAAAGAATCAAATGAAGTGTTACTAAAAATCAAAGAATTTAAGGCATTAGTGGAAAACCAAACTAGGAAGAAAATAAAAAAAACTAAGATCTAACAATGGAGGTGAATATATCTTTGAAAAATTATAAGAATTTTGCACATCTGTTGGGATTAAGAGGGAGTATATAGTACCATATAATCCTCAAAAAAATGGAGTAGTAGAAAGGAAAAATAGAACCATTATTGAAGGTGCCAATGCCATGATGCATGATCAAAATCTTCATACCTCATTTTGGGACGAAGCATCTAATACTACTATATACATTCAAAATAGGTGTCCTCACTCTATCCTAGAAAACATCACACCTGAAGAAGCCTTTATAGGGAAGAACCTTCAGATGTCCTGTATATGTGCACATTCCTAAAGAGAAAAGAACCAAACTAGAACCATTTGGAAAGAAAGGAATATTTGTTGGTTACAGTGAAACTACTAAAGGATATAGGGTATACATACCAGGATAGAAATTGATGCAGGAGCATCCTAGGATTCTTGGAAATCCTGTATCAACCAAAAATATGTTTGTCTTTAAAGGTAGATTGTTAGTTTTGATCTTGGTTTGATGGAGTTCTTGCTTGGTTTGGGAGACTGGTTGCTCGATTTATGTGGTTACAAGGGTGCTCAATCTCTGAAGAACGTTCGATAACTAAAGGTGTTGGTTCATTGGCACTCAACGATAACTACATTTCTTGGTCATGCTTAGTGTGGGCGGTCAACTGGTGCTCGGTTATTTCCTTTGTTGCTCAGTGTTCTTGCTTACTGACTGGATTATTTTGTTGGATCGGCTTGGCTGATTGGTTCCATTGATTTGGGTCGCACTCCTCATGTTATGAATTGACCGTTGGATGTGTGGGGACTTAGATCTAGCGTGTTGCATTCTTCTATGCAGATCTGATGACCATTGGGGCCATCTTTGAGAGTTTATTTATTTTGTAAGGCTATGTGGGAGTTGATTGATGTTTTAGCATTTAATATTTGTTTGTTAGGGTTTATTGTTTCATCAGCCGACTTGTGGCTGGGAATCAATATTTATAGGTTTCTTGAGTAGTTGTTTTGGGGGATCATATTTTTGGAAGGTAAGTTAGTAGCCTACATGCTTAGGAGTAGGAAGATTGCTTGGAAGTTTGAGTACAAGTTCAGATCTTTCCTGGGTGCCTACTAGAGTGGTGCCTATTGTAGACCTGGACTAGCTGGATTTGGATGTTGGGAAAGGGATTTGGATCTTGTGAGATCTTGTAGACTATTACTTGCTTTGTATCTGGCTGTAACCAAGAAGGCCTTATAGCCTGACACATTGCATGTAATTGGTAATCTAATGAATAAATATTTCTGTTTGATTTTAGATCTGTTGTTGTTATTATATATTTTCATTGCATATTGGTTTGGCTGCAAGGTCAGTCAGTCCTTAATTGGATCCACCAGCCTTGATTGCATCAGGTGGTATCAAAGTGAAGTTTTTTCCTATTTGAGAAAAGTCTGTTCTTGTTGGAGCCGAGTGGATCTTGTGTGTTCGTGTTTAGATCTTGATTTGAAGATGCCTCTGAGGAGAAATCATGAGATCTCAGAGGAAGAGGAAGCTACTGGAGAATTAAGTCTTGATGATTTTAGGGATTTGCAGAAACAAGTGAAAGATTTGAAAAAGGAATTGAGAAAGAAGAAGCCTACCTTGAAAGAGGATAGTGATCATGAATCTGAGGAAGATCATTTTGAAGAAGTTGTAGAAGAAGCTAGAGATTCGAGGAGAATCGAATTTTGAAAGCTATGTCTAAGATTGGGAAAAGACCTAAGATTGAAGTTTCTGCATTTGCTAGAAGTGTTAGGCCTAAAGAATTGATTGATTGGATTAATGAGATTAATGAGTACTTTTAGTATGAAGAAATAGAAGATCTTGATAGGGTTAGATTTGCAAAGACTAAGTTGAAGGGTCATGCAAATATTTGGTGGAGAGAAGTTCAGTTGGAAAGAGGTAGAAGAGGAAAAGAAAAGATCACTAAGTGGAACCAAATGGTGGACAAGTTGAAGAAGCAATTCATTCCAGTGGATTATGAATTGGACATGTTTAAGAAGATGCAAGCTTTGAAGAAGACTAACAAATTGGTACAGGAGTATACTGAGGAGTTTTATAGAATCCTGATTAGGACTAGTCATTCTGAAGCTGATAAAGAAAAGGTTGCTAGGTATGTCTATGGTTTGAGACCCAGTATTTAGGAAGAGTTACTTATTGTGCAGATGACAACAATCAGTGATGCTTATCAGATGGCATTAAAGATTGAAGAGAAGCTGAATAAGAAGTATGAAGGAAAACAAAATAGTAGGAACCAAGGTGGTAGAATTGGTGAGACTGTTGCTGAGAGTATTGTGATAGAGAATCCTAAGTTTAATGTGGGATCTAGCAGTGATAAAGTTACTAAAAATGCTAGACAGAGAGGAAGGTGGAAGAATGAGTTCACTAGTACTTGTTATAACTGTGGTGAAGCTGGTCATAGAAGTTGACAGTGTCCTAAGAAAAGAGTTGCACTGACTACTGAAGAAGGTATTGTGAATGTTGTAGAAAAAGGTGAGATGCTTATCACTAGGAGATTAGCTGCACGTGTTCATGAACTAGTGCAAAGGAGAAATTTTTTTAGAACCAGATGTAAGTGCAAGGATAAGGTATGTAATGTGATAGTTGATGGTGGCAGTTTTGAGAAATTTGTTTCAGATGAAATGGTTAGTAAATTAAATTTGGAAAGAAGGAAACATCCTAATCCTTATCAGATTAGTTGGATAAAATATATTTCTAAGGTTAGAGTTGAAGAATAATGATTGGTTAAGTTTCAGATTGGATCTTACCATGATGAGATATTGTGTGATGTATTGCCTATGGATGCTTGTCATCTATTGCTCGGTAGACCCTGGCAGTTTGATAGGAATGTTTTGTTTGATGGTCATGCTAATAGCTATGTGGTTAGGCATGAAGGAGCTCGACATAAGATGATACCTTTACAGGAGACATGGGTTAAGGAATGTGGAGTTATCAAGTGTTGTCCTTGTATGAAAAATTAGGGGAATACTATTCTAAATGATAAATTAACTATTCTAAGATTAATAAATCTATCTAATTAGAAAACTACAATGAAGAATACAATCAAAATGAAGTTAAAATAAAATTTTACCTTCACCTACCATGTAGCTTGTCTCCATTTCTCTCCTAGCCTTGATTTCTTGAAGATGTTGAGCTCTCAAATTTCCAAATGAAGCCTTTCCCCAAGATGCTACCAAAGTGTGGAGATTTGATGATGAATGCAAGGAAGCTTAAAGTTTGATTATGCAACTAATGGATGAAATGCTAATATGGATGGATTTGATGATAATATGGATACTTGAATGCTTTTAGAATGCTTGGATGCTTGATTGATTGAATGCCTATTACAAAAATACCTATTATCTCACAAAGGGGAAATTAGGCTCCTTTTATAGATTTTTGGAGGATCTGGCCTAGGTGGCACAATCCTATGGTTGAGAATGAAAGGTGGAAGATCCTAGGGCTAGGATTGACTTGGTTGAAGGAGTTGAGAGAAAGGGGGATGTAGTTGGAATGTGAGAGGGAGAATAGGGATGATGTTCCTCTCACATTGACATGGAGGAAAACAAGGTGGAAGGGAAAGACACATGTCAGGTGTCTCTCAAAGACCCAAGAGAGAAAGAGGGAGAGACCCTTTCCTCATGAGGAATCTTTGTACAAGTGTCCCATGAGTCACCTTTGACCCTTAGAGGTGGCTTGAGAAGCCCCTTAGGAATAGGGATTGTCTCTTGACTTGGTTTAAGAGAGGACATGTGGTCATGAGACCAAGTCTTATGAGGCCACATAGCCCTTAAGAATAGGACATGTGTGGGTGAGGATAATTATTAATAAATAATTAATAATAATTATTTATTTTAGCCAAAGTGATGTGTCAGGTGGCTAGGTAGGTGAGGTGGACTAGGGGACTTAGTCATATTTAGGTGATTATGTATTTAATTAAATCACTTTAATAAGACTAATTAGAAGACTTAGGATAGAGGAATAAACTATAGTGAATTTACTAAATAAATTGAATAATTTATTTAATAAATAGAGGAATAATTATTAATTAAATAAGAAATATTTAATTAATTAACGAAGCCATTTTTAAGTGTATACATTTTGCCCCTCTTTGAAATAATGTGCGTGTCACATTGTTTCAAAGAAAATTTCAAGTATTTTGCCCCTACCCCAAACAATGTCTGAAATGACCTAAGCATGCCCCCTCAAGAGATTGATTAACAAAAAAAATTATTTCACTTTTGTTTTTATTTTTATTTTTAATTTTTTTTTTTTTAATGTTGGATAATGAATCTCACGGAAGAAACAGGAGAAAAGATGGGTGAAAATGGGGTGAAACAGAATAAAAATGAGAGGGCGGGTCCACACACTAAGCGCATAGGGTCCACAAGCTATAAATAGGGCTAAGGGGTCCACAATAAGCTCATTGTGCACACTTGTCATTTGGAGATCAAAGCACGAGAGAGAGAAGAGCAGAGCTGCCAGGATGCCGTTCCCGTTGTCAGATCATCGCTTCGAGAGGGCCAGACACTTCCAGTGACCACCCGATTCAGGTGAGCCGGTAGGTGATTCGATCCTCTGTCAATTCGATGTTGTTGAATGATTTACAGTAGATTTGTAGCATGTTAGGTTAGATCTAATCTTAGGTTTAGATTATAAATTTTTTTTGTTCTTAGCCGGAATATGAATGTGCCATTGCAGCGCATGAATGCACAACAATTAGCAACGTTTGCACAGAAAATACAAACTTTTGCGCATTCATTTAGGGTAGTGGCACATGCATGTTAGAATCAAATGTTTGTGGTGCAAATGTGAATTAAAAGTGTGCATAAGTACTTGCTGTGCATTGGTTGTGAATTGTTGCGCAAATGTGTAATAAAATTATGCATACATTATTTTCTGTGCAAATGTGAAATGTTATAGCACATGCATTTTTCTATGCTACACATTTGTTTTATGGATAGAATTTGGTCAAATTAGAAAGTCAAATAGGTCAAACTAGATGTCGATAAGCCGATTTTATCCATTGGTAGTTAAATTTGATTGATTAGGTCAAGATAGGTAACATTGTAGCATGATTGCTAGTTAACCAGTCTTGATACTAGATGATTGATAAAATCATCTATTAAAACACATGATAGAACATGTTTGTAGTTGATATAATAGGATAGATAGATGTTTTAAATCAATTTATCAAAATCTGATAGCTTGATTTTATTTGATTTGTATAGGAGGATATTACTGATATTCTGATGTCATGGGAGAGATATCCCATCACACAGAATCTGAGATCGGTGCTGTCAGAGATTGATAGACTCCTGATTGGTGCATCTGGGTTATATCATGTGATTTACACACCCAAGATTAGGGAAAATTGGAGTATGATGATGGCACTGGTAGAGCGGTGGCACTCGGAGATAAGTACCTTCCATCTTTCGACAGGGGAGATGACTGTTACACTAGAGGATGTATATCATATCCTCTGACTTCCTATCACAGGGGAGTTAGTACATTATGATCGACATAGCAGAGTGACGGAGTGCAAAGCCATCTTCAGAGATGATGACATTGATGAGGGGGAGATCAACTGGGAGGACATGGTGGATTTGTATGAGCCTCTACCAGTGGTACTAGTTAGAGCGATTGGGGGTTTTATTTTCCCTGATCGGAGATCACATGGATGTTAGATGGGACCCATTTTTCTTGGGGGGTTTGCTTATTAGCACACTTATATCATGATCTACATCAGGTGGTGTATCATAGGGGTGCATCACTATCAGCAGGCATCACACTACTCCATGTTTGGGCATGGGAGCATATTGTAGTGACACAGCTAGTAGCCATTAGATTCCATAGCGTAGGACAGCCATATATCCATCTATATTCATCAGTTTTGTCTCAGGAAAAACTGGGACACTAGGAGTTCTAGCGTTACACCTTTGATACATTGGATTCAGTGACTTGGAGGCCTTACCTAGGGTGTGAGCCTTGGGATGATGAGCGATAGCTAGGATTTTGTTTTGAGTCATGATGGCTTATAGGGTGGACACCCTTCATTCTGGAGAGACAGTTGGTCAGCCGAGTTCTGTGCTAATTTGGCAGGATCTAGGGCATGCCCCAGGGAGTGACAGAGTTCACCAGGAATCATCAGAAGAGATGAGACTGGGGGTCGATGGCATCATTTGATGTGGTGAGACATGAGTTTTTGGACATGCCATTCCAGGCATGGATGATGCGACAGAGTGTTGTGGACCCTGGGATGATAGTAGATATAGAGCAGTTCCTAAGAGACTTCCCTATTCCATGCTTGACAAATTTGGTTGCTAGGCCACTAGAGAGAGATCCAATAGATAGACACCATGGGAGATGTCAAGGGAGAGATAGGTGGGGATGAGGGAAAGGTGATGGTGGTGATGGTGGAGGAGGTGATGGAGGAGATGGAGGAGATGGAGGGAGAGGTGATAGGGCTGGTCCTCAGATGAGAGGAGATGGAGTGAGGTAGAGGGGATTGATGCCACCCCTAGCTAGACATGGATAGACACAGCCTCCATCACAGCCAACACAACCAGCTGTAGGAGCTCCACTACAGGTACCAGTGGCTCAGGTGTAGATACTAGCTACCCCAGTACAGGGAGCAGCTGTACAGGATGATGTAGCCATATTATTAGCACAGGGGGGATTAGTACAAGGTGGACAGATCCTTGATGATGGATTGGATGAGCACGATGCACCTATGGAGGATGCTAATGTAGATTCTTAGGAGCAGGCAACAAAGATGGACGTCGGGGGACAAGATCCTTATTTATGGAGAGATGCTACAGAGGAGGAGGATCCTGATATAGATTCATTGCTAGTCTGACTAGCCATGAAACAGGTGTAGGGAGACCATTTTCCTGGTCTAGAGAGGTAGATGGAGAGGCTAGAGAACTAGATGGGAGTATTGAGGCATGAATGGGATACAATGATTGAGAGACTCAGGGAGTCAGAGATGTTTTTAGATGAGTTGTAGCATACAAAGGATTTGGGTCCTCATGGAGATAGATTGAGAGCCATGGTATGTGCCAAGAAGGAGATATCCTATTGGCAAGAATCTTACAAATAGGTGGTCCCGAGAGATCAATGGATTGGGAGCTACAGGGAGAGCTCACTAGCTATTAGGACTGTAATTTATGAGAGAGAGGCACCAGCTAGTAGTGGAGGTGTATCATCATGCCCTCCTAGAGCACTAATAGCTTTAGGAGATTAGGGTGGATCCTTAGCATCAGGTGATTCAGCAGCACGGGGCCACATTGCATCTCATAGACAGAGACAAACAGATTCTGGAGGCAGTGGCTCATAGATTTTGAGAGATCATTGTATACACTTTTGTATCATGTTATCATTGTATCATTATTATTTTTTGACTTGATGGACATTGACTTTGGACACATTGTTATATTTCTGTATATCATTGGACATTTGGACAATTTTGTTCTAGCTGATGGACTTTACATGATTGGCTCTATATGATGGACTCTATATATATACAGTGATGTAGTTCTATGATGATTTACTTTGATGATTTTATACATGTGCGTACTGACATATGCAGGATGTGATGATTTACTTTAATATGCATAGAATGTATGTCTTAGAATGCAAAATGCTTTATATTCTATTTGATATATTTGATGCTTAATGGTTAATCATATGATGTTGGTATAAATACATGTCTTAAATGATTTTACACTATACAATGCTATGTGATGACTAATGAAATGATGTAATGAACAATGTGGATAATGGATAATAAATGAATGATGTAAATAAATGATATAAATGAATGATGATTTGAAATACATGTAATGGATAATAAATAAATGATGTAAAATGCATATAATAGATAATAAATGAGTGATGTAAAATGCATATAATGGATAATGAATGATAATGTTTGTAAGATGACTAAAATATACAATGTTCACCCTAATGAAAAGATAAGGAGATGTGAATGACAACTATAATCAACACATGAAACATGCATGTAATATACATGGATAATATACTAATGAACATAAAAAATAAAGATAATGCATGGCCTAAATGAATTTGATGTTTGTAAAATGCAAGATAAAAATCAATGTTTTTGTTGTCCAAATGTCCTCAACTTAAATAACAATGTATCTAACACAAGAAGAATGGACTAGGAGAACAGATAACCTAAGAAGAAAAATAACCTACAAATCCCTATAAAAGGAGCACTGATATGCAAGTCATGAACTATTTAAATGAAATGCAATATGAAATGAGTATATCTCCACAACTTCATGTAACATCTTAGAACTTCATAATAGCTGGAATTTGATTTTCATCATTGAGCTTGTTATGTTGCAAGGAAATGCAAGTATCATGGTATAATTAAACCATGATGACCTGAGCACTTCTTGCATGGAGTTTAATCTAGCAAACTTGACAAGCATCTAGGTATAATTGAACCAAGATGACCTGAGTTTTGTTTGCATAATAGATAAGGAATATTCCCCCCCACCATCGAGGAACAAATATTTAGAGTCGAGGTATGTGTTGGTGTATCACCATAAATAGCATTTGTAGAGAAAATGTTATACACTAAGTTTTCACCCTTGCTTCAAGCTCTCTTGGTCTTGATAACCTAGTATAACATGGGAATCATCTCCAAGTTGTGAGACCTATGCTAACTGAGATGAGACCTCTAGGTTTTAGGTTGGTTACTCTTGGATAATCACCTTAATTTGCTTCTTGACATGAAAGTAAATTCTTTGAAGGAAAAGGGATAGAAGGAATACATGAAAGGGAAATAACTAAAAGAAAACTATCCTACTAGGTGATACACTGAAATGATGGTTTTAATTATAGTATGGAGGATGAAATCAGTACATAAACTCAGGTCTAGGAGATCACAACTCACTGAATAGGTTTGCATCAATATTTCATAGAAGGGTCTGCAATAGAAAGAGGCTATTCAGGGAAAGAAAGAATTTCACAAAACAATAGCATTCCTAAGAATTGGACACAATCTATAACCTACAAACAAATATTCACCTCTACAACTAGATATAGGAATGAGATAGAATAATAGGGGTTGAAGTATACCCACAAGATCATTCAAATCAAATCACCCATAAGAATACACATGAATTGTAGAGAGAAAGAGGGATCAAGAACCCTAAGATATCACTAAAAACATACATATACTTAACTCAATAAGAGAAAATTCAAACAAGAAGGTATAGGGACAGAAAGAATGTCACAAAGTACCTTTGCAATATCTAAACATCAATGAAAGGTTACAGGAGGCAGAAGCTAGAGGGAAAAAATAATGCCTCAGATAACTTCTTAGAAAGAAAAATCTCTCTTTACAAAATGTAAACTTTGAGCTTCAAAAAGGTCCAAAAAATAATATATACATCTCCTCAATTGCACGCAGGCAGGAGCAAAAAAAAACCTAATTAGCGTTACAAAATTTTCATAAAATAATCAAACCCTAATACTATCAATTCTGATCATAAATGTCCATGAAAATATCCCAACTGATTAGATATCATGTTGCGTGTCCATCTCTGTACTGTATCTGCATGCAGACAAGCCGCCTTGATCTATCTACCTCTCTGCAACTCGGGTTCACCATAACTATTCAAATCTGGTACTCTAGATATTTGAATTTAAAAAAAATGATTAAACGGTCACAGGTGGCACCAAACTTTATCGATTAGCGGCTAATATTCAAATTTGACCTATTCTTTAAAACACAGACATCAGATCTTTGATCTTACCTGGGCACCACTTATATTTCTAACCTTAACTCTGCATTTGACCTCAGGTCCTTCCTTTTTCTTTAGTCACTGAATCTCACGACCTTTTATTTAACTTTGGCTTATCTTGGCGATCACGCGACTGAGCCTTATTTCCACCTTAACAATTGCCAAGTCGTAGAAAGATTTTTTGGAGATTACGCGACTACACTCACAAGCTTGGACCCATCCGACGGCTGTCACATGATCTCATGGCCTAAAAAGATTCTTTAAGATCATGTGCCAACTGTAGATCTTATATTTTCTACCACCTCACATAAAAAATTTGGACCCACAGACAGATGCCAATTGTATACCTAGTGACCAATAAGATTTAACCATGTCAGATAGACCCACAAGATAGAGCTTGAACACCTGGAAGATCGAACGATCATCTTATGATCGCAAAGGCTCAGAAGATTCCTTAAGATCATAAGACAACTGTAGATCTTCATTTTACTAACGTTCTATAGATCCTCTGACAACGGCCCCACTGATAGATCCCAGTCATCACTCGGCTAGCCAATGAAAAAAGAGCACGTCAGAATAAGAGGACCCACCTGACAGAGCCCTGGTAATAAAGCAAGATCAATGGCTGATGTATGATTGCATGGGCCAAGAATATTCCATTTTATTATAAGACAGCTGTAGATCTTCATTTTAAACAACACATTGGGCCCTCCCTGCCAAACCTCCACATCATAACTCTCGACCAATTAGGATCAAACACCTTAGACCACGTGGTAGTGGACCCACTGACAAAATAGATGTTGCATTGTAAGGAAGATCAACAGTCAATACATGATCGCAAGGCACAAGAATATTCCATTAGATCATGCACTAGTCGTAGATCTTACATTAAGCTTTAACTGCAGAGCTGAGACCGCCAACCATCTAGAGATTTAGCGACTGAGGGAAAATAGACCACTCACTAGGTCACTAGAAGATTTTGACTTAACCGCTAGAGATGAGGGACCTCGCAAATACATAGTCACTTAGTCACTGAATAAACTTAACCACTTCTTCATTCCTTTCTTTCATCTAGCTACCCAACAACTAAAGCCTGTTTCATTACCCAACTAAGCACATCTGGAGATTCAGTGACCAAAGGAAGTCTCATAATCGCAGAACCCTTTTGACCTTCTCAAATTTCTTCTGAGATCTCATGACCAAAGGAAATCCTATCTAGAGACCACGCGACTAAGGCTGAGCTTATAAAGCACACATGGAAAATAGAGGTTTAAGTGGCCAAAAAAGTAATGGCAAAAAGGAACAGGCTCTAGGGTTTTTTAGGGTATTTTTCCTCCAACGGTCACATTTTCAAATTTAAACTTGCAGACCAGGGAGTTTGGGTAGTTGTAGAGACTAGAAGAAAAGGCAGAAAGCCATGGAAATTTCTTAGAAGTTTAATAGGGAAAACAAGATATTGGATGGATCCCAGCCTAACCAAATTTGCATGGAACAGGAAAAATTGGGCAAAATTTTAGCGATTTATGCTGGATGTCAGGCTGCTAGACATGGAAACCAGTGGCCTTGAGCAATCCATTGGGAATAGGAGTCATCACTTTGAACATAGAACCATCCTTGACAAAGAGAAAGACTTGGAACCATAGAGATAAAACTGTGCATGGGCACTTCTTGGAAAGCAAGAAAACTAAACTAGAAAGCAGGGACAGAAAATAGGAAACATATTTACAGAGATTTACAAGGAAGGATTGACCTCAAAGCAAGGCTTCAGGTGGAATCCATTAACTAAAATAGGCAAGGCATCTCCTTCAAGAGTTGATAGCTAAAAAGCATTAGGCCCCTTGCATTCTGTAATAACAAATGGTCCACCCCAAAAGGAATCAAACTTTGTATGTCTGCCAGGCTTTGATCTGAATTCATCCCACTTGAGGACTATATCTCCAATTTTGAAATTTCTGGCCCTGGCTCTTCTGTCAAAACTCCTCTTTGTCTGAATCTGATGGAACTCCATATCTTTCATGGATTTGTTTCTGAGTTCTTCTAACTCTATAAGCTGAGCATACTTGATTTGTAAGGGATCTCCTTCTTCAAACAGGGCATATTGAGTGGCCAAGTCCAAAGCTGGCAATTCAGTTGAAATGGACAACTTAGCCTCTTTTCCATTTACTAATACATAAGGAGAATTACCAATGATCTTCTTTGGGGTAATCTTGTCTAACCATAAGGCAGACTTCAATTTAGTATGCCAATCTCTCTGGTTATCTTGTAGAGTCTTCTTGATTATCTTAATCAAGTTCTTGTTAGTTGATTCAGACAAGGCATTGCCTTGAGGGTAGTAATTTGAATTTGTATTTAGATAAATGCCATTTTTGATTGCCCATTCCAAGACTTTAAGGCCTGTAAATGCCAATGCATTATCTGATATTATGGAGTCTGGAGTGCCAAATATATGAGTTATATCATCATAAAAACTTAAGACAACACTCTCATTTGATTCTTTTAAGGCAACTTCCTCTATCCATCTAGTGAAATAATCAGTTGCAGTGATTATCCACTTGTGTCCTGCACTAGATGGAGGGTTAATCATACCAATAAAGTCTATGCCCCATCTCATGAATGGTTTCTCTATTCTAATTGGCTGAAGGGGTAGAGCTACAAGCCTTTCTTTTCTTGCAAACATAGCACATTTGATGCATTTTCTCACATAATCATGACTATCCTTAAAGATAGATGGCCAATAATATCTGGCCCTCATGATTTTAAAAGCAGTAGTCCTAGGAGAAAAGTGACCTCTAGAAGGTCCATCATGAAATTCAAATAGGACATCAACTATCTTTTCTGAATCAATACATCTTAAAAGGACACCATTGTGATCCTTTCTAAAAAGAACCTCATCTATCAACACAAAAGGAACAAATTGTAATTTGTAATATCTTCTCTTTGCTAAATCTAGGCCTGCAGGACATTGTCCTATTTTTAAGTAATGAATCATGTTAGGCAACCAACCTGATGCCTTGGCATGTTCTTCTATGGAATGCACAACTAGAGATACATCTGTTTGTTCTGATTTCTTTGAACTTTCATCCCCTGCCAAATGCTCACAAAGACCTCTTCCTCTAACCAGCTTGGTGGTTTGGATATCAATCTCATATTCCATTACTTTGGTAATCCAACCAGCTCTTTTCTCATTTAGGTCCTTGGAAAGCAAAAATTCTTTGACACTTGGATGAGTAACCTTCAAGTGTACCTTGTTATGGGTTAATAGATATATGAACTTTATAAGGCTCTTTACCATAGCAAGTACATGTTTCTCTACAAAAGAGTACCTTTGTTGATACTCTTCTAAACCTTTGCTGAAGAAAGCAATAGGCTGCTCCAACCCATCTGAACTTTTTTGAGTCAACATAGCAGATATAGCATCATGACCTCCATAAGCATAAAGGATAAAATCCTTATTGAAATTTGGATTTAATAGAGCAGGAGCTTCTATCAAGGCTTCTTTGATAGCTTGGAAATTAGCTCTCCCTTCTTTAGTCCAGCTAAAAGTTGAACTCTTCTTTAACATGGCTGTCAAAGGCTTCAATAAATTTGCAATATTAGGCAAGAAACGCCTAACAAAATTAATCTTTCCTATGAAAGATTGGAGACTTTTCTTATGATGTGGAAATGGTAGTTCTAGAATGGCTCCAATCCTCTCAGGGTCTACTATAATTCCTTTCTTGGATACTCTATATCCTAGCAATTTTCCTTCATGAACTGCAAACACACATTTCTTGGGATTAAGAGATATCCCAAACTCTCTACATCTTTCAAAGATTTTTCTCAGATGTTTGATATGATCTGCTGCATGTTTAGAATAGATAGTTATGTCATCTAAGTAGACTAGTACAAACTTGTACATGAGGCTTTTAAAGGCCATATCCATTGCCTTTTGAAAAGTAGCACCTGCATTTGACAAACCAAAGGGCATTTTTTGATAAGCCATGGTTCCCCAATTGGTTGTAAATGTAGTCTTATATTGATCCTCTTCATTAACTAAGATCTGATTGTATCCTAAATAGCCATCCAATAATGAAAATCTCTCAGATCCAGAGACACATTGTAAGATTTGTTCCATAGAGGGTAATGGATGGCGGTCTTTTAGAGAGGCCCTGTTAAGATCCCTGAAGTCAACACATAACCTCTACTCCCCATTCTTCTTCCTTACAGGAACAAGGTTGGAAACCTAACTAGTGTGCTTGATGGGGTAGATGATACCACTTTCTATCAATTTGAGCACTTCTTTATGCATAAGTGGCTCAAGCTTGGGATTAACAGGCCTTTGTTTTTGCCTCACTGGTTTGGCATTAGGCTCTAATTCAATAGTGTGCTGAGCAAGGGCAGGGTTAAAACCTTTGAGGTCTTCATATTGCCATGCAAAAATATCACTGAATTCTTTGAATAATTGGGTATAAGCCTGCTTTTCTAAATTAGTGTTTACTTTTCCAAATTGTAAACCTTTACCTAGTTCCAACTCTAATTCAACACAATGTTCTTGTTGAACTACCAGGCCAACTTTATTCTTTTTAACTTGATCATCCTTGTTGAAGATAGTTTCTAAGGTGACAAGACCTCTAGGCATCTTATTAGACTTAAGTTGTATCACTTGGTCACCATAATTTTGCAATAGTCTATTTTGGTTATGTTTTGAGAAGACATCCTCCTCAAACAAGAATTGTAGAATCTGCTCATCATTGTCAAACACTTGCCAATTAGTGTCATTATTAGGGATAGAAGGTTTGACAATCACTTTAATATGTTGTTGGGTCTCCTCCTTTGAAATACTATTAGGAATGTCATATTGAGACCCAATAGCAGCTAATCTATCTACATTTTGATTTAGCTTTCTAGGGATGGCAACAATGTTGAAAGCACAAAAGTATTCAATTGCATCCCAAAATCTATGTTTGTATGCTTTCAGGGTGTCATTTTTGGTTGCACTTATCCCTCTCACTTGGTTGACTACCAACTCACTATCACCATAAACCTTTAAGGCCTTAAGCCCTCTTTTTCTAGCCCATTCCAGTCCATTCACTAGACTTTCATACTCTGCAGTGTTGCTAGTGGAGGAGGAACTGAATCTAAAAGCTGTATAGTACCTTTCTCCTTTTGGGGACACTAGCATAGCACCACCACCAGAACCATGTCTACTTCTAGCACCATTAAAAAACAATTCCCAAACTTGATTGCTCTAATCCTCTGAATCAGTGTCCTCTTTAAGGAGGCTTGGCTCTATGGATCCACTTTCTTGTATCAAATAACTTCCCAAACTAGCATCCCAAATTACATTTTCTTGGGCTTCAATTTTTTTTTCTGATTCTAGCTCATCTAATAAAATATTAGGGATACTTTCTATCTTAGTGTTTGCTTCTCTGATAGTTGGGAAGTCACTGTCATCAAATATAGGGCAGCTTGCATTGATGGTATTGGATACATATGGTTCTATATGGTGTGCTGCCAATGATTCAGATTTAATGGTAACCTTGGTACCATATCTTGTGTGAAAAAGAATGTGAGACCAATCAGAAGAAAGGTAGCCTCCTATTTTAGCTATGAACTCCCTTGATAGACATATGAAAAATAAAGCAGGGAGATCTATGATGTATATATCAAGTAGGATAGAGAAATTAGGACTAGCATGAAGGATTAGACTGGTATCCTTGGCCACACCTATAGTGTTAATTGAGGATCCATCAAGTTGTGTAACCTTCTTTTGGAGGGGTTCATATTTAAGTCCTAATTGGTCAGCCACCTTTTTGGAAATTACAGTGCTAGTAGCCCCACTATCTACCATACAATTATGTACTAAGGATTTTCCAATAATTAAAGATACATAAAAGGGAGGTGGCTTTGAGTTCCTACCTTGCATGGTATTGGCTTTGTAGTTGCAACTTGGAGCCTCCTTTTCTTGATCAGTGTTGACCAACACTGGCTTTGCAACTTCTTTTGTAGGCTGAGGAGTAGTCATTTCAGTCATAGCTTTCTTCAAAATCTTAGGTTGTCCTGGAATAGCCAAAGGGTCCCACATAGACATAGTAATGTTCACCTTCTTCATGTTGTCTACAATATTGAAAGGTGTGATAGTGCGTACTCTTTGTTGTTCTTTTACTATAATAGGCTCCACCTCTTTGAGAGTCTGGTCTTCTTTGCTTGTAATGGTAGGAGCTTTCTTAAATATGATGGGAGTAGCCTACTGTATTGGCTCTATAGATGTGGTGGCTTTAATCCTAGAGTCTGCTTGCTCCATGTCTTGAGCTCTTCTCTTTGACCTTGTGTTAGCAACAATGGAAGGTTCACCAATGACTCCATTGAAGTCTTGCTGCTCCCAATTGAAAAGAGTAGTCTCATTGTCTTGTGGTTCTTATTGAGGAACTGATCCACTAGAAGAAGCCTCTAATTGAGCTTGTGAAGCATTTTGAACCATTAGAGCTTGGTTCATCCATCCATTTGAACATGTAGCCTGATTATGAGGCTAATTACAAGGGAAACACCATTCATTGTCCATAGCCATATTATTTTGACTAGGGACCATGTCCCTAACTAGATTTGTAGAATTGAGAGGTGTAGGGTTGTATGGTTGGAATGGTCTTTGATTAAAATTTTGTCTTTGTCCTTGATAACCTCCTTGATATGGTGGCCTATTTTATTGATAAGGCTATCCCTAATTATGATATTGTTGATTAGGACTTTGGCCTTGTGGCTGAAAGGGTGGTCTGATTCCTTGCCCTTGCTTCTTTAGGTTTGTGACCTCTTTAGTCAAATTTTGCAACAAATTTGTCATTTCTTGCTGACTAGTTTGTTGACTATTCTTTATTTCTTGCAACTCTTGAGAGAAACTTGTTTTTAGCTCCTGACCACTTGTACTAGCTTGAGGTGCTAATATAGTGGGAATAGGAGTAAATGGGGGTACTTGTGCAGGTGCAATGGGCTGAAGGCTAGGAAAGATGGGCATGGGTGGCCTTCTAGCTATCATGCCTGCCTGGATTAAACAATTTTCAGCCTTGATAGTTGTATCAAAAGCTTGGGGTAAAGAGGTACCACCCATAGATTGGATCATGATAGAAATTTGATTGTTCAAACTTTGCAAAAAGTATAAGAAAGCATGATCAACTAATGGCCTCACTGAGATTGGAATTCTATTCCATGTCTTGAGGAATCTATTGTTATAATCTGTCATTTGTTCTTGAGGGTCTCTTTTAATGGTTGTCAACTGCTCAACCAAAGACAAGCTATCTGATTTATCCTCAAAATGCTTACTCAATGCATCTCCTAATTCATCCCATGAAGTAATGGAACCAACAGTTAATGTTCTAACCATTCAAGAGCCTTACCTTTGAGAGAGGCTGCTAATAATTTGGTGGCCACATCTTCTTGAGTTATATTGTGTATGCTGCAGATAGTGGTCACATCTCTTATATGCTCAAAAGTTGTAGTTTGTCCTTCACCTGTGAAATCAGGTAGACTCTTTAGTGCCACCAAGGGCACATCATGATGTTGAGAAAAGGCTAATGGACTCCCTTGGTTGAAAGGTGCAAAAGAAAACTATCTAGCCATTGTAGGAGCTGAAATCTGATGAGCAGCAACTGTGTGATTTGTATTTGGTGTTGGATTTGAATCTTCTTCTAGATCTCTGGTTAGAGATCTTCCTCTTCTTTTGAGATGAAAGGGAAAAGGTCTCCTTTTCAAAGTATTAGGAGGTGTGGACTATAATCTCCTTGCAGGAGATGTTCTCTGGGTTGATCTACCTTTGTAGCCTCTTTTTAAGGGCAACTCTAAAAATTCAGTAGGCTTTGAGCTTCTAGTCTCAATATTTCTCATAAACTTGAACAAGTTTAGCCTAGATTTGTGAAATCAGTGAAGTCACCAGATATACTTGATAGAAAAACTTCTAAAATTCTATATTATGCAATCAGTATATCAGAGATAACATAATATTCAAACAATGAACTTCTTTTGTTGTCCCACTGGGCGTGCCAGAATTGTTATACACTAAGTTTTGACCCTTGCTTCAAGCTCTCATGGTCTTGATAACCTAGTATAACATGGGAATCATCTCTAGGTTGTGAGACCTATGCTAATTGAGATGAGACCTCTAGGTTCTAGGTTGGTTCCTCTTGGATAATCACCTTAATTTGCTTCTTGACATGAAAGTAAATTCTTTGAAGGAAAAGGGATAGAAGGAATACATGAAAGGGAAATAACTAAAAGAAAACTATCCTACTAGGTGATACACCAAAATGATGGTTTGAATTATAGTATGGAGGATGAAATCAGTACATAAACTCAGGTCTAGGAGATCACAACTCATTGAATAGGTTTGCATCAATATTTCATAGAAGGGTCTGCAATAGAAAGAGGCTATTCAGGGAAAGAAAGAATTTCAGAAAACAATAGCATTCCTAAGAATTGGACACAATCTATAACCTGCAAACAAACATTCACCTTTGCAACTAGATATAGGAATGAGATAGAATAATAGGGGTTGAAGTATACCCATAAGATCATTCAAATCAAATCACCCACAAGAATACACATGAATTGTAGAGAGAAAGAGGGATCAAGAACCCTAAGATATCACTGAAAACATACATATACTTAACTCAATAAGAGAAAATTCAGACAAGAAGGTATAGGGACAGAAAGAATGTCACAAAGTACCTTTGCAATATCTAAACATCAATGAAAGGTTACAGGAGGCAGAAGCTATAGGGCAGAAAGAATGCCTCGGATAACTTCTCAGAAAGAAAAATCTCTCTTTACAAAATGTAAACTCTGAGCTTCAAAAAGCTCCAAAAAACAATATATACATCTCCTCAATTGCATGCAGGCAGGAGCAAAAAAAAAACCTAATTAGGTTTATAGATTTTTCATAAAATAGTCAAACCCTAATACTGTTAATTCTAATGATAAATGTCCATGAAAATATCCCAACCGATCAAATATCATGTTGTGTGTCCATCTCTGTACTATATTTGCCTGCAGATAAGCCATCTTGATCTATCTACCTCTCTGCAACTCGGGCTCACCATAACTATTCAAATCTGGTACTCTAGATATTTGAATTTTAAAAAAATGATTAAACAGTCATAGGTGGCACCAAACTTTATCAATCAATGACTAATATTCAAATCTGACCTATTCTTTAAAACACAACCGTCAGATTTTTGATCTTACCCGAGCACCACTTATATTTCTAACCTTATTTCTAACCTTAACTCTGCATTTGACCTCGGGTCTTTCCTTTTCCTTTAGTCATTGAGTCTCATGACCTTTTATTTAACTCTGGCTTATCCTGGTGATCACGTGACTGAGCCTTATTTCCACCTTAACAGTTGCCAAGTTGTTGAAAGATTTTTTGGAGATTACGCGACTACACTCACAAGCTTGGACCCATTTGACGGCTGTCGCATGATCTCATGGCCTCATAAGATTCTTTAAGATGATGCACCAGCCATAGATCTTATATTTTCTACCACCTCACATAAAAAATTGGGACCCATAGATAGATGCCAACTGTATACCCAGTGACCAATAAGATTTAACCATGTCAGACGGACCCATAAGACAGAGCCTAAACAGCTGGAAGATCGAACAATTGTCTTATGATCGCAAAGGCTCAGAAGATTCCTTAAGATCATAAGACAACCATAGATCTTCATTTTACTGACATCTCTATAGATCCTCTGACAATGGCCCCACTAACAGATCCCAGTCATCACTCGGCTGACCAATGAAAAATGAGCACATCAGAATAAGAGGACCCACCTGACAGAGCCCTGGCAATAAAGCAAGATCAACGGCTGGCGTATGATCGCATGTGCCAAGAATATTCCATGCAATTATAAGATAGCCATAGATCTTCATTTTAGATAGCACACTGGGCCCGCCCTACCAAACCTCCACATCATAACTCTCAACCAATCAGGATCAAACACCTCAGACCATGTGGCAGTGGACCCACTAACAAAATAGACATTGCATTGTAAGGAAGATCAATGGTCGGCACATGATCGCAAGGCACAAGAATATTCCATCAGATCATGCACCAACTGTAGATCTTACATTAAGATTTAACCACAGAGCCAAGACCGCCAACCATTTGGAGATTTAGCGACTAAGGGAAAATAGACCGCTTGCCAGGTCGCTGGAACATTTTGAATTAACCGCTAGAGATGAGAGACCTCACAAATACACAGTCACTTAGTCACTGAATAAACTTAACCACTTCTTCATTCCTTTCTTTCATCTAGCGACCCAATGACTAAAGCCTATTTCATTACCTGACTAAGCACATCTGGAGATTCAGTGACCAAAGGAAGTCTCATAATCGCAGAACCCTTTTGACCTTCTCAAATTTCTTCTAAGATCTCAGGACCAAAGGAAATTCTTTCTAGAGACCACACGACTAAGGCTGAGCTTATAAAGTGCACATGGAAAATAGAGGTTTAAGTGGCCGAAAAAGTAATAGCGAAAAAGAATAGGCTCTGGGGTTTTTTAGGGTATTTTTCCTCCAACAGTCACATTTTCAAATTTAAACTTGCAGACCAGGGAGTTTGGGTAGTTGCAGAGACCAGAAGAAAAGGAAAAAAGCCATGGAGATTTCTTAGAAGTTTAACAAGGAAAACAAGATATTGGATGGATCCCAGCCTAACCAAATTTGCATGGAACAGGAAAAATTGGGCAACAACAACATGATTTGGATGTTGTCAATACTATTAAATGGATGAAGACACTTATGCGTAGACACCCTGATTATTTGTTCCTTCAATTTCATCATAAAATATCCCACAAGAAACAATCAAAGAAAATACCATGCCCCATCCTGGCTATCGTAATCAATGACATATTAGAGTTTCAAACCCATGTCAAAGATATCACAGAATAGCATAGGAAACATGATAACAATGAAATCCATATATGAATACATAATCTACAACAAATCATTCTAATATGCCTATCATGAATATACATTTCTTTTGCCATAAAGATAGTGTAAGATATAGTGATTAGTTTAATTGATGATGGATAGTCAAGAATCGATAGATAAACAGCCACGTTTTCGAAGGATAGATCACAGATTCTGATTCATCATAAAGATATCATTGTAAAAGAACATTTGATTGTGTTTGCTTTGTCTGGTGAAAATAATCCATTGTGTCCTCTAAGAGTCATGACTATCATAGATCCACTTCCTGAACTAGGTCAAGGACATGCCCCCAGCTAGGTGATGGATTGACTTATTATGGATGAAGAAAGACACAACAAGACTAGGATGAAGACCATGGAAAATGATCAAGCTATGATGGGGTTTTATTATGGTTAGATACAATGGATGGTGTATGAACTGGCCATTTTATTATGATATATACATGGCGGGAATGGGGACTAACTAGCCATTTTATGGTGGATCTATACAATGAATGGACAAACTAGAAGAATCCTAACAGACAAAGGAGCTAACTTGATACACATGGCGCCTATTTCTAGGTTTGCACCACATGCTTTTATTGCAATTTTTCTTTTGATTTTTTTGATTTGATTTGATTTATTTATTTATAATTTTTTGCATTTGCAAAATATATACATAGCCCTTGCATTAGGATTTCAAGGATAGAATTTCTTGAGATGGATACTGTTAAGAGGTTCATCCAAAGGATCTCCCTCAGGCATGGACAATTGATAAGCTGTAGAACCATAAAATGCTATAACTACAAAAGGACCTAACCAATTGGGTTTGAACTTGCCCTTCCTCTCATGATGCAATTGATTCTTTGGATTTTCTCGAAGAACTAGGTCACCCAACTGAAAGTCTCTGATCTTTACCTTGCTATTATACTGATGAGACATACCCTGCTGATAGACTTTCAAATGATCATAAGTTCTCTGATGGCATTCATCCAGCAGCTCTAGTTCAGTCAACCATGCAACTCTATAGTCTTCATCAAGAATCAAATCTTTGAGAGTGACATGAAGTGAAGGCAACTCAACCTCAAGGGGCAGGAATGGTTCGGATCCATAGACAAGGGAATATGGGGCGGCTCTAGTGGGAGTACGAATGGAAGTATGGTAAGCCCATAAGGCTAGCTTCAATTGGATATGCCAGTCATGACCAAAATCATTGATAGTCTTTTGTAGGATTTTAACAATAGTTTTATTTGACACCTCAGCTTGGCCGTTTCCTTGAGGATAGTATATGGTGGAATAGTTATGGGTGATATGGAATTTTGCGCATAGTTCATCCATGTCCTAATTTTGAAATTGATTCCCATGATCAGTAATGAGATACATAGGTATACCATATCTACAAATGATATAATTTAAGATAAACATGAATATTTGTTTCCCTGTGGCGGTAATCAATGGACCAGCCTCAATCCATTTAGTAAAATACTCTGTCATAGTGAGAATCCATTTGTGGCCGTTGGAAGATGGAGGGTTGATAGCACCCACGAGGTTGAGTCCCCACCAATTGAATGGCAAGGTAGTTGTAAAAGGATGTAACTCTTGTGCTGGAGCATGAATAAGGTTTCCATGTATCTGACATTTCTTGCATACCCTAGAAAAATGAAAGGAATCTATTTCCATGGTAGGCCAATAATAACCCATACGCATGAGTTTCTTAGCCAAAGAAGGACCACTTGAATGTGTCCCACAAATACCCTCATGTACGTCTCACAAGGTAGTTTGAGCTTCATCATGCTTGAGACATCGTAGGAGAGTACTGTCAAGACCTCACTAATAAAGGGTATCAGATATTAGGACATAGCGGGAGGCTTGGCGGAGAAAAGTTCATTTTTTATTTCGGGATAGGTTAGGGGGTAGGATGTCATGTTTTAGCTAGGAATAGATTTTTCCATAGATTGGGGAGTCGTGTCCAATTAGATGACATATAATACTCATATCAGGATCATCATATGCAGGACAAGTCAAGGATTCCACCAAGAACTCAAAATGGACCTTGGTATCTTCTGTATCAAACAAAGAAGCAATCATTGCCATTGCATTGATAGCCTTGTTATCATGCCGAGGGATCTACTCAAAAGTGATGACTAAGAAATATTGTTTGAAGTCATCAACCATACATTTATATGGTAATAACTTATCATCTTTAGTTTGATAATCATCATTAATCTAGTTTATAATCAAATGAGAATCCCCATAGACATTTATTTCAGCTACTTTCCATTACAAAGCCATCTTTAACCTAATCAGAAAAGCTTCATATTCTACTATATTATTGGTGCAAGGAAAGAGCAGCTTGTAAGGTTTTAGAATTGTGTATCTTTGCAGTGTAACAAAGAGAATACCAGCTCCTGAACCCTATTGAGTATATGATCCATCAAAATATAGTTGCCATGTTTGTGTAGATAAAGCTAAGATGTGTGCATCAGGAAACTCTTTATGTATAGGTTGGTCATCCATTAATGGAGCATCTGCTAATTGATCTGCTATCACTTGACCTTTGATAGCCTTCCTATCTACATATTCAATATCAAATTCACTAAGTAGCATGACCCACTTAGCCAATCTGCCTGTCAATGCTATTTTTCTTAATAGATACTTTAAAGGATCAATCTTTGTGATGAGCTAGATTGAATGTGACAACATGTAATGTCACCACTTCTATGATGCAAAAACAATGGCCAGACATGCTCTTTCTATAGGAGAATAGTTTAGCTCATATCCGACTAGGGTGTGACTGATATAATAGATGGCTTTTTGTTTTCCTTCATGATCTTGCTGAGCCAGAAGAGCACCTAGTGAGATTGCCGTAGTTGAAATGTAGAGCAAGAGTGGCTTTCCCAGAATTGGTGACATCAAAGTTGGAGGATTCACCAGATATTGCTTGATTTTATTGAAAGCTGCTTCACATTTATCATCCCATTGGAATAAAATATTTTTATGCAACAAATGTTGAAAGGGATGACTTTGATTTGCTAGTTGAGAAAAAAATCTTCTGATGGATTGGAGACATCCCTGCAAGGATCTTAACTAATTGATGTTAGTGGGGGAAGCCAGCTCCATTATTGCTTTAACCTTTTCTAGATCTACTTCGATTCCTTTAGCTGAGACAATGTACCCTAACAGTTTACCGGATGTGACTCCGAATGCACATTTCTTTGGATTGAGTTGAATCTAATACTTTTCCATCTGGGTGAATATTCTATCCAACACTCTCAAATGACCGGCTCTGTCTTTGGATTTTGCTAAAATGTCATCAACATAATCTTCCATAATGGTGTGCATCATATCATGAAATATTGTGGTCATTGCTTTTTGGTAAGTTGCTCCAGCATTTTTGAGGCCAAAAGGCATCACATTCCAGAAGTATGTACCCCATGGACAAGTAAAAGCAATCTTTTCTTGGTCTTTTGGTGCAATCTTGATTTGGTTATAGCTAGAAAATCCATCCATTAATGATAAAATCTCATGCCTAGCTATCAGATCGACAATAATGTCAATATTTGGCAGAGGAAAGTCATCTTTCAGACAAGCTTTATTAAGATCTCAAAAATCAATGCAAATATGAATAGACTTGTCTAGTTTTGAGATGGGGACAAGATTTGAAATCCACTTAGCATAATCAATAGCATGAATGAATCCAACATCTAGGAGCTTCTTCAATTCTGCTTTAACCATTAGTGCAATGTGGGGGTGCATCTTGCGGAGCTTCTGCTTAACTGGTTTTAAACCTGGTTTGATAGATAAATGATGCATAATGAGATTTGGATCCAGGCCAGGCATATCAGCATAGGACCAAGAAAAGTTGATTTGTCTTTCTTTGAAAATTTTTGCAAAAGCTTCTTTCTCTGATTCTGTCAAGGATGCTGCTACTTTGAGGATGTGCGGAGACTCTTCTATTCCAATATTAAGAGGTACTATTGGTTCTATAAGAATAGAAGATTGCTCTTGATACAGATAGTTCGGAAGAGTGTCAATCCTTCCATCATCAGGCACCTCAAAGAAGTTTTCACCATTAGATGCCTCATTTCTTTTTACTATTTTTGGATCTAATACTGCCACTGAGTGGTTTTCACCATTAGATTTGTTGATTATTTTTATATTTTTATGACTGAAAGGATTGGGACTCTCACCAAAGTAGGCCATGTCATTGAGTTCTATTAGAAATCTTGACTTGTGATCTCCTAGTGGTAAATGATCTCTGATTCCAAGATAGTCAATGATTACATCATCATTATGGAATACATCAAGTTCTAGATGATCGGGAGAATCCCAATCAATAAGCTTAGGATGTACAAGGGGCATTGGATCATTCGGGTTAGTTTCAAAGGTGGAGATGGTATTGATGGAAAATTTGTCAAGGTTTATGATGGTATTAGCGAGGTCTATTTCCATACTCTCATCTGATTCATCTATCGCAAGATAAAGGTCACTTTCCTCACAATCGACAAAAGTAGTATCACGTGGGACCAATCCTAGTGAGTCAGTCTTTGAACTCTCTCCCTCATGGTAATTATTACTATGGTGATGGATAACATCAACTCCTATCTCTTCATTACAATTAGATAATGAATCCCATTCATAATCATTTGAGTCAAAATCATCATTATCCCCAAGTCTATCAATGATTCTCTGTGCTATCCTTTGTTTCTCTGGATCTACATACATACCATTCTTTCTGAATTGTAAGGCAGGAGCTTTAGATATCTCATGAAAAGGTGTGACCTTTTCTTTTCCTTTTGGTTCTTTTGGTCCTTCTCCTTTGTATCCTAATCCTGTAGTGTCTCTTTTATAGTTTGGATTTTGCAAAATTGGTTTGATAACACCTTCTCTTTGTAACCCTATAGGTCCAACACCTTGGTATCCCATCTTTTGTAGAAAATTATACCCTTTACCATAGACATCAAGTGATATATATTCATGTTTGATATCCTCTTCATTCTTCTGTGACTTAAGAAAATGATTAGCATTACACTCAGCTGCCTCTTTGGATATTGTGCCCCCACTTATAAATGTGTCGTAAACAAGTGTTGAAGGGGGTTCTGATTGTTGTTTAGCGATCAAAGATCTACCATATGATATAGGAGATAAAGGTAACTCTGTGATGCAAAGAGCTTGACCTAAAGTGTATTCTCCCATACTTCTTTCTTTTATGTCTATCTTGATCCCATTTGATTTAGAAGTTGATGCTATATTACTAGGATCACTGGGTGTAGTTGTAGAAGATCCAGTATGGTTATAAGGTATCAAAGAGTTAGATGTCTTCACAGAGCTGCAATACTAGAATGGATTAGTGTCTCCTTTGATAGTGACCTCCTGACCATTATTAGGGAATTTCAAGCATTGATGATAGGTTGATGGTACAACTTGCATGGAATGAATCCATGGTCTTCCCAAGAGAATGTTATAAGCAAGATCCATGTCTAGAACTTGGCAAGGTACATCTTTGATTATAGGACCTACTTTGATTGGTAGAACAAAAGACCCCTTGGATGACCACTCTTCCTCATCATAAGCTTTTGTCATGATTTTCTTCTTGGGATCACCAACATTTTCAAAGAATCCCAATGTAAGGACTAGTTTCAATGTACAGATATTTAAGCCAGCTCCTCCATCTATTAGTACTCGTTTGATTTTGTGACTCTGGACAAGGACTTCGATATGTAGGGGAGCATTATGAGGTTAGTTAATAGCTAAGTCATCATTTTTAGTAAAGGATAGGTAATGCGGGGTTGTTAAATGGCCCACCATAGCTTGAAATTGATCATGATCTAGATTTGTGGGGACCTGAGTCTCTAAGAGAGCTTTTTCAAGGATATCTTTGTGAGATGGGGATAGATGTAAAAGCTCTAAGATGGATATCTGGGTAGGTGTTTTCTTGAGTTGTTCCAAAAGATTGTATTGGTTGGAAATATTTGGTGTAGACTTTGGGACATAAACTGGCTTGTTTTGAGGTGCATTTGGTTTAGACTGGACTCCTTGGAGAGTAACCTTGGATTGAGCATGAGTAGTAACATGGGCTGGTTGACTCTCTAATTTTCCTTTAATGGTAATGACATTGGCATACTACTTAGAAGGATGACATTTATAAATGTTACCAACATATTGATATGGAGTAGAATTATAATTGGCTTGATTGTCACTTTTAGTTTTGGAAGAACCTCCTTTTTCATGCTTAGGAAGTGGATCTTTGAAAGCTGTATGTGATTCATTTGAGTTATGTCCATCAATACCAATTTCACCGCTTTTAATTAAGTCTTGAACTACATTTTTGAGTCTTAGGCAGTCATTGGTTTTATGTCCTTTTCCTCTGTGAAACTTGCAATAATCATTTGCATTCCACCAAGAAGGTTTTACTCTAGGTTCAAAGTCTTTCATTTTAGGAAGCGTAATGAGTTTCTTTGTGATTAACTTCCGTAATGCTGATTTGAGAGATTCCCCTAAAGGAGTAAAATTTCTTCGAGGTGACATAAAAGAAAATCTTGGTTTAGATGAATCTTTATTGGTGTTTTGATTTGATGATTGATTGTTGTAGGTTCTTTGAGTAGCATTGGCCTGACTTGTGAGATTGAGAAGGGGTTGTGTTGGTTTGACATTACGATTATCAACAATCCTGTCATTGACAATGTTTTTTTTTTAATTCCAGAATTTCAATTTGTCATTGTTGTAGTTGTTGGAATTGGAATTTGAGGACCCAACATTGTCTTTGGAATAAAGTTTGATCTCATCTTTTTGGACCATGGCTTCCTCAATTTTGATACCATTTTCTATGAGCTTATTGAAGTTTGGTGGACATTGCAATTGTAACCTATAACTCATTTCTGGTGTAAGGTTATGCACAAAAATATCCATCTTTTCTTGTTCAGGAATCATTCGTGGATATTTGGCAAACAATTGACGCCATCTTTGCAAAAAAGTAAGGAAGGGTTCTCCATTCTTTTGATGTGCATTGCAAAGATCAAGCATAATGACTTCATGTTTGATGTTATAGGAATAATGAGTCACAAATTTGTCAAGAAGCTCATTGAAAGATTTGATGCCTAGGGGTAGTTTAGAGAACCATTCCATGGCTTGTCCTCCTAAACTATGTGGAAATAGTCACATAAGATAAGTGTCATTGTGAGCGACTTCAATACAAGCAGCACAAAACTCACAAATGTGGTCTTGTGGATCCGAATTCCCTTTGTATTTGTCAAATTTTGGTACCTCAAAATGAGGAGGGAATGGAATCATTGCTAAATTCTTATCAAAAGGATAAGGACATATATCATCCAAGGAATACTTCTTAGTTGATGATCCAGTTTGGATGTCACAAATTTGTTGTTGAAGCATCTAGATTTTTTTGTAGAATGGGATCCAAAGATAACGCGTTTCCTTGAGTGTTTTGGGAAACATTATTGTGGGAAGCATTGTTTTGAGAAGCATGGTTTTGTTGATCAGTTTGAGAAGCATCAGATGGTTTCTTGGTTTCTTTTGCACCATGAGTATCTTGAGAACTACTAGGAATTTCTTGATTGGTTACAATAGTCGGTTCTCTAAGATGAGAGATATCAAAATCACTTGGTAGTTTGGCTCCTTGTTGAGCAAGCATGAGGAAATACATCTCTCTATCTAGGTCTAGGAGTCTTTCCATGACATGATAAAATCTAGGATCTTGTGTAGCATCCCTAAGTTCTTGATCTATGGGTTCTTCTTCGGATGTAAAAAGTGAAGTTTTCTTAGGAGCTTCGGGCCAAGAATTCTCATCATTACTTTTGTTTTCGTCCATTTTGTCTAGGGATTCTGAATCAACAGGTTGTTTTAATTTTTGAGATCGAGTTTGAACCATAAAAATTGGAAAATTGATTTGTATGATGAAAGATGTTTGATAAATAGATATGGAAAGAGTGGTTGATAGAAAAGGTAGTGAAAATGTGCTGAAAAATGATGAGACAACTTGATAAAATCTAAGTCCATAGGAAGTATAGAGCTCACTATGATATGACAAAGAAAATCAAGAGATAGTAACCTAGGTAAGTTTGATTGAGGATGATAGATCCTAATAGCATAAACTCACAAAGATCAAAATTTGATAGATAGGGAAATGTTTCAACACTAGATTTGGAATTTCAGAGGATTAGAAGAAATGATTTGATGATTTTTGGTGAAGAAAGGTTGATGAAAATTGATAAAAGGTGATGAAAATGGTCAAACTAAAGATTAGAGGTCTGTGTAACTTGAATGTTTTTCTAGAATCTTACTAAGGACAAAAATGGGTATCTGAAAAAGTGATTTAAAAAATTTCAAAGTTTGTGGAAATGCTCACTGTTGTAAATGCGCAGCAACAAATGTGCAGGACAGATTGACAAATGTGCAACAAGATGAGACAAATGCGTAGAAAGTTGTAATTGATGGGTGGAAAAAGTATTAAATGCACAGAATAGTTTAATGTATGCACAACAAATTGGTATGAATGCATAGGTTTTTGTTTCAGATTGATTTGAACGACAAGATTGGTGAATTTTGTATGATTTTCTGATGTTTTCTAGTTTTTGGCAAATGAAAAATGCATAAACACACACACGCAAGACAAAAATGATTTTAATCTAACTATTCTAATATGAATGCACAAACATGCTTACAATGCTATGGTTGGCAAGGATGATATTTGCTAAATCCCCACTAGGATAATAAAATCCAGCCATGCAAATTCACAGCGGACAGCCTAGGAACTTGGAGGCATGAGCTCCTCCTTATAGTGCACTCACTTCTCAGGCACACCAAGTTCCGAATTCAATGGGTCATTACTTCCCAAGGAACTGCTATCTCTACTATGAACCGTGAGTAATGTGGGGTGTCTTCACGAGCTTGGGTGACTCCTTGAGCCAGCAAATAGAAGGTTTTTGACCACTATACAAAAGCTTTTAATAAGGACATCCATTCAGGTGGTTGTGATCAAGTCATTTTCCCAATTAAGGGGGCTCTCCCAATCCTTTCAAAGCAAGGCTTTCACCTCTATTAAGTAGGACTTTAGTGCACCACTGGGGTACTGGAGGAGATTTTGGTTGCCACAATGAATTCACACCAATCTAATGTGAGACTAATCACACTAGCAATTTTTATATACCGGTTTAGAAGGGTTTGGATTTAGCCTGTTACCGGTTGGGTCATTCCTTGGGGTGAGTACCTCTTTTCCCACCAAAGACCGCCCTCTAAAAATTATAACAATTTCTCTTACACCCAAGGTCCATGAATGGCGAGGGGAGAGGATACGTTGTTATAATTTTGGGATTACAAATAGCTTAAAAAGCAAAACACAATAGACACTTGATTCTATGCTAAAGAAGACACACAAAGCAAAAATATGTCTTTTTTTTAAGCCCAAACGAGATTGTAGTTTATTTTGCAAACCCCTTGGCAATCTGCAATCAAATTGTTAGAAAATTTTTAGCAATGGGGTCTTCAAAATTACATCCTGTAAAAACAACCTAAAATACTACCAAAACAAATAGACACTTGTTAAAAAGTTAGCTAAAATGAAATCTAACAGAAAACTAAATTTTTCTACAAAAATAAATAAATGCACAAAATAGTAGAAGAAATGCACAACAAATGTGAATGTATGCGCATAAAGTATGTATGCATAGAAAAATAAGATGGATGTGCTAGGATATGGTATGAATGCGCAGAAAGTACAGATGCGCAGCAGAGAAGTATGTATGCACGAAACAATTGAATGAATGTGTAGCAATTTGATAGAAAATGAAAAGTAGATGGAAAGTTGTGGCTGTGGTAACAGAAAATGTATGCACAACAGAAATTAATAGATGCATAGGAATCATGGACGGATGCACTTAAATAACCTGTAGAAAAACCTGCACATGGAAAACTAAAAATTGAAAGTGAAAAATGTGGGTTGCCCCATGGTGGGTGCAAAAAATGTATGAAAAATTAGGTGAATACTATTCTAAATGATAAATTAACTATTCTAAGATTAATAAATCTATCTAATTAGTAAACTACAATGAAGAATACAATCAAAATGAAGTTAAAATAACATTTTACCTTCACCTACCATGTAGCTTGTCTCCATTGCTCTCCTAGCCTTGATTTCTTGAAGATGTTGAGCTCTTAGATTTCCAAATGAAGCCTTTCCCCAAGATGCTACCAAAGTGTGGAGATTTGATGATGAATGCAAGGAAGCTTAAAGCTTGATTATGCAACTAATGGATGGAATGCTAATATGGATGGATTTGATGATAATATGGATACTTGAATGCTTTTAGAATGCTTGGATGCTTGGATGCTTGATTTCTTTAATGCCTATTACAAAAATACCTATTAGCTCACAAAGGGGAATTAGGCTCCTTTTATAGATTTTTGAAGGATCTAGGCCTAGGTGGCACAATCCTACAGTTGAGAATGAAAGGTGGAAGATCCTAGGGCTAGGATTGACTTGGTTGAAGGAGTTGAGAGAAAGGGGGATGTAGTTGGAATGTGAGAGGGAGAATAGGGATGATGTTCCTCTCACATTGACATGGAGGAAAACAAGGTGGAAGGGAAAGACACATGTCAAGTGTCTCTCAAAGACCCAAGAGAGAAAGATGGAGAGATCTTTTCCTCATGAGAACTCTTTGTAAAAGTGTCTCATGAGTCACCTTTGACCCTTAGGGGTGGCTTGAGAAGCCCCTTAGGAATAGGGATTGTCTCTTGACTTGGTTTAAGAGAGGACATGTGGTCATGAGATCAAGTCTTATGAGGCCACATAGCCCTTAAGAATATGACATGTGTGGGTGAGGATAATTATCAATAAATAATTAATAATAATTATTTATTTTAGCCAAAGTGATGTGTCAGGTGACTAGGTAGGTGAGGTGGACTAGGGGACTTAGTCATATTTAGGTGATTGTGTATTTAATTAAATCACTTTAATAATACTAATTAGAAGACTTATGATAGAGGAATAAACTATAATGAATTTACTAAATAAATTGAATAATTTATTTAATAAATAGAGGAATAATTATTAATTAAATAATAAATATTTAATTAATTTATCAAGTCAATATTAATTAAATAATAAATATTTAATTAATTAACAAAGTCATTTTTAAGTGTATATAGTCATGAAAAACCTCAGGAGCAGAGGGTTGATGAACCTATTCCTGTTAAGTCTAGTTTGAAGGAGAAGGAGAATGATATCTCTAAAGAGTTTGTTGAGATTAAGAAACAGATGGTCTTGTTGGGAGAAATGGTACAGCAGATGGTGACATTTGTGACATAGAGAGATGTAGATGATATTGAGTTGATTGAGGATTCTGGAGGGGATGAACATTACCGAGGCACTGATGTGGTTGGTAGTGGTCAAAATTAGTTGCTATCAGTTGCCAATCGAAGGGATAAGAATAGTGGAAAGAAGAAGAACTTTCTGCATGAGATAGTAAATCAAGTGGAGACTACTTGGGATGAAGAAAAAGAGGAGATATGGGTGAAGAACATATTTGGCATACCTGTTCTGATTCCCTTGAGGTGTTCCTGATTTCCTTATGAGAAAATATTTCTTACCTGGGGTGTCTGATGCAGGAGCATCCTAGGATTCTTGGAAATCCTGTATCAACCAAAAATATATTTGTCTTGAAGGTAGATTGTTAGTTTTGATCTTGGTTTGATGGAGTTCTTGCTTGGTTTGGGAGATTGGTTGCTCAGTTTATGTGGTTATCGAGGTGTTTAGTCCCTGAAGAATGCTTGATAACTGAAGGCATCAGTTCATTGGCGCTCAGTGATAACTGTGTTGCTCGTTCATGCTTGGTGTGGTCGGTCGACTGGTGCTCGATTATTTCCTCTGTTGCTCAGTGTTCTTGCTTACTGACTGGATTATTTTGTTGGATCGGCTTGGCTGACTGGTTCTATTGATTTGGGTTGCACTCCTCATGTTATGGATTGACTGTTGGACATGTGGGGACCTAGATCTGGTGTGTTGCATTCTTCTATGCAGATCTGATGACCGGTGGGGCCATCTTTGAGAGTTTATTTATTTTGTAAGGATATGTGGGAGCCAACTAATGTTTTAGCATTTAATATTTGTTTGTTAGGGTTTCTTGTTTGATCAGCTGACTTATGGCTTGGAATCATTATTTATAGGTTGCTTGAGTAGTTGTTTTGGGGGATCAGATTGTTGGAAGGTAAGTTAGTAGCCTGCAAGCTTAGGAGCATGAAGATTTCTTGGAAGTTTGAGTACAAGTTCAGATCTTTCCTGGGTGCCTACCAGAGTGCTACCTATTACAGACCTGGACTAGCTAGATCTGGATGTTGGGAAAGGGATTTGGATCTTGTGAGATCTTGTAGACTGTTACTTGCTCTATATCTGGCCATAACTAGGAAGGCCTTACAGCCTGACACATTGCATGTAATCGGTAATATGATGAATAAAGATTTCTATTTGATTTCAGATCTATTGTTGTTATTGTGTATTTCTACTACATATTGGTTTGGCTACAAGGTCGGTCAGTCCTTAATTGGATCCACCAGCCTTGACTGCATTAGAAATCTATTGACATTAGTAGAGATATCAAATTTGAAGAAGATATTGCTCTAAAAGTCTCTACACTCATAGAAGAAGGATCAAATGAGAAGTGAAGGGAGAATATTATAGAAAATAATGAAATTGAGAATCAGAGGGAGAATACCTCTCTAGATGATGAGAACATAATAGAAAACAATGAACTTCCTTCATCTAATCTTGAAGATGTTGAAATTCCTAACAACAAGAAAAGACCATTATGGGAAAGAAAAATGATTGACGAAAATAATGTTGAACCAGATGAAATATTTAAAGAAAGTAAAAGAACAAGAAATTAGAAGTGCTATCTTGCACTTATGGCAGAACTTACAAAATATGAACCATCTAATGTTAAAGAAGCCTTAACATATCAAGCCTAGAAAGATGCGATGATTGAGGAATATCAATCTATTGTAAAAAATAATGTTTGGTAAGTAGTACCTAGACCTAAAGGGAAAAAAGTCATCTCTTCAAGATGGTTATTCAAAATCAAATATGCTTCAGATGGTAGTATTGAAAAACATAAGGCCAAATTTGTCACCCAAGGTTTTTCTCAAAAGGTTGGAATTGACTACAAAGAAACCTTTGCTCTAGTCGCCCAATATACTTATGTAAGAACCATTATAGCCATTACTGCAACCAAAGGGTGGAAGATACATCAAATGGATGTAAAGATAGTGTTTCTTAATGGTGTTATTGAAGAAGAAGTATATATCGAACAACCTAAAGGCTTCACCACTCTTGACAATAATAGTTACGTTTGCAAATTGAAGAAATCTCTCTGTGGTCTTAAACAAGCTCCTAGGGCATGGTATGGACACATGAACAATTATCTCTCCAAGTTAGGGTACTCCAAAAATGAAGCTGATCCTAACATATACTTCAAAATATTCAAAGGTGAAATGGTAATCATAGTTCTTTATGTGGATGATTTATTAATAATAGGAGAAGATCATCTTATTATTAAATGCAAACAAGATCTCACAAATGAATTTGACATGAAGGATCTAGGGTTTCTACACTACTTCTTAGGATTAGAAGTATTACAAAAGGAAAACCATATTTTCCTAAGTCAAGGAAAATACACCATGGACATATTAACCATATTTGGCATGATGTATTGTAAACCATTAACCACACCAATGGAAAATAATCTTCATAAAATCAAAGATGAAGCTGCAGACTCAGAACCTACATATCCTTCATATTATAGACAACTCATTGGATCTCTTTTGTACTTGGTAAACACTCATCCTAATATCTGCTATGCTACAAATGTTTTATGTCATTTCATGTGTGAACCAAAGAAGATTCATCTAATAGTTGCTAAAAATATTCTAAGATATCTACGTGGTACAATTGGAATGGGCCTACAATACGAGAACCTTGAGATACAACTTCAAGGATTGTCTGATTCTGACTTGGCTATAAATTCAATCGATCATAAAAGCACTACAGGATGTTGCTTTAGTCTTGGATCTGCTTTGATTTCATGGTTCAGTAGGAAACAATCAGTAGTTATTCAAAGCTCGACTAAAGTTGAATATATGGCTGCTTCGATGGGAGCTCAAGAAGTAGTATGGTTGAGAAAGTTACTATTTGGATTGTTTGGCAAGCCTCTAAAGCCTACTATAATTCATTGTGACAATTAAAGCTGCATTAAACTTTTAGTGAATCCAATTTTTCACAATCGTTATAAACACATAGAAATTCCTTACCACTACATAAGAGACATGGTGGATATAAACATCATCAAATTGGTCTACATTAGTACTGAAGAAAAAAATGCCGACATCTTTACCCAACCTCTTGAAAAGTTAAAAATTAAGTACTTCAGAAGTAAATTGGGTATGGTTAAGTTGTGAGTAAACTTCTAAGATTAATTCTCTCTATTATGTAATTTGATATATTCATGAATAAAATAAAATAAATAAAATATTGCAATATTGTGTGTTTTGAAAGGTGATGATCTTTCTTATGCGAGGTCACCATTGTAAGGTGATGACCTACAATAGTGTAACCTAATTAAGTTATCATTTAAATCTAGTTCTGAATTTAGTTGGGGATTATGATAACATGTGCTTCAAGTTTTGATTTGGATTGCGCTAGATATCTTGATACTATTACGTATCACTAAATCCAGTTCTGAATTGAGTCGGGGGTTGTGATAATCTTCTTCCATTAGGTTAAGTATATTAAGGTCTTGCTGGTTACCCTAATATAAAGAAATTAAGTGTTATCTCCAATTTTGAATTGAGTCAAGGATATTAACACACTTGCATCTTGAGATATTGATCCTGATCAATCCTCTCTTGCTAAGAGGGAGTGTTAAAATATAGCTTTGATATGATTGACACACACATAGACACACAAACACAGACACAGACACACACACACACATATAGATAATATCATTATCATATTGATCAGATTTGACATGCTGTTGACTGCATACAATATATACTATGGATCAAATTCCTTACATACTACAATCTATTGTTAAATCAACCACTATTGATATACTATACCATGATTATATTTGGGGTTACAATAACTATTGTGTGATAGTTATGGTAACACATATTAATACATGTTACGATTACTATCACACCATAGTTATTCGTAACACCAAATGATATGTTATATTAAATAATGGCAACAATATATTAAACAGTGCCCAACATTATGTAAAACAAAACTTATGAAACGACATGTCTATATAAAGACATGACCATTGTATTATATATATATATATATATATATATATATATATATATATATATATATATATATATATATATATATATATATATATATATATATATATATGTATATATATGCATTCATATATGCTGTGGAAAAATATCAATAATAGTGTATATATTACTACCACAACATATACGAAGTGTAGACACACACACAAAAACACACACACACACACACACACACATGTGTGTGTGTGTGTATGTATATTTATATATATAGTTCAGGAAATACTTACAAGATATTAATTGTGAATAACAAAAATAACTATATTGAATTCTCTCTATTAAAGATCCTTATTCTTAACAAATCTCAGTTACACTCAAAACAACATGTGAACCAATCATGACATTATAAAGGTTATGAACATTCTATAGTATAAACCCATAGAATAAAAACCATAAAATAATTCAAGTCTATAAGACAACTTTTCACCTAGGGCATCACTCTATCCATACAGACCAATAATTATAACAAGATTGACAAAGCAAACTTATAATCACAAATCACTAATACATTAAGCATACACCAATGAGGTGTATTTAAAAATTTATCAAAATCAACTATTATTATTTGTTTAGATAATCATAAGTCATAATTGACTTAGTTACTAACATCATTGGGTTAACTGCAAATAATAGAATATCAATTTACCTTTTTATAAATTTATTTATAATACTCTTTATACAAATTAACTTATTGAGTAAAATTACTAAATAACATTATAATTAAATTTGGATATAATCACAACCTTTTATAATGAACCTCTATAAATTAAAAAAATCCTCGATATAAATTAATTTTATTAAAATAATTACTAAATATAATATAATTAAACTAATTAAGAGAATGTTTCTTAATTAATAATTAATTTTATTAATTAATATATATTCATATTTAAAAATATAATTATTAAATATTGATATTTAATATTAATTAATTTTAATTAATCTTAAATAAAAATTTAAATTAATAAAATTTATTAAATAATTTAAAAAAAAACTATTTATAAATATATATAAAAAAATGTGGGGGCCAATGACCTCCCACATGCTACCACAAGCGACAATATTGCTGTCACTGACAACCGTGCTATCCCTGAGACAACTATGCTACCCTGCGACAACCGTGCTATCCCAATTTTTGAATTTTTTTTTAATAATAATAAACCTACTTTAGTTATTTCAACCATTTAACAAACAAAGTGATCTCAAATTTTCAACAATCAAGTTCTACACAGAAACCTAGCAGGCACGAGGTAGACAATCTTTTCGAAAGGAAAATTTCATAGGATTCAAATCTTTACCTCCAATCCAAGAATGATCTGAGAAGAAAAGATCACAACCCACAATCCAAAATTCTAGCTTTCAATCCAATTCCTTCAAAAGAAAAACCAGAGCCAAAACATATCTCCCTAAAACTTGTGTGTTGAATAGTGGCAAAAAAAAGACTCTAAAAAAGAATACCCACAAACCGAACTCAAACATGCAACTCACAAATCAAGAATTAGAACTCAACTATTAAAAACAATTAACTCAAAATCATAGAAACTAGTTTTCAATTCCTACCTCCTTTATATCAATCTTTTATTTAAAAGAAATATTTATTTAACTTTAATAATTTCAATTCATGCAAATCACTCAAATTTTAATCTTAAATTTATATTTTAATTTTATTAAGTGAATATACAAATTTAGTTGCCTAATAATATTTAATTAATAATTAATATTTTTAACATATTAATAATATGCATATTGATAATCAAATATCAATTCATTAATTTATAAAAGGAATTATAACTAATCCCCGAGTTAAGTCTCTTTACTCAACCTTCTAATTTAGAACTGATAAATCAATTCCTTTTAACTGGTGTGCATATAATCACATGATTATATTTTAATTATAATTAATATCTTTAGCACCACTTAATAAGCAACTTGATAAATAATATCAATTTATATAATTTAAACATTTAATTTAGATTTAGATTTAATATTTATTTTCCTAATTAGACTTTTACTTAAGTTTTTAAATAATCAATGATATTTAATTAATTTCCATTAATTAAATATCCCTATATTTAATATTTTATATCCATAAGATATAATTATTTTAATCTCACAATTAATCTTAATTAAATATTTAATACATTAATAATACAAAATTCACATCAAGACACCTGACAAATAGACATGAATGAAAAATTGACCAAATGCATAAAGTAATAATCATGCTCAAAGAAAGGGTTCACGTATGATGTCAACTTAACGAATTCGAAGAGTAGCAGAAAAGATACTTGTCCACTATTTGAGGACAATAATTGGCTTAAATTAGGATTTAGACCTGGATACTATCTCCCCTCTCTTACAATTGAGATATTGCGATAGGGCATGCTCATCCTAACAATTCAGGGAAGTCGATGCCTGGTACCCAAAATCTTGCATAAAAGATGAGCATGTATAAACATGTATATATATACATGTATATATACGTGTATATATATTATATATACATGTATATATATATTTATATATATGTGTATATATATATATATACATACATGTATATATATATGTATACATGTATATATATATATATATCTATATATATATGTATGTATGTATATATATGTATGTATATATATATGTATGTACACACACACACACACACACACACACACACACACACACATATAACAGACAATGGTGGGGATCAGCTGAACATGTAGATCTTGCAAGAAAGTAACTACGACTCTGTCCTTCAACCACATCAGGCACATTAAACAGAAATATAAAACATACAAGCCAACCATACACATGCAAGTATGGGGTTAGTAAAAATTATAACATAAGTAACATCATCATATGTAAACAATCATTATCATCTAACTGACATGATGTAAATCAAACAATTTTAAGTATCATAGAACTGAATCATTAAATGTAACTGAAGATATAACATTCATAAAAAGTGGTCTAAATGGGTTAGCATCATAAACATAAATGACAGTAAATGTGTGGGCACTACATCCTCTCCCCCTTAAATTAGGCTTACTCTTGGAAGCCAACAATAATGACTAAGATAGATTAAAAGTAAAAATATACAACCTAACAATGTCACATTAAGAATAAGATGCACATAATTGTCACTCAATCATACTTCACACAAGAACTAATACAAAAATTCTATAATTATCCATTCACACAAGGACACACATATCCCATCACTTGAGCAATATAATCTTGGTTTAAGCATAAACTGAAAATCACATTGATCCATGATTTATCATTATCAATTTCCTAAATAGATCTATATCTTTATTCATTCATCATTATTGAAAACAACTAATAATCATTTGTATAAAACACACACTCACATCAAATAATAAGTTGAGAAGTTTATGCAAACCTAGTTAATGCAACACTCATGCAAGACTATATAATACAAAATGATTTTGTTGTTTTCACATACAAACATAGTACAGTCTCTGCGATGTCCTCCCTTATAAATATTATTAGGGGTCCATGATGAACATGATAGAAATAACACTTCTCACAAAATAGGGCCAATAAAACCAAACATTCAGAATAGCCACCACAAAACTCAAAAAGGTCAACCCAAGCGGGGTAATCCCAAGTCCAACACTAAATCATAAGAGCACTCAATTTCAACAATAAATTAAGTGTGACTAGCGTCACAAAATAGATAGATAAAAGAGAGTTAGGTGACTAATCCAAGCATAAGAAAATTCAAAATTTTAATGATAGTCCAAACACATCACAAATAATTCATCAATCAACCAAAATGAATTATCAATCATAAAACATTCACATAACAAGGTGACTAGTGGTAGCCACACTCAAGGGAGTAATCACTTCATGACATCCAAAGGTACCTCATCCTAGATGCGTTAGAGAAGGTATCCAAATACAATAGACAATCAAATCACCTATGTCTTGTTACAAACATCTTTTATGTAATTATATGCAAATATATCTATTCAATTCTTCTAAAATACTACAATTAGGTTATATGTTACAATGGTTCTCATATGAATGCAATACTAATTCAATTGGGGACCTAGGTCATTGACCCAATTGGCCTACTACCATGATAAACACATCTAATCTTATAAATGCAAATCTCATAATAAATGATACATTATTTCTAATTAATGCACAATGCATTTCAACTTAAAAGAACTTATTATTAATTATTTCCTAATTTAAAAAATTAATCATATACTTTCAAATCTAATTTTTAACACTCACACAATACAGTATGCAAAACTCAAATAAGATTCAATCAACAACATACAAGTCTAGTCATCAACAAACAATAATATCATGTCACTAGGGACATACCAATAGGGTCACTCAAAGATCACATAATGTTTAAAGAGATATGGGTCATCAATAAGGAACTTCTCAAACTAGGACACTCAAGACCAAGAAGGATCCTATAAATCCTAAACAACTTCTCTCATCAATTTTCATACTAATTCAAATGAGGGAACCCAACCATGATCGCCAATCATTTACATGCACAAACCACACAAGGGCTACAAGAAGAAAGCTGTATAATCACTCACAAAACAACACTCACATAGATGATTACCAACTTTATGAGCAACGATGTGGCCAGAGATCCCAGGGTTTTAACAAAGGTCCTAACAATGAATCGAGCCTCAATAGGTATTTCACCTATGATAATCAATACACAAAGCGATATATCAAAGAAGCTTAAGAGAAAGTAAAGAAATAATTTTTTAGCTGCAACATAATGGTTCTCAAATATAAAAGAGTTATGCGTCTATGTTTTTTTTTGTTTCAAGTTAAACAACAAGAATTCTAATGGGCATACAAATCCCAAAAGTTCCCAGTGTATAAACTTGGGCTCTGATACCAAGTGTAATGCCCAGCCAGGGAACCCAGGAGAAAATAACCTAAAACATGTTACTAAGTTTACTAAATAATTTTTTTTTAAAGAGTTTACAATAAAAAATGAACTACAATGCGGAAGCAATCTAACATAAGAAAATACATACTCATAAATGTAACTCATTTACATATTACAAATCTCAAGGGTTCCATGACATAGATCTACATAAATATAAATTAATCTACTAAGAAAAATCCAACACATAATTGCATGGTATATCTTAGATTTGTTTTACAACCCAAATTAAAGTATTCCTAATCTTTTACTTAATCATAATGAAAAGAAGACAAATCATAAAGTACACTAACATATATTCAATTTAACTACATAATAAGATACATCCATTTACATATGTGGACTAGGCTTTTGAGGGTACCTGCTTTGAAGGACTTCAAGCCAAACAATGATTAGATGTTAGTCTAAGCATGAAATCAATGCAAAACATAAAAAACTCTAAGCTAGCCACCTCAGATTGAGCCTAAACAGGTGCACCCAAGCACTGTTTGATTTGCTCTAATAAGAGGGATGTGGGTGTGCTCTCTAAGCACTTGGAGCATACTCTAATGCATTCTAAGATGGTTTGAGACTTATGAAAACCCCCCAAAAAATGGCACAATAATGGGTAGAACACCCAAGATTGCCCCTAAGGCCTCAATAACTCAAACTATGATGCTTAAATGGAGATTCAATGCAAGTGTGATTATGTTAAGATTGATTTTAGACCAAATAGAGATGTGATATGATGCTATGCTATGCAAAACAATAATAAAAACTATGTTAATCCATTATTACTAAGCTATGATGAACTAAAATGCTTGAAAGTAAACTAAATTAGAATGATTTGTGCTAAGTCTAGAAATAAAAGGGCATGATAACAATGCATGAGAATGAAAGTTAAGCTAATTGATTTTCTCTTGAAAGGAGGGGTATTTATAGGATTTGGGAAGGAAGAATGAGTGGCCAGGATTGAAATTCTTAAGAGAGGCCAAGATTCATTCAAAGGGGAGCACATGGATTGTGCTAGTCTACAGCCAATCAGGAGGTGACACATGTCACAAGGTGAGTGGATGAAGGGAAGGGTAAAGATGAGTCAACAAAGGGGGCTCAAAGCTCATAACTCCCCTCATAAGTGCTTGTAAGAGCATTGAATGAGCCTTTAAGGGACTTTGATGACTTTGTGGATGCATTGAATGTTTTGTGGTTGAGATATTTGGAAGGGGAGACTTTGCTTTGGTTTAGGAAAGTCTTAAGCTTGGTTAGGATTGTGCAAATGTTTAGGGGTAGGATTAGGATTAGGATTAGGGGGATTTAGGATTAGGATGGGTGAAGAGGTTGGGTTGAGAAGTTTCTAGAAGAGTCTAGAGTTTTCCTTGGTTTAGGGAGAATGAATAAATGTTTATTCATTCCAAAGGTTTTAGTTTTGGGAATATTTATTAAAATATATTTAATAAATATGAAAATAAATATTTAATCTTAATTAAATATTTTGAGTTGGGATTAGGGTTAGGAAATGATGAGATTTAGCCTTTAATCAAAATTAAAGAAGGATTAGAAGATTCTAGAAGAGGTTAGTGGTCTTTAAGAAATTGGCAAAATTTTGGGCAAAAAATAAATAAATAATTTATTTTGAGATTTTTGGTCAATTTATTAATTAAATAATTAATAAATAGGGGAATAATGTTTAAATAAGATTTAAACATTTTTGGGAGGGATTTTTTAATTAAATATTTTAAATTAAGATAAAGGGATTTAATGACATAAAAATAAATAAATAAATTAAATAAATAATTAATTAATAAATGATGATGTCATCAGAGATTTTCAAAAAATAAAAATACTTTATTTTCTAAAGGATTTTTAGGTGTCTACATTTTGCCCCTCTTTGATGCGATGCCGCAAGTGGCATGGCTTCAAAGACAAGAAAATAAGATGCCCAAGGCTAGAATTTAGAGGAATGAGGGGTTATGCCCCCTCGAGAAAATAACGCAAGGAGTAAACGTTGTGGAATTTTCTCAAAAGAAAACAAAGAAGGAAGGGCCTAGGAAGAAGGGGAGATAAATAACCAAGCTTCCAAGAGCAAAGATGGGTGAATGCAAGATGAGATGAAATGCAAAATGCAGGATGCAGCTATATGAGGATGCAAGATTAAGCTATATGATGCAAGATGCAGGGGATTTGGGGAAGCTCCAAGTGCAAATGTGGAGAGCACAACCTAGTTTAATATAGCAATGCTAGAGACCTACCAAGGATACTGGGATCACGAGGCCTTGTCACCAGCGTTGCATAGGACTGACGTGAAAAAGACACGCAGGGTTGCCCCAGCATCACACATGAAACCCGAAGGAGGCATGGTGGAAATGATGTTGAAGAAACCACAAACACACGAATGACTCACAGGCAGAAGTAAAAGATCAAAAGACCTTGCCCCAGATTATCCTCATTCACAGCACACCATGATATAAAGGATCGTGGTGACATTGAGTAGAGAACAATGAGAAGCTGTAAAAGATTAACAAGACCCAAAGGACAAAATCCAAGGTCAAAATGATAACTCCAAAAGGACATCCTTTGCCAAGGAGAGAGATTTGATTGGACTGATTTGATGGGGGGAAGATGAGGTCTGACAGGAGGAAGGATACATCCTCAAGGACCCACTGATTGATGAGAGAATGAATGTTGTTGTTCGCTGGCAAATGATGAAGTCAAAGAATTAATCACGGTGATCAAGAATAGTCGACAATTGATGTTGTTGAAGTACAAGGCTGGGTAGGACAAAGTGTTCTGATCAAAATGCTGCTGCAGGACTGACAAGGACTGATGTACAATGGACAGGAAAATATATACAATGGATATGTACAAAAGCTTAGGATTTGCGATAAGGAGATCTCGCTATACAAGATAGAGTATAAGATATACAGGATATGATACAAGATATGGTACAAGGGTATAGTACAAGATATAGTACAAGAAGGACAATGCTATACAAGAGATACAGGATATGGTACAAGATAGGGAACAAGATATGTGCAGGTGGGAATGGTGGATTTGCTTGAGGATTGTGAAAAAAAGAGGAGTGCTGGGGATGGTGGATGGGGATGGGGATGGGAGAAAAAGGACTGAGATGGTGGGATGGGGGATGGGAGTTTGATAGATAATGACTCGGTCCACTATGTATGGTGCCTGTTTGCCAGGTTTTCACCAACATACTTGTCCAAGGCACCTGAATTGCCAAGTTTTCACCATTGGATGATTATTTTCTATTCTTCTTTTTTTGCTTTTTTTTGATTTTTTGCTTTTTTTTGATTTTTTAGTATTTTGCTGCTTTTTTCCAATTTTTATGGATTTTCTGAATATGTAGGATCTGGTTCAGGCATAGAACTTTTTCAGATGTATGATGTTGATTGGATCATTCAAAGGATCACCTTCTGGTGTAGATAACTGATAAGCTCAGGAGCTGAAGCATGATGTGACAACATAGGGGCCCAGCCAAGTAGGCTCAAACTTGCCTTTCTTTTCTTGATTTTCTTGGACCTTCTGATTTTCTTTGAGAACCATGTCACCGACCTGGAACTGTCTAGGATGGACCTTCTTGTTATAACTCCTTTTGAGTCGATTCTGGTATGCAACCAGGTGATCATATGCTTGCTGTCTCTTTTCATCTAACAGGTCTAGCTATGTGAGACGGGCTACACAATAGTCTTCATCAGTGGTGTAGTTCTTCATGGAGACTCGCAATGATGGGAGCTCAACCTCGATCGACAGAACAACTTCAGCACCATATACAAGGGAATATGGGGGGTGCCTATGGGAGTGCGATAAGAAGTACAATAGGCCCAAAGGGCAGGATTAATTTGGAGGTGCCAGTCACAACCAGAATCATTGACAACCTTCTTGAGGATTTTCAAGATAGTTTTATTGGTTGCCTCAGCTTGGCCATTACCTTGGGGGAAATATGGACTGGAGAAATGGTGATGGATGTGGAGTCTGGCACACAGATCATCCACATGCTGGTTTTCAAAAGGTGTGCCATGGTCTATGAAGATGGTAGATGGTATGCCAAAGTGGCAAATGATGTGGTAAAGGATGAACTTGGATATTTGGATGCCAGTAGTTAGGGTGAGTGGAATCACTTCAACCCATTTGGTGAAGTATTTTGTGGTAGTTATTATGTACTTGTGTCCATCTGAGGAGAGGGGAGTGATTAAGCCGACAAGATCAAAGCCCCAACATGAGAATGGCCAAGGTGGCGCAATGGGCTGCAGGTCTTGTGCTGGTGCATGAATCAAATTTGCATGCTGCTGACATGGTAAACATTTTCTGACAAATTCGCAAGCATCATGTTCCATGGTTGGCCAATAATACCCAACTCAAAGCAACTGCTTAGCTAGAACCATGCCACTCATGTGGGCACCGCAAATTCCAGCATGAACCTCTTGTAAAGCCAGGGTGGCCCCGTTTGAATCTAAACACCTAGAGAGGATACTGTGATACCCTTGACGATAAAGGGTGTTGGCTACAAGAGTGTAGAGGGAAGCTCTGCGGATAAGGTTTTGGCATTGGTTATTGGTGAGATGGGGAGATATGATACCATTCTTTAGATATGCATGGATGTTGTGGTACCATGGGGACTGGGGACCAACCAAGACACACACCATTTCTACATCGGCATTCTCATAAGCTGGTGTATGTAGCTGCTCGACTAGGAATTCATATTGTGATGCATCACGTGGGATTTCTAACAAGGACCCAATAGTTTCCATTGCGTCTGCTGCTTTGTTCTGAAGTCTGGGTATTTGTGTGAATTGTAGATTCAGGAAATGCTCTTTCAATCTATCCACGAGTTCTTTGTAAGGTAGCAGCTTGTCATCCTTTGTCTGATATTCATCTAGTACTTGCTTGATAATCAATTGTGAATCGCCGAACACTTGCAATTTTGTGATATTCCATTGAATGGCTGTTTTGAGACCTAAGGTGAGTGCCTCATATTCTGCAATGTTGTTGGTACATGAAAAGCCCAATTTGAATGACTTTGGGATGTAGTCACCTTGAGGTGTGACGAATAGGATTCCTACCCCTGATCCATGTGATGTGTAGGAGCCATCAAAGTATAGTTTCCACATGGGCTGTTCTTCGATCATACATAAGTGTTCATCAGGGAATTCCATGATTAGTGGATAAGCATCCACCAATGGTGCCTCTGCTAGCTGATCGGTAATGACTTGCCCTTTGATTGCTTTCCGATCAATATATTGGATGTCAAACTCGCTGAGTATCATGACCCATTTTGCCATACGACTTGTGAGATTTGTCTTTGATAGTAGATATTTGAGGGGGTCCACTTTTGAAATGAGCCTGATTGTGTGACTGAGCATGTAATGTCTAAGCTTTTGAGTGGCGAAAACCACTGCAAGGCATGCTTTTTCCATGGGTGAGTAATTAAGCTCATAGCCGACAAGAGTTTGACTAATGTAGTAGATGGCTCTCTCTTTGTTTTCATCATCATGCTGAGCTAGGAGTGCCCCCAGTGCTGTAGTGGTTGCTGAGATGTAGAGTATGAGAGGGCATCCTAGAACTGGTGGTACTAGGATTGGAGAATTGGCTAGATACTCCTTGAGCTTATCAAAGCTTCTCTGACATATGGGATCCCATTTGAAGCTTGTGTCTTTGCATAAAAGATGCGTGAAAGGTTGGCACTTGTCTGCCAGTTGAGAATGAACCAACGTACTAATTGAAGCTTTCCTTGTAGGCTTCTGAGCTGTTTAAGTGTTCTTGGGGGAGGCATTTCTGTTATTGCTTTGACCTTTTTAGGGTCAATCTCTATGCCTCGTCGTGATACTATGAAACCTAGGAGCTTTCCAGATGTAATACCAAAGACACATTTCTTTGGATTGAGCCGTAACCCATAGTGCTGCAGGTGATCAAACACACTCTCAAGAATGTCAAGGTGTTCATGGCGTGTCTTTGATTTTGCAAGAATATCATCCACATAGTCCTCTAGGATCTTGTGGATCATGTCATGGAAGATTGCTGTCATCGCTCTCTGATATGTGGCTCCTGCATTCTTTAGACCAAAGGGCATCATGTTATAGCAAAAGGTACCCCATGGAGTGGTGAATGCTATTTTGTGTTGGTCTTCTACTGCTATATGAATCTGATTGTATCCAGAGAAACCATCCATTAGTGACAACATTTCATGGCCCACTGTAAGATCTACGATCATGTCTATGTTAGGTAGCGGGAAATCATCTTTAGGACATGCTTTGTTTAGGTCCCTGAAATCTATACAAATTCAGATGTCGCCATAAGGCTTTGTGATAGGTACCATGCTCGAGATCCAATCTGAGTAATCTATAGCTCTGATAATCTTTGCATCTAGGAGCTTTTCTAGTTCTAATTTTACCAATAGAGCTACTTTGGGATGCATTTTGCGTAGCTTCTACTTTACTGGCTTGACATTAGGGTCTACAACTAGATGATGAACAACAAGTTTAGGATCAAGTCCAGGCATGTGTGCGTATGACCATGCAAAGTTCGTAGTAGCTTCTTGAAGGAGCGCAGTGAAAGCTATTTCTTCACTTTCTGTCATGTTGGCTGCAATGTAGGTGATCCTTGGACATTCCTCTATACCTAAGTTGACTGGCTTGGTTTCTTCTATGATGATAGGTGATTGCTCAGGTCTGTAATCCTGGATGGGAGGAAGAGGCAAGTCTTCATCTTCTAGCGCTTGAATTGCCAAGTTTTCACTAGAAGATACACTCTTTATTTTTACTTTTTTGGAATTAGAATGTGCCCCAGAAGGGTTTTCACATAAGGACTCATGTTTTACTCTTTCTATTTCTCTTTTGCAGCTAAAGCTTGCCTCCTCTCCGAAGTATCCTTCTGGGTCAAGCTTATAGATGTGAGTTGACTCTGAATTGTGAACTGATTGTGGGCCTGATGCCCCCATGAATTCTAGGAGTGCTTCCGTGCTTTGGAACTCATCGATGTGTGTAATGCTTGGTTGGTCCCAGTCTATGAGTTCAAGGTGGGTGAGGGGAAGTTCTATGAGATTGATGGAAAGTTGTCAGAGGACAGAAGTCCCCAGGAGGGTGTCATCATCAAAGATATCATCGTAGGATCTGATTTCTTTCTCTTCAGGGATGTCTTCGATCTCTATGAGGTCATCTTGGCTATTTAAGAGGGGAACGCTAGTCATGTTGGTGCCCCCAGTTGTGGTATTGGGCCCTTGTATATGCATGCGAGGGGTATTAAAGCCAAGACCCTGATGTCTAGGATTCTTTGATGGTGTGATGGGATATTGGTTGCCGCCTTCTTGTGGACCTAGACCACCGCCCTGATAGTGCCATTGTTCAGTGGTATAATTATATTGTTTTGGATATTTATCTTTGAAATAGCCAAGAAGTTGAGTGTTAGGTGATGGGGGATCTTTATACAACCACCTATTTATGTCAGGATCCATCTCTTGACTATTTATGTTGCCATGGGATTCAAAAGTCATAGATCCGATTTTCTTGATTTCATGATGCTCTTCAATAGGCTTGCTTTGGTGATCTGGGCACCCTTGAGTATGTGGATCAAGCGGGAGGGCCCCTATGGAAAATGCATCATGTAGGCTATATTCACCACAACCCTAGTTATTGATCTTGACGGAAGATAGGGTGGAGGTGAGAATGGTTTTTGGATCGCAATGGGATCGGGATGAGCTGGCAATAGAAGTACCAATGTCAGTTCCAGGACAATGAGTGGAGTGAGGGAATGATGCTTCCATCGCACGACAGTATGTGAAGGGTTGGGGGTCAACATGGATGGTAACCTTAGTGCCTTGATGTGGAAATTTGATGCACTGATGGTAAGTAGATGGTACAGCCTTAATGGAATGAATCCATGGTCGGCCTAGGAGGATATTAAATTGTAGGTCAAGATCGACAACATGGCAAATAGTATCCTGTGTTGCTGGGCCTAGTTGAATGGGCAAAGTAATGGTACCTTTAGAGGTACGCTCCAAGTTGTCATAGGCTTCGATAGTGATTACTTCATGTGCTATATCAGCCTGGGTGAACCCAATCTACTGAATAAATTTCAAAGTACACAAGTTTAGGGCTGAGCCATTATCTATTAAGACCCGTTTGATGGCAAAGTCTCTGACCATGATGGCGATGCGGAGAGGGAGAGTATGGTCAGGTGCAACGGCTAGCATGTCAGATGGTTTGAAGGATAAAACATAGGTTGCGGATAGATGTCCCACAAGGGTCTCAAATTGGGTGGTGTTAATGTCTGTGGGGACATGTCCTTCTTTGAGAGCTCGGTCAAGGATCTCCTGATGGAGAGGTGAAGTGTAGAGAAGGTCCAAGATGGATATTTGGGCTGGTGTATTCCCAAGATGTTCTATGAGGTTGTACTATGCATTGTGTGCATTTTGTACTGGCCTTGGATGGGCACCAGCAACAGTTATCCGACCCCTATGGGTGGTAACAGCACATTGACTGTTTGCTCTTCTGACATGGATGGTATTGACTGTTGGCTCAACTTGGGTTATACATCCAAAAAATTTATCATAATTGATGTAGGCAGTAGTGTGATCTTCTTGCTTGCCTTTACCATGATTCTGGGGATGATTGGTATTAGCTTGATTCTTCCCAGCATTGTGTTGTGGGAACACATTCTGATAGATTTTTAAATTGGCATTTGGTGAGGCTTGAGCAGGTGTATCTACTTGAATCTCTTTTTGATCAATGAGATCTTGGATATAGTTTTTGAGTCTCATACACTTCAGGGTAGTGTGTCCTTTGACACGATGATAATCACAGTACTCATGATCTTTGTACCAATCAGCCTTGGGAGTGGTATCATCAACTGGCTGAATTGGTGGATATGTAATCAAGTTGGCCTTGGCCATCCGATGAAAGATAACATCCAGAGGTTCACCCAGCGGTGTGAAGGTCTTCTTTGGATAATTTTGAGCTCTGGGTTTGTTCTGCTTGGGAGCAATATTGATGGCATTGACTTGATTGTTTGGGTTACCTTGATAAGCTTGATGGGCTTATTGCTGATAATTCTACTAATTATTCTAAGAATGATATTGTTGCATGGGTTATTGATGGACTTGAGGAGGTTGCTAATGGATGGGCACTTGTTTTTGTTGGTATGTAGGAGTTGACGGAGGACTAGCTACAACAAATTGGACATGCTTGGTATCAGTGGCTCCATCAGTAACAACATTCTTGTTATGATTCCAGTAACGAGATTTATCATTGCTGGGTTTTTGGGCATCATTTTTGAAGTGCCGGATTGTGCCTTCATCTAGGAGGGCCTTTTCAATACCTATCCCCTTGCTCTTGATATCTTGATAGGTTTGGAGACAATTCATTCTCATGAAGTGGGATAACTTAGGATGCAGATTATCAATAAAGATTTTGGTCAAATGCTTTTCAGGTGGCTGGTATGATAACCTGGTAGTAAGGTTCTGCCATCGTTGCAAGTATTCTACTAGGCTTTCTCCATCTTTCTGTTTTGAGTTGTAGAGATCTAACAAGGTCAACTCATTCTCAACATTGTGGACATAGTGGGAAATGAACTTCTTATAAATTTTAGCAAAGGTTGTGATAGTCCCACATGGTATTTTGTAGAACCATTCAACAGCAGTTCCTCCCAAGCTTTTGGGGAATAGGCGTAGGAGATAGTTATCACTATAAGCCACTTCTTGGCATGCCATATAGAATTCTTTAATATGATTGACTGGATCTCCTTTTCCTTGATATTTATCAAATTTAGGTGTCTCAAAGTGCTTGGGGAAAGGTATAGTGGCAATGGATCGATCAAACAGATAAGGACACACCTCCTCAAACTTGTAGGTTTTGCTATCGATACCGGTTTGAAGCTCTTTAAGAGCGTTCTTCATGGCTTCCCATTCGGCATTGATTGGTGTTTGAGCAGGTACTCCCATTTGAGGTGGATATTGTGGAGTGGGATATGGAGATGGCCCAGTGGGATAGGTAGATTGGAGTGGATCTTGGAGTGATGCTTGCTGGGGAGGATACTGCTGATGTGGCATAGGGGGATATTGTGGTGGTGGATATGGGACTGCTTGCTGGTGTTGTGGAATGGCAGGATTTTGTTGTTGTGCCTAGTAGGAGGAAGCTTGCTATTGCTGGGGAATGATAGGGGTTTGTTGCTATGACTAGAAGTGGGGTTGTTGTGGGGGAGGTTGGTGGAATGATGCCGCTTGTTGGTAAGATGGTCCTTGCTGGACCTGGCTCTATGTTTGACCAATGTAGGTCGGGTGCATTCCCACATTGCTTAAGGGTGGAATTGATGTGGGGAAGCTTGAAGTAAAGGGTGGTTGGGCAAGATAACTTGCAAAATGGGATGAACTTTGCTGCTGAGGTGGAGGAATTTGTTGAAAAGCACTAGGTGCTGGGAATGGATAGCTTGTGAATGATGAAACTGATGGAGGCTGTGATGGTTGTTGTTGTGCTGCTTGTGAGAAGGTGGCTTGTTGATTCTCAAACATGGACGTAGAAGAATGGGTTGGTATGCCCCAAGCTTTCATTTCTTCTTGAGTGAGGCCCCAATGAGAGCCAGTGTGTGGTGGGAATTGTGTTCCAGTGGACGTTGGGAAGGTAGATGTGATGGGAATTTGGGACGTGAAAGGTGGATTTGAAAAACCCATGGAAGGCATTCCTGTGGTGAAGGAAGTTTGCTGGGCTTGTGCCTGGGTAGATGCTTGTTGGGGGGGAAAGGAAGGGAATGTTTGCGCTCCCCATGAAAAGGGTGATGTTGACATGGAAGCTTGCTGAGTAGGAAAGGGGAGTGGTTGTGCTGCCCCCGAAATAAATGACGTTGATGTTTGCGGGGTGAAGGAGGGAAATGATTGCGTTGACCCTGGAAAAGATGGTATGGATGTTGAGGCTTGTGGAGTGAAAGGAAAGGGCATTTTCATCCCTCCTAGCATGAAAGGTGTGGATGTGGAAGCTTGTGAAGTGAAGGGGGAGGATGATTGCATCCCTCCTGGAAAGAATGGTGTTGCTTGGTTTATGGAAGGTGGTGGAACTGCTTGCGTAAAGGTTTGTGTGAGAGCCTGGGTGGCCATGGCGGATGATGAAGTACCTGTGATAGGGAATGGAGTAGATGGTGTTACAGCTTGTGTTACAGGACTGGTGAAGCTTCCTTGTAAAAGAAGGGGAATGGCAGAGGTTTCTTGGGATGTTTGCAAGATTAGATTAGGGAATTGTTGGATGAATGGAGAGTATACTTGTGCTGGGATTTGGATAGTGCTTATGGGAATATGAGGATGGAGATATGATGGAATGAGAGTATGCCTTTGTGCAAAATTAGTGAACATGCTCTGCTAGTTTTGGGCTATGAGTGTATTGACTACTGGTGGATTCTCTGGGTGATTCACAAATGTTTCTATTGCCAGAGGAGCTGAGGGGATATTGGGATCATCCCATGTATTTCTAGTTTGTATTTGGGGATCATAGGCTACCATTGCACTGGTAAAAATGTTGGGATTAGATGAGCTGGTGATTGGATAAGGATTCATGTGCCTTCGCTTCCTAGATCCAGATCTTGTCTCGATAGGCATGGAGATGCAGATGCTAGATGGATGCAAGATGTTTCCTAAAGAACTCTAAAGGATGGTGGATGCAAGCTTAAGGAACTTCTAAGGATGATGAATTTCTAGAATGCGATGCAAGGATTGATGAACTACTCGAATTCGGATCAAGGATGGTGGAAGATTGATGGGAGATGGTGGCAAATTGGTAAAAAAGCTTGGTGATGATGGAGGCTTGGTGGGATGCTCTAATTTGGGTCAAGATTGGGTGGAGGATTGGTGGGATGCTGGTGGAAGATTACTAAGTGTCAACAATGAGCTGCTATTTTTCCTGATGTAGGATCAGTGATAGGATTTGGCCAACCTAGGATAGACTAATGATCTTCGGTCAACTGGATTTTATCAATACAAGCCAATCTCTTGCTCGAGATGATGAGGCTATGCAAGGACAAGTTGGATTTCTTTTAGACAATGCTCTATCACAAAGGGGATGATTTCTAATTTAGGATAAGGGATGGAAACAACTCAAAGGTTTTGGACACTAAGTACTTGTGGATTTGGATCTCTGGATTTGGTGCAAAAGATGGTTGGTTCTGATTTGGATATTGGATGCTAGATTTTGGATGAAGGATATGGGACTCTGATTGTGGATTGCTAATGGAAAGATGGTGAAGGATGATGGAACAATGCTTTGTTTAAAAGGATGATGCAGATGTGACTGGGATGGATGATCTATGATGCTGCTAGGAGGATGATGGTGCATGCAACTAAGAAGGACTCTAGGATGTAACTAAGGTTTGGTGATGATGCAGGGATGAAACTAGGATGAAGCTAGGATGAGGGACTGCCAAGATAGGATTTTGAGATCTGAAGGTAGAATGGACATGTGATGGATCCTATCTAATCTTCTCTTTCAAGGCTGATGTAGCGATGGTTCACTCAGAATCGGTAGGCAAACTGTTTGACTCTTGCATTATAGCCAATATTATCAAGCTTTTCTTGATATTTTTCTTCTGCTTGGGTTGCTTGGATAGAGGATTGATGGTTCTTGAGGTTTCTTTCTGCAACTTTCTTCTCTTGATAATATTTTGATTTGGGCAACTTGGCTTTCAGATGTTTGATCAAATTGGGCATATCTTTGGGAAAATTCTGATAAAAAAGGCTTCTTGGATATCTGATTTCTGCAAGACTTTCTGAGTATCAAGTTTTGATTCAATGTTTTGCAATGGCAAAGGATAGGTAAAATAGACTTTTGGAAAAGCAATCTCTGCAAGGGACAAAGCAACCTTGTGAGATACAAGCAGGATGACTGACTTTGATAAAGCTCTGAAAGTGTATGTTCCAACAATGTTTTCACAAAGTTTTGATTGTCAAGCACTTCAAACAGATCTACCTAAGGAAGGTGAGTATCAAAATCACTTGCCCACAACTTGGTACCCCTTAGAAGGGAATACAAATGCTGAGTAATCTTGAGGCGACCTGGTAAACCCCTTGGAATCAGTCCTTGCACAAGGATTTTGATAGTTTCAGATGTAGATAGGGTAGCCTCTATTTTATCAGATTTTTAATAGTTCCGTGGAGTCTCCATACCCAGTTATGCTGACTGCCTATGACTCACTTAAGAGCCTAGCCAACAACACTGGGGGAGGAATATTTACCTTTCCCCAAACATTTGCATTTGGCACAAAATGCCCGTGGATTAGGAGATATAAGTGAGTACTTTTTGCCTTCACTTTATTTATATACCGGCTAGGGGGGATACCGGTTTGAGGTCATTCTCTGAGGAGGAAGCGCTTTTCTCCCTGGACAAGCCTCGCTAAAAGTAGAACAAGTGAACTTGTTCGAGTCCAAATGTTCTACGTTGCTTACTTTAACAGGATTTACAGAAAATGATAGCTCCTAGATGCACATCAAGCAAGTTGTTGTTTTTCCCAAATTGATTAAGTTTGATTGAACTTTGAAATTGAAGACACAAGTGCTTAAGGTTTGATTTGTTCTTTCTTCAACAGGTAAATGATTTGAGCGATTGTGAGTTCTTTCCTTTGAGCATTCAAGATTGAGATTTGCGTATTGATTTAGAACTTTGAAGTGCTTTGTTTTGTCCTTTAGATCATTCAAGATTGAGTTTGCGCTTTGCTTGAATTGAAAAGGAGGGAATAGAGATGCTTGTTCTTTCCTCTTTAGATCATTCAAGATTGTGTTTGATTTTCAAAATGATAATGACTTTTAGGACCTAAGTTCATTTCCCTTATTTCATTCAAGATTTATTTTGACCTTTTCCTTTGATTGATTTTTTTGTACCTGCAAAAAGAACAAGAGTTTAGAATATGCAAAAAAATCAATTTTAAAGAACTTTTAAAAACATCAGTTTACCACTCTCTGGAATGAATGCGCAGATACAGATCATAGATGCGCAAGAAAATATGACAGATGTGTAGTTTTAATTTTGCCTATATGCGCAACAACAGAGTATGTATGCGCAACTACACCTATTTGTGCAAAAATGTTGTCAAAATGCAAGTTTTTTTTACAAAATACATATGCGTAGCTCTGTTTGACATATGCACAGCAAATCATGACAAATGCGCAGCAAATCAGGACAAATGCGCAACAAATCAGGACAAATGCGCAGTTTTACAAATTTAAAAAGATAAATGCGCAATTTTTAAGCATAAATGCACAGATTTTCAAATTTTTTAACAAATGTGCAATTGTAGGCCACAAATGCACAATTTTGGACCCAGAATAAATGTTATAGGCCGGATTTTTAAAGAGAATTTGAGAAAAATGGCCAAGAAGTGTTGATTTTGAAGCAGTTGATCAGGACAGGGGTCCCACTGGGCATGCCAGAATGTGGACTAGGATTTTGAGGGTACCTGCTTTGAAGGACTTCAAGCCAAACAATGATTAAATGTTAGTCTAAGCATGAAATCAATGCAAAATAAAGAAAACTCTAAGCTAGCCACCTCAGATTGAGCCTAAACAGGTGCACCCAAGCACTGTTTGATTTGCTCTGATAAGAGGGATGTGGGTGTGCTCTCTAAGCACTTGGAGCATACTCTAATGCATTTTAAGATGGTTTGAGACTCATGAAAACCCCCAAAAAAATGGCACAATAATGGGTAGAACACCCAAGATTGCCCCTAAGGCCTCAAGAACTCAAACTATGATGCTTAAATGGAGATTCAATGCAAGTGTGATTATGCTAAGATTGATTTTAGACCAAATAAAGATGTGATATGATGCTATGCTATGCAAAACAATAATAAAAACTATGTTAATCCATTATTACTAAGCTATGATGAACTAAAATGCTTGAAAGTAAACTAAATTAGAATGATTTGTGCTAAGTCTAGAAATAAAAGCGCATGATAACAATGCATGAGAATGAAAGTTAAGCTAATTGATTTGCTCTTGAAAGGAGGGGTATTTATAGGATTTGGAAAGGAAGAATGAGTGGCCAGGATTGAAATCCTTAAGAGAGGCCAAGATTCATTCAAAGGGGAGCACATGGATTGTGCTAGTCTACAGCCAATCAGGAGGTGACACATGTCACAAGGTGAGTGGATGAAGGGAAGGGTAAAGATGAGTCAACAAAGGGGGCTCAAAGCTCATAACTCCCCTCATAAGTGCTTGTAAGAGCATTGAATGAGCCTTTAAGGGACTTTGATGACTTTGTGGATGCATTGAATGTTTTGTGGTTGACATATTTGGAAGGGGAGACTTTTCTTTGGTTTAGGAAAGTCTTAAGCTTGGTTAGGATTGTGCAAATGTTTAGGGGTAGGATTAAGATTAGGATTAGGGGGATTTAGGATTAGGATGGGTGAAGAGGTTGGGTTGAGAAGTTTCTAGAAGAGTCTAGAGTTTTCCTTGGTTTAGGGAGAATGAATAAATGTTTATTCATTCCAAAGGTTTTAGTTTTGAGAATATTTATTAAAATATATTTAATAAATATTTAATCTTAATTAAATATTTTGAGTTGGGATTAGGGTTAGGAAATGATGGGATTTAGCCTTTAATCGAAATTAAAGAAGGATTAGAAGATTCTAGAAGAGGTTAGTGGTCTTTAAGAAATTGGCAAGGTTTTGGGCAAAAAATAAATAAATAATTTATTTTGGGATTTTTGGTCAATTTATTAATTAAATAATTAATAAATAGGGGAATAATGTTTAAATAAGATTTAAACATTTTTGGGAGGGATTTCTTAATTAAATATTTTAAATTAAGATAAAGAGATTTAATGACATAAAAATAAATAAATTAATTAATTAAATAATTAATTAATAAATGATGATGTCATCAGGGATTTTTAGAAAATAAAAATACTTTATTTTCTAAAAGATTTTTAGGTGTTTACAACATCAATGAAATCAAAGGTACAATCTACAAAATACAACTAATATATCAAGGTATACATTTCATGATGATAACAATAAAGTCTCCAAGCAATGAACAAGAATATAGAAACAACATCAAGGATCATCCAAGAATAAAGTCATGAATGTCGGATCTCAATGGTAATAAAATCACTACCACCTAACCACGTGGAACCAAGAAGTCCACTTCCACCGTGCTGAAGAGATAACACCAGGCCTCACTCAAGGAATCATTCAAGATAAGAAAAAATAATGCAAAGGTACACTAGATAAAATGGTAATAATGGTTATAAGGTTATAAAGTAAAAATGATCATGACACAAATCAGGTGTACCAAATGCAACGTAGGAACCTAGGACACATATAGGGAAGTTTCATCACATATGTCTAACCCTTGGACTTCATCTTGGAAGCCTCTTTGGACCCTGACGTCCAAGTGACCATATGTGGTATCAATAAACCTATCAAATAGACAAGGATACTAATTATGCCAGAACATACACCACACTGGACGACAAGCATCATCTCACACATCCTAGCCTATACTAGTGCTCAAGGCATGGTGAGGTACACAGTTATCTTATTAATGTTTCTATCCTAATAAATTTATTAAGTTATCACTTATTAAGTCAACTTACAAAGGATACCTAGGAAACCACTTTAGGGCTCCAACACCTTCAAAGTAAGCCACTTCCCTTCTATGCTCTTAGATAACCTATCCCAATGCTCCCAACAAAAGAGCCAAAGAAGAAGCAAAACCAAAATCATAAAAAACTTTCATAAATCAGTAAATCATGAATGCCATCAAAGATAAGTGCTAGAGCATAACAAATAAAATATCATCCTATATAAGGATCCAAACTAGCCATCCCATACTGGACATCTAAATAAACAATCACCAATTCTCATAGTCTCTTAACACAAGATCAATAATCATCAATATCAACAAAGCATCTTTCTCCAAACATGGAGCAAAATATAAGCCATAAAGGTCATCATTCAAAACATATAACAACCATATAAGAAGAAACAAGGTGACCAAGTTAATTAAGATTTCAAACAATAATGGTCGTCACCTTATGGTTAAATAACATAAAGATCAAGGATTTAATAGAAACATGACATAAATCCAAGTTACACTCAAAACAACGCATGAACCAATCATGACATTATAAAGGTTATGAACATTCTACAGTATAAACCCATAGAATAAAAACCATAAAATAATTCAAGTCTAGACTTAGACAAATTTCCACCTAGGGCATCACTCTACTCGTACAAACCAATAATTATAACAAGATTGACAAAGAAAACTTATAATCACAAATCACTAATACATAAAGCATACACCAATGAGGTGTATTTAATATATCAAAACTGACTATTATTATTCATTTAGATAATCATAAGTCATAATTGACTTAGTTACTAACATCATTGGGTTAACTGCGGATAAGAGAATATCAATTAACCTTTTTATAAATTAATTTGTAATACTCTTTATACAAATTAACTTATTGAGTAAAATTACTATATAACATTATAATTAAACTTTGATATAATCACAACCTTTTATAATAAACCTATATAAATTAATTTATTAAAATAATACTAAATGTAATATAATTAAACTAATTAAGAGAACACTATCTTTTAATTAATAATTAATTTTATTAATTAATATATATTCATATTTAATAAAATAATTATTAAATACTGATATTTAATATTAATTAATTTTAATTAATTTTAATTAATCTTAAATAAAAAATTAAATATATAAAATTATTAAATAATTTAAAAAAAAACTATTTATAAATACATAAAAAAATGTGGGGGCCAAATCCCTCCCACATGCTGCTGCAAGCGACAACATTACTGCCGCTAACAGTCGTGCTACCGTGCACTAACATTGATGCCACCACGGGGTGGGGGAATTAAAACCCTCGCCCTCCTTTTCAATATATATATATATATATATATTCCTTAAAAAAATTATACATATTTAAAAAACAAGTTTTACCCATCTAAAATAGGCAGGTTATCAAATTCTAACAGCCTGAAAATCTCTCAAGGTAGACCTAGGGTTTTCACAGGTTTATAAAACATAATTTTCACTAAATTGAGCACAAGGGTTTACCAGATCTGATCTAAACAAGAATTTCTACAAAAGGAGGATTCAAATAACTTTCTTCCCAATTTTTTTAAAAAATAATAATAATAAACCTACTTTAGTTATTTCAACCATTTAACAAATACAGTGATCTCAAATTTTTAACAATCAAGTTCTACACGAAAACCTAGCAGGCATGAGGTAGACAATCTTTTAGAAAGGAAAATTTCATAAGATTCAAAACCGTAACTCCAATCAAAGAATGATTTGAGAAGAGAAGAACACAACCCACAATCCAAAATTCTAGATTTCAATCCAATTCCTTCAAAAGAAAAACCAGAGCCGAAACATATCTCCCTAAAACCTGTGTTGAATTATGGCAAAAAAAGGACTCTAATAAAGAATACTCACAAATCAAACTCAAACATGCAACTCATAAATCTAGAATTAGATCTCAACTATTAAAAATAATAAAGCAGTTAATTCAAAATCACAGAAACCAATACTCAACTCCTACTTCGTTTATATCAATCTTTTATTTAAAAGAATTATTTATTTAATTAATAATTCTAATTAATGCAAATCACTCAACTTTTAATCTTAAATTTATATTTCAATTTTATTAACTGAATGTGAAAATATAATTGCCTAATAATATTTAATTAACAATTAATATTTTTAGCATATTAATAATATGCAAATTGATAATTAAATATCAATTCATTAATTTATTAACAACAATTATAACTAATCCCTGAGTTAAGTCTCTTAACTCAACCTTCTAATTTAGAACTGATAAATCAATTTCTTTTAACTGGTGTGCATATAATCGCATGATTATATTTTAATTATAATTAATATCTTTAGCACCACTTAATAAGCAACTTGATAAATAATATCAATTTATATTATTTCAACATTTAATTTAGATTTAGATTTAATATTTAATTAAACCTTTATTTTCCTAATTTGACTTTTAATTAAGTCTTTTAAATAATCAATGATATTTAATCTATATCCATAAGATATAATTATTTTAATGCCATAATTAATCTTAATTAAATCTTTAGTACATTAATAACACAAAATTCACATTAAGACACCCACAAACAAACATGAAGGAAAAAATGACCAAACTCATAAAGTAATAATCAAGCTCAAAGAAATGGTTCACGAATGACATTACCTTGACGAATTCAGAGGGTAGCAAAAAAGACACTTGTCCATTGTTTAAGGACAATAATTGGCTTAGGTTGAGATTTAGACTTGGATGCTATCTCCCCTCTCTTACCATTGAGATATTGCGATAGAGCATGATCATCCTAGCAATTCAGGGAAGTCGATGCTCGGTACTAGAAATCTTGCATAAAAGATGAGCATATACAAACATACATATGTGTGTGTGTGTGTGTGTGTCTATATATATATATATATATATATATATATATATATATATATATATATATATATATATATATATATGACAATGGCAAGGATCAACTGATTGTGTGGATCTCTTAAGCAAGCAACTACAACTCTATACCTCAACCACATTAGGCACATCAAACAAAAATATAAAACTTACATGCCAACCATACACATGCAAGTATAGGGTTAGTAAAAATCATAACATAAGTAACATCATCATATGTAAACAATCATCATCATCTAACTGACATGATATAAATCAAATGATTTTAAGTATCATAGAACTGAATCATTAAATATAACTGAAGATCAAACATTCATAAAAAGTGGTCTAAATGGGTTAGCATCATAAACATAAATGATAGTAAAGGGGTGGGCACTACATCTCACATAAGTCATATACTAATGTTAGGAATAGTCCCAAGGGATAACTGAGAGGGGGGGGGGTGTGAATCAATTATCTACAAGTTTCAATTCTTTATCCAATTAGGTATACTTAAACATTAAGCATAAACACAATGAAATAACACTTGAACACAACACCAATATTTTGGTTATGGGGAAACCAAAATAGGTAAAAACTCCGGTGGGAATTAACACTCACTAATAAATTGCACTAGTGTATAATGATCCTTGTCAGAAGATCTTACAACCCTGTTAGGAGTTGATCTTTGCAATGCAATAAGTACAGTGACCTGGTCAAAGGTTAGACCCTGTTAGGAGTCTTTTATGATTGACCCTGTTAGGGGTGAGGACACACTGTCTGAGATCTCACTGCTCAAAAGGGTAAAGGTTGAAACCTTTTGAATAATAGATACACACTATATCTAGATCTTGGTGAACTGTGAGGTAGACTTTCTATCTTGATTAGTTCCAATGAATAACACACTCTATCTTCTCTATCACATAGACCTCTTTTTGATGACACAATAATTCACACTTTCTTCTATGCTCTAATCTTTTATCTCCATGCCATACTTCTAGCGATCACAAATGACCAGCTATAAGTATCTTTCCTCTAAATGATATAATCAAGTCGGCTTGTTAGAATCATCTTGAAATCATATTAGAGAAACAATAACACTCTCCAATAAAATCTTCGTCGGCTCTACTAAGCACATCACACAAACTGGGACCTGTCCAAATCAATAAGTGTAGACGCACACTACACATTGTTGGCTCTACCAAATAAACTGATACTTTCTCCTCAAGCTGAATTACATCATGCACTCTTAACCAAACATTCTTAACTCTTCTCCAATCACTAATCCAAGAACACATACCAAAATAATAGGCGCAACTCCTATAACAATATAATCTCTGTCGGCTCTTCTGGATAAACATAGGAAATTACAACTGGTGAATAGCGACTGGATAACTTCACTTCTTCTATACATCAGACTCTGCATCCATGAATGTAATAAAACTAACATGTCTCCATCACATATCCAAATGTGCAAGGCTCCATGATAACTGTACGGACAATCACTCGTAGAACACTGCCTGGAACTCTGTCAGGAACACTACTGACACAAGCTGCTACATAACTGTCTGTACTAACAATTAACCTCTACATCCATGATATCATGCTGATAACATGTCCATGCTATATATTGTAATACCCCAAAAATGGGCTATAAGTTCATTAATCTCCTACATCTTCAAATCGAACAAAATCGACATCAAAGTCCTAATCTAAGGCACATCTAAACATCATCGAATCATAATTGATTATCTTAAATTCTGCATCGGGGAATATTTCTAGTAATATTCCTAATCATCATAATTATCTTTAATTTTATAATTATTGGGCAATAAATCACATTTATCCTAAAGTTTGATTAATTGAATATTTTCATATTTAATTAATTAGATTTAATATTTGCCACTTAATTGTGTAATTAAATTTAATTCTATCTATTATTAATTGTATTATTTAATTTTGACAATAAATCTAATATCATATGAATAATTGATTAAATTCTTATTTAATTAATTAAAGAAAGTTGTCATTATTTAATAATATAGTTTTTAATAAAAGTTTGATTAAATAATTGATTAACCCATAAATCAATTATTTTATTTTTAAAAGCAGTTAGGTTGGAAATAAATCACTTTATTATTAAATTAATTCATAAATAAAACATGCACAATTATAAAAGTAGACAACTGTCAATTATCAATTAAAGCTAAACTCTATTTTGAGTTAAAGCTTAGCTTTTGCATGTTTTTGTGACTTAATTATCTGTTATTATCAAATAACTCAAAAATCAAGCTGAGTTATTTGAGTGATTTATGACTTTTTCTCATGCACCTCCAAAGCTCTGGATTTCTATAAAAACAAGGCTCAGCTCTTCATAATTCATCTCTCAATCATCTCTCAAATTTGCATCCAGGCATCTCATATTTTTGCACAATCACGTTGGAGAATTGGAATTTGGAGAATCAAAGCTTATTACGAATCAAGGCTATTGTGAGATCAAATTTTTTTTTTTTTACATTCATTTAGATTTTTTTTCATATCATTGTTAGATCATTTTAGCATATCAATTTCCATATTAGCATAGATTCATATCAGTTTTTATCATTCTTATTGCATAGAAAATTCAAAAATATAGATTAATTGCATTCAATCTCATATCTAGATCAATTGTATTCAAATCCTTCATTTAGGTGTCGTCTAGGTCACTGATCTCGATAAAAATTTGAGAACATTAATCTTGCACTTATTAGAAGGCAGTAAATCGCTTGGTTAGATTAGATTTCAATTTTGCACGATTTTAATTTTTGCTAACCTCTAATGTTTTACTGAAGTGTTGTGTCTACAGATCAGGTACAATTTTCACACACACATTTCTGGCGCCCACCATGGGGCCCTGAAACAGGCTTCCCTTCATTTCTATCAATCTTTTATCATTTCTCTATCAGAACTCCCTTTCTGTTGCCTGTTCTGGTGGTATTCTCAGTAGGACGTTATTTTTTGTTTCTTTTTTGCTTGCAAAAAAGAAATTTTTTTTTTTGGGCACTTTTTCTATCAAAGCTGTCCGTACAGTGTGATTTTTAATTTCGGTCCGTACAGTTGTCATATGAGTTTTGCAGACTATCATTTCATCAGACACCCAGTGTCATACAAGTTTTTCAGACTGTCGTTTCATCAGACACCTAGTGTCATATGGGAGCATACCCACTGTCGTATGATACTGGACCCACTGTCGTACGATAGTCTATCAGATCGAGACTCATTTCATTACATACCCACTATCATTTGGGAGCTCAACTGTTGTATGGTAGCATACCCAGTGTCGTACGAGTTTCTGGACTGTCGTCTAGGAGCATACCCACTGTCGTATGAGTTTTGGTACCAGATTTCAATTGTCATTTCATTTTTGCAGATAGTTTGTCAGATTTGATTTTTGGATTTTGACTGACAGCTAACCCTAACAATTGAAATTTACTGTTTCTGATTGATTTCTGCTGATTTTGATTGGGAAAAGTGCAAGAATTGCTAAAAATCAGGTAAAATCTACTAAGTGCATTGTGAGGATCACGAGGTATTCTCCTTGTTCTGAAAACATTTCGATTTGGACTTAAAATAAATCTCTCACGTGTCAAGCTTGTGTGCATCTTTTCATGCTTTTGATCTATTTCTACACACTTGCATAATTTGATACTAGGTTGTGATCCCTTAAGGATTCATTAAGTAGTCTTAGAATACTTGTGATTGATCTTGATTGCTATCTTGGGTTATTGGAATTGCTAATCCGTCGGCCCCTCATTTCTGCCCCGTGGTTGCAATCTCAGCACCATAAAAGGGAGGGGTCAACAGGACAGAAGCGTTAAGTGTTCCACTTGGCAACCCTTTTGTGCTTTTAGGAACTCACTTGTTTTCTAAGTTGGGGACTCATTTTTAGCTTGTGTGAGGTGTTAAGTGTTCCACCTTGTGGACTCATCTCATATTCGCTTTAAGCGTTAAGTGCTCCTCTTTCTACTTTTTGGGTACTTTTGGTAGATTTTCTTTCAGGAATATATCTGTGCTCACATAGTAATTAGGCCCTATGAACACTATTCGTGATTCTTGAGAGATTGGATTCCTAGAAAAATCTTTCTTGACGATAGAATCCTTGTAGGTAGGGAGGATACTTAGTGCATTTCACATTCAACTTGGTTAGTGTGTCTTCTCTTATTGATCGATACATTCTCTCCCAAGAGAGGTTGATAGATCACGTGGGGTTGACATCACGAGCTTTGGTGAATCAAAATTGGTTAGTGTGCCTTCTCTTATTTATTGATACATTCTCTCCCCGGAGAGGTTGATAGATCACGTGGAGTTGGCATCATAGACCTTGGTGAAGAAAACTTTGTCTTAGTGTGTCAGATTAATCTGCTTGCTTTGTTTGGGTTAAAAGTGAAAAGGTGTCAAAAACCTTGGATCTGGAGCCAAGTCCCCTTGTGGTATACTATTGTGAGTCATCTTTAGAGAGGGTTAACCGTAGCGGACAATCCCTTCACAGGGCAAACTGCATTGACGGAACCTCAAGCGGTCATAGCCATTTTCGCCGTGGTAGTGACAGCCGCTATATAAATGTCCTTGTGGAAGAAATCTCCACGGGTATGGTTCATTGTTGGGTTGTCAGATCTCCCTAGCAGCTCTTGAAGATTAAGTTTTCAGACTGTGTCAAAACCCTAGTGCACCGGGATTGGAGTTCACCCCTTTGAATCATAAAAGTTGCAGAGTCAAACCATTACTAAAAACCCTAGAGAGGCCAATTTTTCATTCTCAGGTATATGTGTGTTATTGCAAAACTTTTCAGAACATACACAATTAGTACTCTCAGGGATTAGCACAATTTGGTCACTTGATTATTCATGCACAAGGTTGCTTTTTCCCTTGTTCATTGTTTTCAAACGTGCTTGGAATCACTTGCTTGCTGTTCTGCAGGCTTGTTTATCTGCTTGGCTATTAAAAATGATCAAATCTGGTATAACCTTCAAAATCTGGACAGTACAATTTGCAAACAATCCAAAATTGAAAACCTTAAGTTTTGCAAAATTTGACATAAAATTCTTTCTGGAGTAAAAATTTATTTCAAGAAGTCAAAAGTCGTACGAGTTTTGTCAAGTGTCGTTTCAGTATTGCCCATCTGTCGTATGATTGAGAACCCAGTGTCGTACGAGTTTTCAAACCAGCAAATTCAAGAAAGTCAAAACCCTGTTAGCAACTGTCGTACGAGTTTTGTCAACTATCATTTCATTGCTACCCAACTGTCGTATGAGTTTAGCAACTTTCATTTCATAGACTACCCAGTGTCGTATGAGTTTGCAGAGTGTCGTTTGGAAAATTTTTAAAAGTTGTCAAAAAATTGTCAGAATTGCCAGATATTTAGCTTTTTTAGCCTATTTCCAGAATCTGTCATACAAATCACTGTGTCAAGAATAGAGTAGTAGCTATTGAGAATCAATACACATGTCTCAAAGAATCAGTACACAAGAGGAAGAAGCTCTAATCATCGCTATGATGAAGCAGCTGCAAGCTATGCAAGTCCAGCTTGACAAACTTGAGAAAGAAAGGGAACCTAAAGAGTTCTCCATGGAAGCTCTATGCCCTTTTCCATTTGATAAAGACTTGTACATGTCACCATGCCCCCAGACAAAATGTGAGCAAAGTGACAACCCTTATGATACTTCTTCCACAGAGAGTGACACATCCAGCTTTGGAGACTTTGATGACTATGATGATAGACAATGTAATGATACCTATGACACCTCTGTTCCTAAGAATCCTCCTCATCATTTGTTCCTGCTTACTACAAATGGGCCATCACATTGGATAGATTGTGATGGTGATCCATATGATTCTAATTTTGAAAGAGACTTTGATGGCTTTTGTGGACAATACCTTGATGATGATCCATCTACTACTGCTGAGGACTATAAAATGCATCGTGCTACCTTGAAGCATCAATATTATAAGAATCCTTCTCCTAAGGACTCTCAGGCTGAAAATAAAGATTACACTCTCAAGCAAGATCATGTTAATGTTGAACCTTTGTCTGGTGATGGTTCCATTCCATCCCCTACTTCCTCCAATACCTATGCATTTCCTAAAGCTTCTGAGTCTTTCAAATCTTTCACAGAACCTTCATCCAACACAAGCCCTGATACTTTTCATGTGGTTCCCTATAGTTATCCTCCAGGGCTACCTCTTAAAGAAACTCAAGCTAACCTTCACTTGGCTGCAAATACTTTCAATAATGATAAACCTAAAGAGCCTAAGCCTTCATATGCTATAATCCCTACTTCAGCTGGTCCTCCACCATCTCTTCCAAAGTCTTCCATACAATCCCAACATGCTTCCTTGTCCTTAGAAGTGGCTCCATGTCAAGAGGACTCTAAAAATGATGAAGAAAAGAACATACAGAAAGATCAAGATCAAGAACCCTTCATGTCATCCACTCCTTTTCACGATGTCTCTTATCCACCTCAGGGTTCTTTTGATCCTACAGCCCCTTTTTCATGCATTCAACCATGTCTTAAGTCTTCTCCTAAGCAAGATCAAGTTACTACTTACACTATTGAGCTTATTGACAATCAAAATAACCTTACCACACTTGTGCTTTCCAAAGATGATACTTCCATCAAGGTTGGTAAAAATGGTGTTGTTACTTCCAATGTTAAGCCTATTGAAAATCAAGAGAAAAATTATGAGCTTGTGCTATCCAAAGATCCTTGTCAAGATCAAAGTCTTCCATCTTCTTATTCTACCACTCCATGTTCGCTTCCACTTTCTATTCTTCCTAAGTCTTTGCAAGCTTTGAACAATCCTATCAAAGAAGGTGCTCATATTCAAGATGTCCATGATTCTATTGAAAATCTTAATGCTCACTCTAAAGATGCTGATATCCTTGGTTGCCATATAGATGCTGATGAACTTGTTGATTATCCTTTTGTGTCTTCCACTTCCATCCTTGGACCTCTTCCACCACTACTAAAAGGTTCACGTCTACCTTCCATCTTGGGTCCTTATGTCCCTTCACTTTTCCCTCCTAACTCTCCTTATTCGCCATCCATCTTGGGTCCTTATGTCCCTCCATCTCCCATCTTTCCTCAAGATCAACATAGATGCATACCCTTGAATCCTTTTCATCCATCCACCCATCTAAACCAGTCATATCCTCCCTCTTCCACAAATATCAAGTCTGATGGAAGTAACTTGAATGTTCAATATAAGAAAAAGAAGCAATACAAGAATCCATCAAAAAAAGATCACCATGTCTCCTCTAATAGACATGGAAGCATAAAGTCCAAAGAGATATCTAAGAAAAAAACTACAAGACAAGTATGGGTTCCAAAATCCATCATTAAAGATATTCTCTCTAGATCATCAAAAGGAAATAAAAATTCTATGGCTATATGGATTCCAAAATCTCTCTTGAAAGAGTCTGGTGTTGAGCAAAAAGTGAAGTTGATATTCAAGCTTCCAAAGACTTCCACTTCATCTCCCTCCAAAAATATTCTTCCATTCCACGTGCCTAAACCACAACCTCTGCTATCCATTCGCCATATTCCTTCACACATTCTTTCATTCACATTTCCTCCACCCTCTCGCCACCCTTCAAGGTATGTGTTGATGTTGAGCTTGCCTTCCTTTCCATCTACCCTTTTACAATCCTTCCATGCATTATCCTTCTACCTTCTATCATTTTTCCTCATTTGCCTATTCCTCCTATCTTCCAACCTCACTTGCTTTACATAAAACCTTATCCTCCATTTTCTCTTCCATCTCCCTTTCCCTATCAACATCTTTGAGCATATCATTTTGAATCCTTGGTATATCATGGTTTATCTTTTCAAGGAGCACTATCTAAAAAGCTTGCCTTCTTCCAAAAATGAGAAAAAAGAGAAAAAAAAGAAAAAAGAATTTTTTTTTTGAAAATGTGCCTTGGTGAAAACCTGGAAATAGGCGCCTTGGTAGCAAAAGTAAAGAGAAATAAATTCATCCTATGGTGAAAACCACTTCCTTGTGGCACCTTGGATAAGTACCATGATGAAAACCTGGCAATCAGGCATCATGCGTAGTTCTTCTACATATTTCATCCATTCCATCTTCTCTCTTTGATCTTGACAATGTTGATCTATACACGAACATTTGGCTATTTTGTGAGCTATCTTACGATGATCTTGCTTTCATTCCTTCCATGTTTAGCCTTCATGTCCATCTTCCTCCATTCATTTTCGCCTATCGCTATCCCTTTTCCCCTTTGGTCTTGATCTAATAAAAGAAAAGAAAGAAAGAGTAAAACACATTGCTATGAGGCCTCTTGACATGTCTACTCCTTTGGACTGCATCCTATCCTGCTCTGGCATTACACTTTTGTGACTTATCCTATGCTGGCTTTTCATTGCTTGTCCAAATGTGCTTTACATGACAATTTTTTCCTAGCTTGGGTATTCTTGAAGAGTTTTCCCTTGAGGATTTCTTCCCTTCATTCTCTTTCATTCTCTTGTCTTCCATCTCTTCCACCAGCTTGCCAATCCTTCTTGTTCTCCACCTTGCTAGACATTGGGACTGCACAATATGATATTGCTTGGGAGTGTGCAATGGAAAAAGATGCTATCAATTATACCAAGTATCAAAACCAATATTAGAACAAATATCAGAACTAGTATCAGAACCAGTATCAGAACAAGTATCAAAACCAGTATCAGAACAAGTATTAGAACACCTACTGGGGCTACACCTTTTGCTTTTGTTTATGGGTTTGAAGTGGTACTACCTATTGAGGTTGAAATCCCATCACTCAGAATCAGAATGGATGGTCTAGTAACTGATGATGACTACAGAGTGTCTAGGTTACAAGAACTGGAACTACTAGATGAGCGTAGACAAGCAGCGTATGATCATCTCAGAGTATATCAGAAGAGAATGTCTAGAGGCTACAACAAGAAAGTCAGACATAGAGAATTTCAGGTTGGTGATCTAGTCTTGAGAGAAAATCCTAAAAATCAATCACATCGAGAACGCAAGGGGAAGTTCGAACCCAATTGGCTGGGTCCCTTTGTTATCACTGCTACTTTTGGCTCTGGTGCCTATCAACTCTCAATGATTGAAGGAGAACAGCTCTGAGAACTAATCAACGTTCTCCATCTGAAGAAATTCTATGCCTAAGGCATTCAGTCTATGGTTAAATATCCTGAAAAAATCCTAAAAATAAAAAAAAGTCCTGAAAAAATGAACATCTTGGTGAAAACCTAGCAATAGGCGCCTTGATGATTCACAAAAAAATCAAAAAATATCAAAAATTCAAAAAAATTGAAAAAATAAAAAAATTCAAAAAAAAATTCAAAAATGAAAAATACAAAAAAATAGAAAAAAAGAAAAAGTGCCTTGGTGAAAACTTGGAAATAGGTGCCTTGGTAGCAAAAATAGAATCTCTGCCAAGATGGTGAAATCCCGGCAAATGGGCGCCACTTTTTCCAAATGCTCCATCTATCAGTGCAATCTTGGTCTTTCCTAGCTTTCAGTCTTGCTTTAGTTTGTACATATCTCTCTGTTTGTTTCTGCATTTCCAGTTTTCAATAAGTCGGTCTGTGCACCAATCAGCTCAAGCATTTGTATCCTATCAATGTTTAACACTTGGGGGCAATCAATGTCATATCCTATGGTCTCCCATGTATTTTAGACGGATCATATCTAGTCAAAGTCCTTTGAAGCTTCATGTGAGTCAGTCATTCAGTCTTGTCTCCAGAAAAGATTTTGCATCTACAACAACGCAATCAAACATAAAAACAAACTGAAAACAATCTGTGCTTCATGCTTTTATCTCCTTGTATGCTTACTGATTCGCATTGAGATTTTTGCATATTGTGTCCCTTCAAGCTCTTCGATGATGTCCTTTATAGGATTTAGAGAGTGATGACTGGGGGCATAATCTTTTCTTTGTTTTCTGCTTGTATGTGAAAATCTAACAACTTTGGAAATTCTGGATTGAAATGGTGTCCCACTGTAAGAGCCTCTATCTCGAATTGGATGGCCATGCGTACCTCGACCATTGATACCCAGAAAATTCAAAGAAGTTTGATCTAACTATTGTCTTTTTGAGTAAGTTATTTCTCCTACTGTGAAATGCGATCTTGCCTAAGGATGTGAATGATAAAGGGTCACTACGGGTAATTCACATTGGATTTAGAATGATCTCTTGACTGTTTGATGTGTTTGCAATGCAAAGCGTATTCAGGTCATCACGACATTTATGTTTTGATGCTTATACAAATTGCTATATTAAAATGGACGTGATATTCAGGTCATCCTGGCGCTTGTGCCTTGGTGCTTATATCTAATCCAACATTCCAAAAATAAAATCAATATTCATATATCCATGGTTGTTGACTAGTGGGTGTTGTATTGATTCTTGTGCATACAAATTGATATTCATATGTCTATGGTTTCATAGCTAGTGGGCATTGTATTGATTTATCTAGTTACCTAAAAGTTCAATGATGATAACAAATTGACATATGATCAGTGAGTAGGTCCTAGGTCTTAGGTTGCATTTCATTTTGCATGTTTCTTTGCATTTTGCATGTTGCATGATCTCACAATGGCTAAACGAACTTCAATGCTTAAATAATTATTCAATCACATCTTCAAATCTAACAAGAGCTGAATCTCACATGAAGGTTCCTCCAACGAAACAACAAGTAGAATCCTTTTTCGGGATCAAAATTCAAATCTGAGATCATTCATATTATTAACTACTTGCATAATCAACCTTCAATCATCACAGAAATCTAATATTCAACTTAATTGATTATCTTACATCAAACAATCAAAATTTCAACTTGGTCAACTATGGTCAACTCATGGTTTAACCTAGTCAAACTTGGTCTTTTGGGACCTTCCAACAATGTAGAATGCATTCTTGAACATGTATAACCACTTTTCCAATCAATTAACATGCTTCTGAACTCTCAACGCTAACTTTTCTTGTCAGATTTCAATTTTAATCCTGAAGGGGGCATGGTATTGCACATCAATTCAAAGTTTGTAAATCAAAATTCTATCGATCAAGTCTATCAATATCTTTCATCAGTGATCAAGACAAACAATCACGTCTAGTTACTGATTCATCAAAAGTCCTCATCGCTCGGTGCAAATCTATCATCACTTGGGGCATATCAGATTCATCAAGATCCATATCAATCTGGTATTCTCCTAATCTTGTAAACTATATCAGTTTTTGCAACCATCAGATCATAGTGTTCTTTCCTTGGTTCTTCGATGATTGAAGGATTTGGATGTGATACCTGCTAGTTCTGCTAAGACAATTGAGTCTAGAATGGGTTACTCACTTCTTTGCAATCCTAAGGTTTGGAATCAGGCATTTTGACACTTTTTCACAATCATAGGTTCATTTGCTGTTATAGTGAACATTATCTTTGGTCATTTAAGACCTATTATCTCCATATCAAATCAATATCAATCAGCTTCTATCTCATATCAATTATCAATCTCAAACATCAGTTTCATATCTTTATCAAACACAGACTATCTTTGAACCACTGCGCTTCGCACAGTAATTCAAAGAGGGGCAAAATGTAATACCCCAAAAATGGGCTATAAGTTCATTAATCTCCTACATCTTCAAATCAAACAAAATCGACATCAAAGTCCTAATCTAAGGCACATCTAAACATCATCGAATCATAATTGATTATCTTAAATTCTGCATCGGAGAATATTCCTAGTAATATTCCTAATCATCATAATTATCTTTAATTTTATAATTATTGGGCAATAAATCACATTTATCCTAAAGTTTGATTAATTGAATATTTTCATATTTAATTAATTAGATTTAATATTTGCCACTTAATTGTGTAATTAAATTTAATTCTATCTATTATTAATTGTATTATTTAATTTTGACAATAAATCTAAATCATATGAATAATTGATTAAATTTTTATTTAATTAATTAAAGCAAGTTGTCATTATTTAATAATATAGTTTTTAATAAAAGTTTGATTAAATAATTGATTAACCCATAAATCAATTGTTTTATTTTTAAAAGCAGTTAGGTTGGAAATAAATCACTTTATTATTAAATTAATTCATAAATAAAACATGCACAATCATAAAAGCAGACAACTGTCAATTATCAATTAAAGCTAAACTCTATTTTGAGTTAAAGCTTAGCTTTTGCATGTTTTTGTGACTTAATTATCTGTTATTATCAGATAACTCAATAATCAAGCTGAGTTATTTGAGTGATTTATGACTTTTTCTCATGCACCTCCAAAGCCCTAGATTTCTATAAAAACAAGGCTCAGCTCTTCATAATTCATCTCTCAATCATCTCTCAAATTTGTATCTAAGCATCTCATATTTTTGCACAATCACGTTGGAGAATTGAAATTTGGAGAATCAAAGCTTATTACGAATCAAGGCTATTGTGAGATCAATTTTTTTTTTTTTTACATTCATTTAGATTTTTTTTCATATCATTGTTAGATCATTTTAGCATATCAATTTCCATATTAGCATAGATTCATATCAGTTTTTATCATTCTTATTGCATAGAAAATTCAAAAATATAGATTAATTGCATTCAATCTCATATCTAGATCAATTGTATTCAAATCCTTCATTTAGGTGTCATCTAGGTCACTGATCTCGATAACAATTTGAGAACATTAATCTCACACCTATTAGAAGGCAGTAAATCGCTTGGTTAGATTAGATTTCAATTTTGCACGATTTTGATTTTTGCTAACCTCTAATATTTTATTGAAGTGTTGTGTCTACAGATCAGGTACAATTTTCACACACACATATATACTCAAACCTTACTACATAAGTCTTCCACGCATGCTACTTACCATATGTTATCATCAATGAAAAATATACAGTCAGCACCGGCTTGCTGACAAATCTCCAACAATCTCCCCCTTTGGCATTGATGGCAACATATGGAATGAAAAACACCACCAATCCAAATGAACAATTCTTTTATAACATTCTCCATTTTCTCATCAAAACTCCCCTAAGGATGAATCCTCCATCTACTACAATATTCTTCAATATTCTCCATTTCTTCAACTGAACTGCTTCCATGATTGAATACTACTCCCCCTTGCTGCTATTACTCCTTAATTTTGTATGTACTCCCCCCTTTAATACTATTTTTCATGACTATATACTACTCCCCCTTTGACATCAATGGAAAAGGGTGCCAAAAATTTAAGCTCCGGTACTACTCCTGAAGTAGAGTAGTCAACCATCCATCAGTCACTGAGGACTGATGCTCTCTCCACTTTCTCTAATCAGAACCAGGGAAGGGAATTACTCCCAGCTTCTCCCTAAGATACTCAAAAGTATCCTTCGGTAAAGGCTTTGTGAATATATCTGCTAGCTATTCCTTTGTACTCACATAATCCAATTTGACTTCTTTCTCTACCACTTTCTCTCTTAGGAAGTGATACTTAATCTCTATGTGCTTTGTCTTTTCATGCATCACAGGATTCTTTGACATGTTGATAGTGCTAGTGTTATCACAATGAATAAAAATAGTATAATCAATCTAAATTCCAAAATCCTTTATCATCTGCTTGATCCAAACAATTGTAGAACAATTCAAAGCTACTACAACATACTCTACTTCTGTTGTTGACTGAGAAATATAATTTTTCTTCTTGCTTGTCCAAGTGACTCATACCAAGCTCTAGGGGCTTGCTTAAGTCCATAGAGGGATTTCTTAAATCTACATACCATATCAAGCTTGTTTGATAAGGTTTATCCTTCTTACTGCTCAATGTATACTTCTTCCTTTAACTCTCCATTTAAGAATGCTAACTTAACATCCATTTGATAAACTTTGAAGTTTTTGAATGTTGCATAAGCTAGAAACAACTCAATGGCTTCTAATATGCTCACAGGTGCAAATGTGTCTGAATAATCAATACCTTTTCTTTGCGCATATCCCTTACATACTAACCCTGCTTTATTCCTTACTACTATACCATATTCATTCATCTTGTTTCTGAATAAATAACTCACATGCTTTCCCATCACACATTCCCTACAAATAGTATCAACTAGATTTGCTATGCTAGGTAGATCTCTTACTGCCTTTACATTGCTTATCTTTACTATGTTATTGAAATTGATATATCATAGTCTTTTATGCCATAGCCAACTATCATCAACTTTACCAACAAAACAAATTGCTTATGAATTAAGCTGAAAAACATTTCCTTTAGTCTTTGAACCTGATGCAATCATTACACCATCCTTGTTGTTAATGATGCACTTGTTGTCTTTGAACTCCAACTGATAACCTTTTTCAAGAAACTACCCAACACTAAGAAGGTTATGCTTCAAACCATCTACATAAAGAATATCATTAGTGTTTTTCTTTCCATCCAATGTGATAGCTCCTCTACCAATGATAGGTTTAGGAGTGTTATCTCCAAATCTAACCATGCCACCTTTGTATTTGTCCAAATGAACAAATCTATCTTTACAACCTGTCATGTGATGTGAACAACCACTATCTATAATCCAAATTACTGTCCTTATGTCTGCTTGTGAAATCAGTGCTAGCCCTTGTTCCTTTTTCTCATCTTCATGATCCATCTCATCATACATCTTCTCCATAATATAAATGAATCCAATTTCATCTTCAACTGAATCATCATCAGAAACTCCATCACCAACATAGTAACATTCTTTTGTATACTTAGGCTTGTAGTTAGTTGTGAATAGTCATCAACTTACCCATAATGTCTTCCTTTGAGATCTCTCCACCATTATTTTTGATTCCAGCAACTGCTTCATTAATACTTTGGTTGTAAGCTCTGATGTCTTCTTTAGGTAGCATCTCTAATGCATTGTATCTTTTCTTCCATGTCTTTTTGTGTGCATTCTTTTCTTATGTATCTCCTTCAAACGTGTCTTCTAGGTGCTTCCATATCTTGTAAGCCGTGTCTACTTTCTTTATCTCTAAAAACTCACTATCAGATAAGGCACTAATAAGGGCTTCTTTGGCTATTGCATTTTGATGGAAAAATTACTTTTTCTTTCCAGTAGCATCTTCCTTTGCAAGATCTGCTAGAGAGGGGATCTATTGAGCATCATTTCTACACAAAGAAACTGGCTAGGAATTTGCATGAGCAACTCTTGGAAGATTGATGGAATCATTCTCAAGGTTCCTTCTGGCTGGGTCTCAACCACTTGGATAGCTCAACGGAAGACAAATATGAATTTTTTAACAAGGAGGCCTTTTTTGGTTCTTCTCTCAAGGGAAACTACAAAATAAACTTTAGGAAAACCAAAATTTCTCTCTTTTTTGATACGATTTTTAAGATTTCAAGAATAAAAGCAATGCTAATTTAATTAATCTACTAAAAAAAACTTGCAAGGAGGGTTAGAAGATGTAGGGTAACAAGATATTTTAAATGAATTTTCTGAAAAGAAACCTATTGGACATATGCTATCATCACACCACCATGTGAATTAAATAACCAAGAAGATGAAGAAACCCACAAAACAAAGATCAGATCATGTCATAATCTTCAGTTGAATGGATGTAATTATGAATGAAATTGAACAAATGCAGTCATATGATAAGCCAAAACTCATCAGATCACAAAGCCACCCTGTATGTGCACACACGTGAGACAAGTTAATCTTCAAGCACCAAAGAATGATCTTCCTAGAAATTCATCACAACACAACAATGCAATACCAGCAAACACCGAACTAAAAGATCACAGACTTAAAATCATTAAACAACCAATTGGCTCTTTGAAATAAAAGAATGAGAAATTCACACATTCATAAATTTCACATAGATAGAAGATAAATCACACCATGAATGAAGCACCAATGGTATATATTGTATTAATGATCAAATCAACCCTCATTACATCATTTTATTACAATTTATAGAGCTGGGCTCTTATTTTTGTAGCTAGGGTTTGGCTGGAACTAAAACTTGAAAGTAAATCTAAACTAAGGCTTGCATTAAAGAAACTACTTCTAAAGCTTAGTTAAACTATCCTAGCATGGAATTAAACCTCATGCATTACAAATATTTGAATAAATTATGCATTAGATAACTAAAAAATGGAGTTGGAACTCGTGCATGCACTTGATAATTTCCATGTTTCTACCCTTGATCCTTGGCTCCGGCTTCTCCACATGGACCCAACTAGAAGAGATCCCAAAATCATGCACAAATGATCCCAAAAAGAAAGCCCAGATGACTGGAAAATGATCTCTGAGATAACTGGAGTTAACTTTTGGACGTGCCAAAAAATGCCCAAATCTTGATAGTTGGTCCAAAAAACTCAAGACCCAAAATTGACTAAGTACCAAGTCCTCCATCTCCAAAATTTTGGACTTGTGGACTTGTCAGAGGCTAAAAACCCACATGGCCAAAATGCTGAAAATCAGTCTCTACAAAAATGGCTAAGTGTCAAAACTGGATTTTCTGTACACAAAATTTGGCAAATCTTGGACTGGAGGCTTACTGGCTGGGAGGCACTTCTGGATGTGCTTTCTTTTAACCTATCCACTATCTCCAGCACCTCATCAAAGTCTGACATCTTAATCCCTTGAAGGATCTCTTGCTGCCTATCTTGGAAGTCAATCAACTCCTTTGCAAAAGCTTTTATTTCTTCTTCATGAGATAGTACTTTCTAAATTTCCTCCTTCTGGTAAAACATCTACTGGAGGTCTTCTTTAGTCTTCACCTCTCAAAATGTCATTTACCGAATACATGGTCTTCTCATCATCTTCATCAAATAGGTCTAGGTCTAGGCCTTCAAAGAACTCCCACAACTCCTTTGCAAAAAGTGTGTTGTCATCCCTTCTCTTGTTTAACCTCTTGAGAACCTTTTCAACTATGGCCAATGCTGTATCTATCTCTTGGATCCACTCTTCAAAATTATCCAATTCTGATCCTTCATATATCTTCATCAAAACTTGGAAGTGCTACTTCCTTATCATTGTCAGCTCATCCAACACCTTTTGCCAATTCAGAATCATTTCTTCTACACCATTTTCCTCACTCATAATTTCCACTAAGGAAGTTACCCTTGCCAAAATGTTCCAAAAGGGCCTTAGGATCCTCCCAAGGGATAAGTTAGCAAACTATTCAAAATCAAGCTTCCACTCAGCACAAGCCTGTACAAAAGAATGTGGAACATCAGTATTTATTTCCCCCTTCTTTTCCAAAATTTCCTGTAATGAGGCTTTGGCGTTATCTAGGTCAATTGGACCCCCTATTTTAAAAATGAATCTCTTCATAGCTTCATTCTACTCTACCAGAGCCTTTATTCTCTCTTCATCCTTATCCATGAAGCCCAGAGCATGCTTCAATCCCAATGTAGCCAAGGTTTTGCTACCTTCTCTGGCAGGATCCCCCAAGTCTACCTCCTCCAGCACATAGTCATTTGGAGTGATCTCATTTGCATTGACATCCATTGTGGGAATAGCCACTTGTGCTTTCCACCTTCACGCTTGGTCTTGTGTCACATAAGACATGGTTCTTACTTAGGGAACTGATGTTGTTTGGTGGAAGACATGCCATAACATGGTCATATCAGCCTCATCATCTATTTACACTTTAACTCTTGGCTGTACCTCTTTAGTGAACCAAGTGGGCTTGGAGAAAGTACTTATTGGCTCATATGGAGCAGCCAATGTAGAAGAAGTTGTCAGGCATCTTGTTTCTATTTCCTCTTGACTCTCCTCTTCTTCTCCTGATTCTTGTTCATTACCAGTGTTCTATTTATCTTTCTCCTATGTGTGTTCCTCCTCATCAGCCATCTGCTACTCATCAACCATTTGTTCCTCTATATATATTTGTTTTTTTTCTTCCTTAGTATATGACTCTTCTTCTACTTGTGATTCTCCCTTTTCACCTGGCTCCTCAGACCCTACATGAGCTTCCTCCATCTTCTCTTCACCAGTGACCTCTGCTTCTTTTTCTTGCTCCTGCAAGCTTTGTGGCATAGATTCATCATGAGCCTATGGTGAAGGTATATGGACTTGTGGAGGAATGTTAATTGAGGGAGGTGTGGGAGACACGTGGGGAGTGGTTGAATGAGCTGGTGGAGATGGAGTTGGAAGGGGAACATGAGATGAAGAAGGTTGCTGAGGTAATGGAGTGGTCTATACTGGAGTGGAAAGTGGAGTGGTAGGAGGTGTTTGAAGTGGAACTGAAGGTGGAGTTAGATGGTTTTGAGGTGAAGGTGGAGGTGGAATAGATGAGACCAATGGGACCTGTGTAGCTACATCTTCTTCTGAGGTTACCCCAACATAAGAGTCCTTTTCTGGCTCTGCAGTCACGTTTGGGCCTTGGCCATCTCAACATCATCTTTTCCTTGAGGTCTTTGTTGTAAGTCCTCTCCCATGCCACTAAAAAGACTTGTAAATTGCATAGGAACTTACTGCTTGGACTCTTTAAAACCATGTAGCCCTACAAAATCTATGAGGTCAAACTCATCATCACTGAGAGCATCTAGATTTACTAACTCATCCTGAGTAGCCCCTCCCATGTTCTCAGGATCATTGTCTATTACTCTCCTCTTCTTCATGAATCCCACAGACTAGGTTCTTTTACTGAGAGGGACTTCATCTACTTCATCTTCATCATCCTTTATTAGGGTATCCATTTGTGTGGGTGTTGAGCCTCTCTTTCTCTTGTACACATGACTCTTGATTACTCTAGATGGCTTAGGTCCTATGATCCTAAAATTTGTCTTCTTAGCCGTGTTGGGAGAATCATGGTTGCTCGATGAAGGTATAATTGGTGGGGTGATGCTCCCTATCATTTTGGTTTTAACCTTCTTGGAGTGCATGGCTGGACCATATGTAGTGGGGCGGTCATGATGATATACCATTTCTGGCTTTAGAGGAGCAGCCTCTTTGAACTACGGTTTCAAAAAATTTTCTCCCTTCTTCTTTTCTCAAGAGGGCTACTCTGGGAGTTGTTTCATCGGAACTAGTTACATTTGGAAAGGACGAGCAATCCATGATCTAGTCAATTTAACCACATGTCGGGCTTTGAATTCTATACTATCATTCTCATCTTGATCTACTTCTGCATTCAAGATGGCCCTTGTGAAAACCTTGTCCGTATTATATATAGAATCCAAAATTTTATCTAAGTCAGTACCTACCACCTTCTGCAAAATCTTCAATGAAAGGGTGCCTTGTGCCAGCTCTAGACTCATTTGGCAATAATCACAGACCCTTACTTCATAATCATCAACACAGTTTGCCCAATGTTCTTCCACTTGTAGCTCATGAGCATAGTGCCTCCCCATTATGTGGCTGTACGTACCAATGGGATCAAAGTGAGGCCTCACCAGGTTGTAAGTTAACAGTGGGAATTCATCCCACTCCCAAGTGAAAGACTTGCAGACCTTCATATTCGACATGTAGTGGGGGCCAATGGAAATGGGAAAATCCTAGCAATGCTTCTTCTTGTGCTTGATGTGTTCATGTGTGTTAGATAGCTGCCTTGCGATCTCCAAGAGGACTACTCTATTAGAAGGGTACCTTGGTAACTTCTTTGGTGCCAGGGTGCTTCCTGCCACCTGAATGTAAGTGAAGGTCCAGAATTGTATATAGAATGCCCCTAGGGCCTTTAATTTAGCTACTGCTTTAGTGGAGAGTCTTTTGGCATAGTCTCCCTCAATGGAGCATATGATCGCGGAAATGAAGGCATCATTGCCTATTCTGAAGTCTAGGCTATTATGCGTATAGAAGTCCTTCCTCACCAATTGAGGGTATAGAGTGAACGACCAGGTGTTCTTTTCTCCTATCATTCCCAATTTGATCAATCTGAGGTAATTTTCTCTAGCAGCTAGCAGGTACATGACATAAGAGGTCATGTATAAATGAGGGTCTTTCTTAACCCGAACCAATTGCTCATCCAAATTGTCACTTAGAATAGAGGCCCAATCGAACCTCGCTTGTCTTTCTCTTATCTTTTGGATCAGGAAAATCATCCATGGCTCCAGCTGAGAGGACTTAGGCAGCCCATACACCCTACTGATCATTGTTATGGCCGCCTAGATATCTTCTTGCATATACCCTCTTCTCATATCAATCCTATCCAGTTTATTCTTGGGCAATGGCTGCATCAGGTACTCATTATTGAAAATGTTGTGAGCCCTTTGTATGTCTTTATTGTAGAACTCCATCCCCTTGTTGATGTTGAAATTAAAGAACTTGTCAAACCCTTTGGGTAGATGGAAAACATCCTCAATATTGTCGGGCCTCAGGTCCAAGACCACTTCACCAACACTGTTCTTTACCATGCGCTCATCAGACACGTAGTTATTGGCCAATGTGTTGATTAGGTCTACCGATTGGATGGAAACTGTGTGAGCTGCCACATTCACTAGAGAGTAGTGGACTAATGAAGTGTAGTCCTCCAAATGTCCTACCGAATGAGCACATTTTTTTAGGTAGTCATTCCATCTTACATTCCCAATATCGGTGTTTTTTATGCTTGCGTGCAAGTTGGTCACTTTGGAAGGTGGATGATAGGCTTTGAATTGATATTTCATTACTGGTGATGCTACTACCTCTTTGGCCATATCTGCAGAGAGGACAAGACATGAATCAACAACATGGTAGGAGAAAAAAAACTTAGAAAGCAAAGTATATTACCAATTTTAAGCTCAAAAGGGGCCACAAAAGGTAATTTCAGCCTTTCAGACTTTCGGGGGTTTGGGACCTCCAAAAGGGTGAAAAGATTGAAAAAAGGGTGGTCCATTGGAACAACTTGAAAAATTTCCTACAAGCACTTCAGTGAGTTAGAGGTGAGAAAACCCTCACAAGCCGAAAAGGCTGAGCAGGTGTCTTGGTAGGGTTTAAGCACTTCGACAATTCAGGGATAGAGAAAACATCAACGAGTGAAAGGCCGAAAAGCTTGAAAATGCCGAAGCTGCACAGTAAATCAGATGTGAGGTTTTGGCATTTTAGAGAAACATATATTTTGGTGTGTGACAACACTGAAATGCTGAAGATGGTCCAACTCTTGGTGAAAAATGAACTCCACACCGGTGCCAAAAGTTTCAAACCTTGTAGGTCCAAAACTAGGGTTTCACATTCAGACTAAAAGATGAGTCTGATGATGAGTTTGACCACAAACTCATGAAGGGGATGCAAGCTAACTACCTTGGCGATCCCCAAGGCCAAAAAGGCCAACCTCAAACAACTAGGACCAAAGGGGCAGGGCCAAAAAAAGGCCCTAACAGACAGAAACCCTAAACTAAGACATGCCAAAAAGGCCGAAAGGACCAAAACCCTAAGCTAAGACCCCCCCCCCCCCAAAAAAAGGAAGAAGGAAGAGAAGAGGACCAACCTCAAAAATGATGAATAGGAGGATGAACGATGAAGGCAAGAGACCGAAAGGGTGAAAAACATGAAGCAGCGAGCAAAATAGGCTAGAGGCGAAAAGGCGAGCGTAAAAAGTGACAAGAAAAAACTCACTTGTGCCTTATATAGGCCTTCTTGGAGGCTAACGCAAGCACCCCAGATGTCGGCCTTTCAACCCTTTTGGAGGTGTCAGACCTCCAAAAGGCCAAAATACCTGAAAGGCTGACTCCCCAGTGAGAGTTGGACCTTGGAGATTTCGGACCTCCGAAAAGTCCGAAAGGTGATATGTCTAAGAAGACCAAAAATTAAACCTTTTCAACTTTGCTCCATCTTTGCACTTCCAGCTTTTTCACACTTTCAGACATCTGAAAGCCCAAAAATGTGACAAGGTTGAAAAGGCCAAAAATAAACAACAAAACAACTAAAAACAAAAACAAAATGAAGACAAGAAGCAAGCCAAGCAGAAAGCAAAAAAAAGGAGGGGCCCCTTAGGCCAAAAGGCTAAAAAAAAGGGAGCATGGTTGTGGAACGACAAAAAATAGCTCGACAAAGAAAGGGAAACAAATCAAACTTCCCAGAGCCAGTCCACCTAGAGACAATGCCACCTTACAATGAGCCAAAAACAAAATCTTCAGATCGAGCATGTTTCTTATCATCATCAAGGTGGAAAAAACCATAATGTCTGCATCTAGTGTGTGAGCGTGTGTTTTCAAATTCCCCTAGAAACCCTTTTCCATAAGCTCCTACTGATGATCAACCCATCGTTGCCAGATCACTGCCCACTAATCCAAAGTCAGCCATAAGTCGATTTAACCTTTCTCTTTTGCCAGGTAGGCATTTATAGCCCTGATAGAGGTTGCTAAAATCACCCTCTTCTAACTACAGATGAGCTTTGGTAAAAGTCTTTAGACTCCATAGGAGGGCTCTTAGACTCAATTTTCTTTAGCTTTAAACTTTGTTCCTTTTGAAAGCATCTTATTATCAGCCCATTTTTGTTCAACATTGGCTTCTTCAATATTCCTTTAGGTATTTGTCCTTATTTCTCTATTCCTATTCTTTTCTTTTCTCTCTTTTTTGGAACTGGGGCAGCGCTTAGACTGTGTTGCCCTAGTCTCGAGCATTCCTCTATTTATCTCATCTCTATGTGTTCCTCCTTTATTTTCTTGCTCTTTTCTTTTAGTCTGTATTTTAGCTAGGAAATGGTTTCAACCTTTAGGTTTCCTTTGTGACCATGGGCATTTCCTGACACTGGTTGGAATCCTACCTTGAGAAGCTCGTGGGTCAGGATTTTCTTTAAATATGTGTTTAGTGTTGAGGATGGTTGATTTTGGTAAACTCCCTTGAGATGTCTGAAAAGAAAGTGCCTCACCTCCGAACACTGTCTTTGGCTCACTATAAAATGGAACTACTTCCAAGGTTTTGACCATGGGAAACTCGTATCTATTGCCTGGACTACCTAGAATTGACCACAAAACATTGAAAGAACCTACCCCCTCGTAAACAAAGACCCAAAGAAAAGACATGGATGAAAAGACCACCAAAAAACCAAGAAAAGACAATAAAGTACAAGAATATACAATAAAGTACAAGCAGTTGATCAAGACCCAAAATAATGCTTCAGAAACTGGCCATTGACTGGTAATGGGACCAATTCTCTATCAAGAGAACTAATCTGAAAGGTATTCCCTCCCAGGATCTCTGCGATCTAGAATGGGCCTATCCAAAAATGTTGGAACTTGATGTGGCTATCTGGTTTTTCTTTTGCTTTGTCCCACATTAAGACCAGATCAAAAATTTAGAAGGCTTTTATGGTTTCTCTTTTGTCAAACCATCGCTTGACAACATCTTGGTATTTGGCTATGTGTTCCAAGGCCATAGTTCATTTCTCTTCAAGGTTCAAAAAATTCATGAGGCGAATCTACACCCGATCCTCACCCTCGACATATTGATCCATGAATCTCAAGATTGGTATTTTTTAGGTTCATTAGAAAGATGGGTTACAGACTGTAAACTAACTAGTAGGGAGAGGTCCCTAAGGCATTCTTGATTTTGACTTGATCTATCCATAGAGCATATTTCAACTGGGTGTGCCAGTCTCTGGGATTGTCATCCAAAAGATATTTGATTACTATTGTTAGGTTCTTGTTGGTTGACTCAACAATTCTGTTCCCTTATGGGTAGTAATTGGATGAGAATTTTAGAATTACCTAATTCCTGAAAGCCCATTGAATGAGATTTGTCAATGAAAAGTAGGGGGCATTATCACATACCAAGAAAAAAGGCATGCCAAACCTCGTGATGATGAACTCTTCTAGGAATTTGGTGATCACCTTAGTGGTATAATTTTTCATAACCTGTGCCTCTATCTAGCGCTTGTAGTAATCAATTGTAGTCAAGATGTATCAGTGGCCAGCAGAGGACAGAGGATTAATCATTCCCACAAAATCCAACCCCCATTGGGTGAACTGATGCACTTCATATACTGGTTGTAGGGGTATCATCAGATGTTTTTCTCGAATGGTATTGGTTTGGAAAACATGGCAAGAATGCACATACTCATGAGTATCTTTGAATAAAGTTGGCCAGTAATAGCTAGATCTTAGTATCTGATGAGCTATAGCTTCTACTGATCCATGCCCAGTACCATACTTATCATGAAATTTTGTGAGAACTTGTCCAGCTTCTGTTTGATCTAAACATCGTAGGTATAATCCATCATAATTTCATTTGTAGAGCTTCCCATTTTTCAACATGTGTGAACTACTCTTCTTCTTAAGTGCTCTCCGCTAGGAACTATTCAATCCATCTGGGCAACAATTTTGCAGCAAGTAGTAAACTATGTCTTGATACCATATGTCAGTGACTACTCCTTCATTGGTGTACACCTGGCAAACCAAACTTTCATTTGTTTCAACCATCATCTTGGTGAGGCCTTGACCTCTCACCAATTTCAACGGTTGGATCTCAATGCTGAATTCCTACAATATTGCCATCCATTTGCCTCTTCATTCTCCGAGTTCATTTTGTATTAGTAAGGATTTGACTACTGGATTCAGAACAATAGCAATGACCTTACTCCGAAGTATGTAGTGTTTGAATTTTTTGACAGCCTTGACCAAGGAGAAAAATTGTTTATCAGAATTAGGATATTTGAGTTCTACATTCTTCAATGGACAACTCATCAAAGAAATTGGTCATTCATCTTCACCCTCTTTCTTCTGCATGAGGATTCCTACACATGAATGTTCTGAAGGAAATGAGTAGAATTTAAATGGTATAAGATAATTAGGACTGACCAAGACTGGAGCAGTGGAAATGGATGTCTTGATTTCTTCAAAGGCTTCCTTAGCCGGGGTGCTCCATTCAATTTTAGCACCTTTCTTCAACATATCATTTAAAGGACACACTATTTCTACAAACCCACTGATGAACTTCTTGACGAAGTTGATTTTCCCAAAAAAGGACTTCAATTCCTTCCTGCTATTTGGCAGAACCAATTTGAGGATAGATTTGACCCTTTCAGGATCAATTGAGATGTTTGTCTCAGATATGATGTGCCTAAGATGTTTTCCTTAAGTCACCCCAAAGACACACTTCTTAGGATTTAAAGAAATCCCATAACATTAACACCTCTTCAAAACCTTTTGTAATCTTCAATGTGGTCTGCCCAGCTCCTAGAGAAAATTGTGAGATCGTCCATATATAACACAATGCATTTGTTAACCAGACCCTTGAATGCCTTGTCCATAGCTTGTTGGAAAGTGGCTCCTATGTTGATTAGACTGAACGACATGTGACGGTCGGCAAATGTCCCCCATTTTATGGTGAAGGCTATCTTTAGGTGATCCTCTTCCCTTATCATGACTTGGTTGCACCCCAAGTAGCCATCCAAAAAGGACATCATTTGGGAAACATTGACCACGTGTAACACTTCATCGAGAGAAGGCAAAGGATAGTTGTCCTTTTGAGAGACCTGTTCAAATTTCTAAAGTCCACACAAAGTTGAACCTCTCTGATTTTCTTCCTCACAGGGACAAGATTAGCGACCCAGGTTGAATGCCAAATGGGAAAAATAATCCTAGCATTGAGTAACTTTTGCACCTCCTTTTGGATTACCGGCTCGATCACAGGGTTCACCAGTCTTTGTCTCTGGTGGAAAGGTTTAGCATTTGGATTCAAAGGAATGTTGTGAACAATAACGCTAGGTCATAGGTTTTCAAATCTTCATAGCACCATGCTATGACATCTTTGTATTCAGTGAGTAACTCAACCATTTGTTTCTTTTCCTCTAGTGTGCTGAATTTATCTATACAGACTTCCCTGGGTTCGAGTTGCGTACCCAAGTTGTAGAGCTCATAGTCCTCTCCACCCACTACTAGTGTTTTGCCTCTTTCTTGAGCATGCTCATCTTTATAAAAATCCTCTCTAGAGCCACCATGCCTTTCAGAATGGAATTTGTCTTCAAGTTGAGAATGCCTAGGTCATCTAATTCTTCTATTTCATCCTCTTCTTCATCAATGCTCTTTTTGTCAAAGATCCTGACATTCATGATAAATTCCAATATTTGCTGATCATCTTGGAATACTTGGAAGTTTTTGATGTTGTTAGGGACAGCCAGTACAACCACCACTTCCACAGAGAATTTCTTCAATTTGGATTTCTCTATCGGTTGTAGAGAACTTGAAGATACCACTAAAGCATCAATGACAATATTCTTTCTTCTTGGGACACTCTGAATGTTAAAGGCCTCAAAATATTTGATTAGGTCCCAGATGTGATTATAGTATGAGACCAATCATTTGTCAGTGCAAGAATACTAGCTCTTGATCTGTTGGACTATCAATTGTGAGTCACCTTCCACTATTATTACTTTCACTTTCTTCTCGTGTGCTAGGAGGAGACCCCGGACTAGAGCCTCGTACTCAGAAACATTGTTAGTGCAGTAGAATTGCAACAAATAGGAAACATAGTATGAATTTACATGAGGGTTAACTAATTCAATCCTAGCTCCTGCTCCCAACTTGCACTTGGAGCCATCGAACCAAAGTTTCTATATTGACTGATTTTTGTTGGAAGATGTTTTGACTTGGGGTTCCAAGATTACTTCCATCATAGTTGCCTCAGTCTAGGGTTTCGTGGCCCCAATGATGACAAGCCTTCTTTACTTGGAGTTTCCAACTTTCCCTCATCTAAAATTTCTCTTTTTGAAAGTGGAACCCACTTCATCTTTTTTTTTTTGTTGACATCACACCAAACCTCGTGGCACAAAGGTAGGCACCCATCATCAAAAGAGCTCCACTCCTCTTGTATAAAGCATTTAGTCATAGGACCCTAAGGTTCTTCACTAAGGGGAGATTCCTCCTCACTTGAACATGTCACTATATTCTTGGGAGGTTTGGATACATCTGATATCTGGTTCATAACTTGGACCATCACCTCTTGGCAGTCTTGGCATGTAAACTTTAAGTGGTTCATCTGATGAAGACGACAGTACTTGGGTAGAATCATTATGTTGGGATCAACATCTTGGCCTAGATGTCTCATATTCTTTGTCATACCATTTATGAATTCTATGAGAATCTCTTTAGGGATCTGGACATTTATTAGACCCTGAATGGGGCTACTGTCTGAGTCTTCTTCTTCCTTGAGCTGAAATGCAAATGCCTTGTCAAAATGGTACACTCCCAGGTTAGCTTGTGAGAACAAAACCTCATTCGGGGTGTTGTACTCAGTTATCATTTGTTTGAGCTTGGGTTCTGCATCTATCTTAATCTGGTTATTGAGCCCTTTCCATGACAACCAAAGTTGGGTAAAGTCCGTGGAGAACCACCCTCTCAAAGATCGGGTCCATTCTCTGCTGAGCAGCATGCCATAAGTCTCCAAGATGTCCACCACATGTATGTCAATGCAATATTGGATCTTGGGGTCATCTATCAATTATATGCATGTATCTTTCAAGACCCCGATGACTTTGACCTTGGTTTTATCAAGTTGGATCACTACCCTATTGGTCGGTTGGGGGTTCATCCCTAGCTTTTGGCATATGGACAATGGCATCATGTTACATGAAGCTCTCGAATCAATTACACAATTGTGAATTTTCCTTCCAAATATTTTGAGGCTAAATAGGAATGGGGGCACTTCTACCCTATCTTTGAACATAGTTGGCATTGCCTCTATGACATTTAAGTTATATACATTCCTAGCATTATTGTTGGATGAGGCTGATTTGGAATGATCCAAGGACTTCAGGAGAGCCTCTCTTTGAGTGGGACAACTCTGTAGCATATCATACATTGACATATTTATTCTAACTTTCTTCATTTCCTCCATTGCACTATATTTTTCATTGGCCTAGACTGGATTTTTCAACATAGTAGGTTGATGTTGTGTTGTCTGAACAATAGTGGCACTGGGCCCCCTTAGGGGCATAGGGTTGTTTCTAGCCTTTGGATCAGGTGGGGTGAGCTGCATACTTGGAGGAATGCCATCTATCAAAGGCTCTCTTTTGCTTCTCAAGTTATAGGTATTTCTATTGTTGTTCTAGAAAGCATGGATTTTATAATACTCTGGTTGGTTTTCTTGATTGAATGGGAAGACAAACTCTTCCTCTGAAGTGTTATTGACCAGAGTTCCATCCAAACTTGGATCGTATGACTCAAAAACCATGGCACTAAAATGGGCCTAGGAACTCTTAGGATCCAAATTTTGTTGATTTTAAGACTCCCCCTATATTCATAATCCGATTGATGCATGTTGGGACCTTGGATATAGCTGACTTCTGACGAACTAAAGATATTGGCATTGTCCGTGGGGATACTACCATTATTCAGATGTGTATTCCATGTCCTATTTGTCTATTATTGTCCAAACTATTTGTCTTGAGAGCCATTCCCATAACCTCCTCCATTTTTATTATTGTTGTTGTTGTAATTGCCATAATTACGATTCTAATTTTGAGAGTAGGTATTCAGGACAACAGCTGGCCGTGGATAGTTTCCTTGATTCAGAGTTGGTTTGAGCTTCATCCGGGTGATCTCTCCAGTCCACTGGGACAACATCTTCTTCATGGCATCTAACTCATTTACTAGAGCTTGATCTAGTTCATTTGGGACAATGACCTTTTGTTTGCACAAGGCAGCCCTATGTGTATCATATCCCAGGTATGTGATGGCCAATGGTGGGGCAGCAACATACGGAGACGGTACTAGATTGATCCTTGGGGTTTGTTGTATTGGAAGTTGATCATTTTCTGTGAATGGACAAGTCACAATAGTGTTACCCATTTTTGGTGGGATACCATAATTCCCACCCGCTTGTGGGTCCATTTATTGGGTGAACAAGATAGCTTCATTGTACACTTTCTCCAAAGTGTCAATATCTCTTGGAGGTAGCATTTTCAAGAATATAAACATTAATGGGTCTAAGGTGCACAAGTACACTTGTATGGTAGTACCAAATGGTATAGTGTATGGAGCTTCAAGCTTCTGGTACATCTTGTGAAAATAATGATTGAACATAGTGATCGATTCATTGAGGTCTTTTCTCACCAAGATGAACTGGTGATGAAGAGTTGCTGGATCCACATACAATTTGAATTGATTTAAGAACTTTGTTTCAAATTACCCCCAGGTAGCAATAGATCCTTGTGGTAGATTTAGATACCAATTATATGCAAACTCCCCCAGAGTGTAGGGGAAGAGGTGGCACATGACGTCTTGATGAGCAATCTCTTTCCGATTGCATAATTCCTTGAACAGACAAACATGTTCTTCCACTGTTTGGGATTCTCCATAGATGAAACATGGACAAAACTTCTCTAGATTTTTGGGTAGTTGATGCAGATGTCCTTGCGAGTTCAGTGGTGAGCTTTGAGAATTTGAAAAAAATGCCATTAGGGTTGGTGATGGAGGAGCAAAAGGTGGGGTAGCAATGGTTGGAATTGGAGGAAGATTCAGATGATCTGAAGTATCCTCTCCGTGCTTTGTTTTTCTTCTGTGAGGTCTGTGAAGCTCTATAAGTTCAAGGAACTCCCCTTTGTTGGGTGAAGATCTAAGGACTCATTGAAATCTCTCAGGAGAGAATGATCCAATATTCTAGGGTGTCCCTTTTGAGGGCCCTCCTTCTAGTGCCACTTTTGTTGAGTGTCATTTTTACACAAAGGCACCGGCTAGGAATTTGTGTGAGCAACTTTCCCTCTTGGAAGAGTGATGGAATCAATCTCAAGGTTCCATCTAGCTGGGTTTCAACTGCTTGGATAGCTCAACGAAAGACTAATGTGAATTTTTTAACAAGGAGGCCTTTGATGGTTCTTCTCTCAAGGGAAACTACAAAATAAACTTAAGGAAAACCAAAAGTTCTCTCTTTTTTGATACGATTTTTTAGATTTTAAGAATAAAAGAAATGATAATTTAATTAATCTACTGAAAATAACTTGCAAGGAGGGTTAGAAGATGTAGGGTAACAAGAGATTTTAAATGAATTTTCTGAAAAGAAACCTATTGGACATATGCTAGCATCACACCATCATGTCACAATCTTTAGCTGAATGGATACAATCATCAATGGAATTAAACAAATGCAGATGTATGATAAGCCAAAACTCATCAGATCACAAAGCCACCCTGTATGTGCACACACATGAGACAAGTTAATCTTCAAGCACCAAAGAATGAGAAATAAAAGAATGAGAAATTCACACATTCATAAATTTCACATAGATAGAAGATAAATCACACCATGAATGAAGCACCAATAGTATATATTGTATTAATGATCAAATTGAAACCCTCATTACATCATTTTATTACAATTTATAGAGCCGGGCTCTTATTTTTGCAGCTAGGGTTTGGCTACAACTAAAACTTGAAAGTAAATCTAAACTAAAGCTTGCATTAAAGAAACTACTTCTAAAGAATAGTTAAACTATCCTATCACAGAATTAAACCTTGTGCATTAAAAATCTTTGAATAAATTATGCATTAGATAACTAAAAAATGGAGCTGGAACTCATACATGCACTTGATAATCTCCATGTTTCTACCCTTGATCCTTGGCTCCAGCTTCTCCACATGGATCCAACTAGAAGAGATCCCAAAATCATGCACAAACGATCCCAAAAAGAAAGCCCAGATGACTGGAAAATGATCTCTGAGATAACTGGAGTTAACTTTCAGACGTGCCAAAAAATGCCCAAATCCTGACAATTGGTTCAAAAAATGCAAGACCCAAAATTGACTAAGTACCAAGTCCTCCATCTCCAAAATTTTGGACTTGCGGACTTGTCGAAGGCCAAAAAACCCACATGGCTGAAATGCCAAAAATCAGTCTCTGCAAAAATGGCTAAGTGTTAAAATTGGATTTTCTGTACACAAAATTTGGTAGATCTTGGACTGGAGGCTTACTGGCTGGGAGGCACTTCTGGATGTGCTTTCTTGAACCTATCCACTATCTCCAACACCTCATCAAAGTTTGACATCTTAATCTCTTGAAGGATCTCTTGCTGCCTATCTTGGAAGTCAATCAACTCCTTTGCAAAAGCTTTTATTTCTTCTTCATGAGATAGCACTTTATGAATTTCCTCCTAGTAAAACATCTGCTGGAGGTCTTCTTTAGTCTTCACCCCTTGGAATATCCCTAAGTACTGATTGATGATGTCATTTACTAAATACATGGTCTTCTCATCATCTTCATCAAATAGATCCAGGTCCAGGCCTTCAAAGAACTCCTGCAACTCCTTTGCAAAAAGTGTGCTATCATCCCTTCTCTTGTTTAACCTCTTAAGAACCTTTTCAAATATGGCCAATGCCGTAGCTATCTCTTGGATCTACTCTTCAAAATTATCCAATTCTGATCCTTCATATATCTTCATTAAAACCTAGAAGTGCTACTTCCTTATCATTGTCAGCTCATCCAACACCTTTTGCCAATTCAGGATCGTTTCTTAGACACCATTTTCCTCACTCATAATTTCCACTAAGGAAGTTACTCCCGCCAAAATATTCCGAAAGGGCCTTAGGACCCTCCTGAGGGATAAGCTAGAAAACTATTCAAAATGAAGCTTCCACTTGGCACAAGCCTATACAAAGGGATGTGGAACATCCGTATTTATTTCCCCCTTCTTCTCCAAAATTGCCTGTAATGAGGCTTTGACGTTATTTGGGTCAATTGGACCCACTATTTTCAAAATGAATCTCTTCATAGCTTCGTTATGCTCCACAAGAGCCTTTATCCTCTCTTCATCCTTATCCATGAAGCCCAGAGCATGCTTCAATCCCAATGTAGCCAAGGTTTTGCTACCTTCTTTGGTGGGCTCCCCCAAGTCTACCTCCTCTAACACATAGTGATCCAGAGTGATCTCATTTGCACTGACATCCATTGTGGGAACAACCACTTGTGCTTTCCACCTTCCTGCTTGGTCTTGTGTCACATAAGCTATGGTTCTTGCTTAGGGAACTGATGTTTTTTGATGGAAGGAATGCCCTAATGCAGTCATATCAGCCTCATCATCTGTGTACACTCTAACTCTTGGCCGTATCTCTTTAGTAAACCAAGTGGGCTTGGAGAAAGTAGTTATTTGCTCATATAGAGAAGCCAATGTAGAAGAAGTTTTTGGGTGCCTTTTTTCTATTTCCTCTTGATGCTCCTCTTCTTCTCCTGATTCCTATTCATTACCAGTGCTCTATTCACCTTTCTCCCATGTGTGTTCCTCCTCATCAGCCATCTACTACTCATCAACCATTTGTTCCTCTGTATCTATTTTCTATTTTTCTTCCTTAGTATGCAACTCTTCTTCTACCTGTGATTCTCCCTTGTCATCTTGCTCCTCAAACCCTGCATGAGCTTCCTCCATCTTCTCTTCATTAGTGACCTCTGCTTCTTTTTCTAGCTCCTACAAGCTTTGTGGCATAGACTCATCATGAACTTGTGGTGAAGGCATAGGGACTTGTGGAGGAATGTTAAGCAAAGGAGGCATGGGAGACATGTGGGGAGTGGTTGAATGAGCTGGTGGAGATGGAGTTGGAAGGGGAACATGAGATGAAGAAGGTTGCTAAGGCAACAAAGTGGTCTATACTGGAGTGGAAAGTGGAGTGGTAGGAGGTGTTTGAAGTGGAACTGAAGGTGGAGTCAGATGGTTTTGAGGTGGAGGTAGAGGTGGAACGGATGAGACCAATGGGACTTGTGTAGCTACATCTTCTTCTGAGGTGAACCCAATAGAAGAGTCCTCTTCTGGCTCTACAGTCACCTTTTGGGCCTCGACCATCTCAACATCATCTTTTCCTTGAGGTCTTTGTTGTAGGTCCTCTCCCATGCCACTAAAAAGACTTGTAAACTACATAGGAACTTGTTGCTTAGACTCTTTAAAACCATGTAGCCCTACAAAATCTATGAGGTCAAACTCATCATCACCAAGAGCATCTAGATTTACTGGCTCATCCTAAGTAGCCCCTCCCATGTTCTCAGGATCATTGTCTATTACTCTCCTCTTCTTCATGAATCCCGTAGATCAGGTTCTTTTATTGAGAGGGACTTCATCTACTTCATGTTCATCATCCTCTATCAGGGTATCCATTTGTGTGGCCGTTGAGCCTCTCTTTCTCTTGTACACATGACCCTTGATTACTCTGGATGGCTTAGGTCCTATGATCTTGAATTTTGTATCCTTAGCCATGTTGGGAGAATAATGGTTGCTCAATGAAGGTATATCTGGTGGGGTGATGATCCCTGTCATTTTGGTTTTAACCTTCTTAGAGTGCATGGCTGGACCATATGTAGTTGGGCGCTCATGCCGATATACCATTTCTAGGTTTAGAGGAGAAGCCTCTTTGAACTATGGTTTCAAAAAATTTTCTCCCTTATTCTTTTCTCGAGAGGGCTGCTCTAGGATTTTTTTCATCAGAACCGGATGCATTTGGAAAGGATGAGCAATCCATGATCTAGTCAATTTAACCACATGTTGGGCTCTGAATTCCATACTATCATTCTCGTCTCAATCTTAACTTCTTTGATAGCCACTTCAAAAACTTCAAAAGCAATGCACTGCAAATGTGTCACCATTTTGTTCTTCCAATCAGGATAGTTCTCTCCATCAAACTTAGGACTATCTTTTCTAAAGAATGCCATTTGATCACCTCAGGCTATTAAAATTTTTCTTCAAAGCACTTGGCTCTAATACCAATTGTTAGGAATAGTCCCAAGGGATAACTGAGTTGGGGGGGGCTGAATCAGTTATCTACAAGTTTCAATTCTTTATCCAATTAAGTATACTTAAACATTAAGCATAAACACAATGAAAGAAGACTTGAACACAACACCAATATTTTGGTTACGGGGAAGCCCAAATAGGTAAAAACCCCGATGGGAATTAACACCCACTAATAAACTGCACTAGTGTATAATGATCCTTGTGAGAAGATCTTACAACCCTGTTAGGAGTTGATCTTTACAATGCAATAAGTATAGTGACCTGGTCAAAGGTCAGACCCTATTAGGAGTCTTTTATGATTGACCCTATTAGGGGTGAGGATGCACTATCTAAGAGCTCACTACTCAAAGGGGTGAAGGCTACAACCTTCTGAATAACAAATACACACTATATCTGAATCTTGGTGAGCTATGAGGTAGAGCTACTATCTTGATCAGTTCTAATGAATAGAACACTCTATCTTCTTTGTCACATAGACCTCTTCTTGATGACACAATACTTCACACTTTCTGCTCTGCTCTAATGTTTTATCTCCATGCCATACTTCTAGCGATCACAAATGACTGACTATAAGTATCTTTTCTCTAAATGATATAATCAAGTCAGCTGATTAGAACCATCTTGAAATCATATTAGAGAAATAATAAAACTCTCCAATAACATCTTGGTTGGCTCTACTAAGCATGTAACACAAATTGGGACTTGTCCAAATCAATAAGTGTAGATGCACACTACACATTGTCGGCTCTACCAAATTAACTGATACTTTATCCTTAAGATGAATTCCATCATGCACTCTTAACCAAACATTCTTAACTCTTCTCCAATCACTAATCCAAGCACACATACCTAAATGATAGGTGCAACTCCTATACCAATATAATCTTTGTCATTTCTTCTGGATAAACATAGGAAACTGCAACTGGTGAATAGTGACTGGATAACTTCACTTCTACTATACATCAAACTCTATGTCCATGAATGTAACAACACTAACATGTCTCCATCACATATCCAAATTTGCAAGGCTTCATGATAACTATACGGACAATCACTCACAGACATTGCCTGTAACTCTGTTAAGAACACTGCTGACACAAGCTGCTACATAACTATCTATACTAACAATTAACCTCTACATCCATGATATCATGCTGATAACATGTCCATGCTACATATACTCAAAGCTTACTACATATGTCTTCCATGCATGCTACTTACCATATGTTGTCATCAATGACAAACATACAGTTAGCATCTGCTTGTTGGCAAATCTCCAACAACTAAATCATATTTCACAATCTGATAACCTATGTGTATAGCACCACCAAGCACATTGTTAAATCATCTTGATTGGTATACCTGATAACCTATTACCATCAATGTGAACTAGACTTGTTGGTCTTCAATATCATGTATTGTCATGGCTCTTTCATCTTGTCTAGATTTGGTTAACTCATTAACCAAATGTGTTGCAACCGTTCTCATAGTATATTATGATTCTTGTGCTAAAAACTAGTAACTCTATGAATCATCATCTTTGAAATCTTGTATGGCTTGTCCAACCAAATTAATTGTTCATGCACTCTGGTCAATACATAGTGATTCCATTTAGGATGGAATTCAGTGGGGATATCCACTACATACGTTAAACCTTTTGCTTGTAGATGTTTAAGTTCATCTATCAACACACCATCGATAAACATACTTTCATATTCTTGTTTAATAGCACTAGCTCCTAGTTCTTCAATCTTACAATGAATATAAGACCAAACACATTCAATCAACAACACCTACAGAGTAATCATAGATAGGGCACTCGACATATCAATCTTCATTGCTTTGATTGGATGAAGCTTGAACATTGGTTGAGGCTTCTCAACAATGTTCATCAGAAGAGGTGTACCAACTCTCCTTTCCATATGAACTGACTACAACAATCAAAAAAATTTAACAATGGACTGGATAGATAGCTTTGGACAATATACCAGTTAGGGCTCTCGATAAATTGATAGAAAAATAAGCTCAAGTGATCAAATGAATGTAAATGAAAAAAAGAGAGATCACTTTCATCTATTTATCATTGAGTTATAACCATTGTGCTCTTCCAATGGCAAAATAGTGCTTTGCCAATGGTAGGAATAGTGTCATATCACCAATTTAATGCATATCCACTGATAGGTATTCCAATAGTTATAACCAATATCAAATGGTAAAAGTAAAAATTCAATTTTGATTACCATATAAACATTAAAAACTCCAAAATCTTTATAAATACCAAAATCACATCATCTTACACCATAATGTGCATATAGATCTTACTGCTCTTGAATCTAGGGGATTAGTAAAGGATTTTTCTTTAAATGCTCCCCCTAAGAAAATAACGTGCTTAGTTTGAAGAAGAATCCTCTATACCAGAGGATGGTGAATTCCCTTCAGATGATTTTTCTTCTACCTGTTTACCTTCCTGCTTATCTCCTACTTTCATCCAAATCTTTTTCATTTCTTGATCAAATTCCTCAACATTAATAATCCTTTTGCCTTTTCTATCCTTTGACCAATAGGATGACCAATTTCTGAACTGACAGTCTTTCACCAGATGATTGACCTTATGGAAAACAAAGCATGCCATACCAGTTGACCTCCAAGGCCCAACATTTCCTCTTTGTGTTATCATTCTACAATTCATCACTAGATGACCATAATTCCCATATATAGAACATGTTACATCAAATTGTCTTTCTCTTCCATTAGGGCTTACTGGTTTGACTAGAGACCTAGGAACATAAGCTTTAGTCCTACAATTCTTGGCTTTATGTCCATAGTTGTTACATGTAAAACAATATCCATCAAACCTACCACCATTGGATCTATTTCTAGATCTACTATTGGATTGAGATCTACAATCATATGTAGTATGACCATACTTATGACAATTATAACAATAACAATCAAATAAGTAGGGTTTGTTCATAGGTTTTCTCCTACATACATTTGTAGTGTGACCAGGCTTTCCACAATTATAACAAGTAGGTCTGTTAGGTTTCTTACCTACATTTCTTGGTTCTTCCTTATGGTCTTGTGGCTTCTCAAGTTTAGATTTGGATGATTTTCCAACTTAAAATGTTCCTTGATTGATGTAACCAATACCGATTTTACCATTGTTTCTCCTTTGGTTATTCAATTGTTCAAAAAGATTTTGTGAGATTTCATTGTACTTTCTTAGTTTCTCATTGATTTATTTCTCAGATTGCACCTCATTCTTTAGTTTTGCATTCTCATCTCTAAGTATTTCATTCTCACTTATGACTTGCAGATTTTCTTTAGAAACATCATGCATCTGACTTCTATATAAGGTAAATTTCTACCTTAGTTTATTAAGTTTTTCATCTTTAGCCTTTAGGGAATCCTCAAAAATCTTCCTTTCACTTTCATCTATTCTCTTTCCTTCTAGATCTTCACACATCCTGACAGATTGAATTTCAAGTTATCTTTTCAGATTTATCACTTCTTTAAGTCCTTTACTTTTTTCCATCAGATCTACAATTGCTTCTTCAGAATCTTCAGACATACTACCTTTAGATAGTTGTTCAATATAATCCTGACTTTCGTTCAGTTGTTTAGTGAATTTTCTCCTTGTTGCCAATGATTTCTTTAGTTTCTCCTATAGCTCATGGATCATCTTGTTGGAAACTACAACTGAAACAATTGTTATATTGTCATTGATGTCAAACCTTAACTGGTAAGACAATTTCTATCTAGGAGAGTACCATATCTTTTGATTGATGAAGAGGATTTGAAAAGAGGAGATAATAAGAGGACCTAAGGAAAGGTTGAGTTATGTGATACTTCAATGGGTACCTGATTAGTTGGCACATTGGCAAGATAATGTGTTGTTTATTTTTAACATTAAGTGAAGAAGAAAGACTGGAAATGTAGGCTTAACCGAGAAAAAGTGAAGAAATATAGTTTAAGCCAAGTGATGTTAGTGTCAACCGAGCACCAGTATATGCCAAGAAAATCTAGTGTTGACCAAACATCAGTAATTGCTGAGCGACAGATAATTACCGAGAAAAGATAATGTTTAGCAAGAAGGAAAGTGTTCGTGATGACCCAGATATCTGGTAATGATCGAGGAGATGAACACAATATTAACCGAGTGTTAGTAATTTACATTTTGAGAAGCAATTGAGAATCCCAACCAACATAGTTGAATTCTTGGGATATGTAAAATGTGTTGACATTATTAATTAATGGTATGGAGCATTTAATGCATGGTAAATTATTTTCTTATGATTTCAAAGAGAAGTTTGGAGATGTATCTAGAAGGAAAATAAGAACATAATGATGGAAGGATTCGATGAATCTGACCTAAACCTAAGATCTATGAAAGAGATTAAGTAGAAAAATATTAATCTACCTAATCAAAGAGGTATAAGGATGACCTAATCTTGAGGTTACAAAATGTGAGATGAGAAGAAGAGGTTGATGTTATTGACCGATGAATCTAAGTAGAAGGGTGAAGGTGAAGCTGTGAAGAGCTGAACAGAGTTGTGGTGATTGCTTGAAGAGAATTCTGAGTAGATTAGAGATGGAGATGGAAATGAAGGTCAGTCAATAAATCAGCATATGTGTGAAGTGGATTTTTATTTGCAAAGTGAGTTGTGTATTTTTAGATTAGAACCTACTGTTACTTTCTAACCATTGTATCAGTCTAAATCCTTTAATCAAGGTTGACCTAACAGTCATTCTATAAATCCTTTAATAAAGGTGACATTCTGATGGAATGTTCTTAAGCTATCTAACCAAGCCACTCTTAACATGGTGATTAAATCCTTTAACTGGGTCACACATAACAGTGTGTATTGTAAACCTTTAACCGGGATGGCTTCTCACAGAGCTCACTTTAGAAGAGTGAAAATCAGTAGCATGTTACAAGTGGTTTTCCCAAATTGGGTTTCCACTATAAATCCTGGTGTTATACTTGTGTGAATGTTATTTGATGTGAATGATGTTGAAATTTTTATATTTTGCAAGTTAATTACTTTTGGAAAATGGACTGCAAGTTTTATGTTATTGATATATGCTATAGAGATTGAGTTGAAAAATGATTAGATCTGAGTTTGTTCAAGAGCTAAAAAGTTGAATTGGTACATATGGACCTGAGGATAATTGATTCACCTGCCTCTCTAAGCTATTCTAAAATCATTCTAACAATTGGTATCAGAGCTGTTGGTGCTTGTAGACAAAATTTTTAAAGGTAATTGAAGCTAATGATCAAGATGTACAAAAAGGAGGTATCAAAGTTGAACAAGGAGAACTTCCCTACATGGAAGAGTTTGATGAAATTACATCTAGTTGGTATTGGTGATCCGATAGAATACTATGTGGAAAATGCCTATGTAACACCTGTTGCACCTTTGGCTACCAAGGAGATGAAAGAAAAAAAAGAACACAATCAAGAAATGTTGGAGATTGCATCTACCCTAAGCTATCCTAAATTTGAAGATATCAAGGACTATACTAATGCAAAGAAAATGTGTGACACTCTTGCAACTATCTATGGTGGAGACACAAATGTACTAAGAGCCAAATATGAAATCTTAAGAGGTAAGTTTGATGAAATGAAAATGCAAGAAGTGTTAGAATAACTGAGAGGGGGGTGAATCAGTTATCCAGTGTCCCTAAAAAAAATGTATAATTCAAAAAAACTTCTTCTATTTCTTCTCCTCAGTAAACAATAATTACTTTCACTATCTCTGCTTTTACCGATTACCAGTCAAATGCTATAATAGTTACCGATCAAATTGTATGCAAATTAGATGTCTAATAACTAGAAATGATAAATTAAATATTGAAAGCCAATAAATCAATCTAATGCAACACAATGAAGAATACAAAGTAACTATAAAATGATGAAACTAAATCAACTACCTTCACCTACCATGCAGCTTGTCTCCATTGTCCTCCTAGCCTTGATTTCTTAAAGAGGTTGAGCTCTCAGATTTCCAAATGAAGCCTTTTCCCAAGATGCTACCAAAGTGTGGAGATTTTATGAAATGAGTGCACAATAGATTATGCAATCTAATGGATGGAATGCAAATGAAATGATGAAAATATGAATTGATTTCTCTTAAAATGCTTGGATTCTTGATTGCTTGAATGCTTGAAAAATACCTATTAGCTATTAGCCCACAAAGGGGAAATGAGGCTCCTTTTATAGAGTTTTGGAGGATCTAGGCCGAGGTGGCACAATCCTATGGTTGAGAATGAAAGGTGGAAGATCCTAAGGCTAGGATTGACTTGGTTGAAGGAGTTGAGAGAAAGGGGGATGTAGTTGGAATGTGAGAGGAAGAATAGGGATGATGTTCCTCTCACATTGACATGGAAGAGAAGAAGGTGGAAGGGAAAGACACATGTCAAGTGTCTCACAAAGACCAAAGAGAGAAAGAGGGAGAGACCTTTTCCTCATGAGGACTTTTTGTACAAGTGTCCCATGAGTCACCTTTGACCCTTAGAGGTGGCTTGAGAAGCCCCTTAGGAATAGGAAATGTCTCTTGACTTGGTTGTTGAGAGGACATGTGGTCACGAGACTAAGTCCTATGAGGCCACATAGCCCTTAAGAATAGGACATGTGTGGGTGAGGATAATTACAAATAAATAATTAATAATAATTATTTATTTTAGCCAAGGTGATGTGTCAAGTGAGTGGGTAGATGAGGTGGACTAGGGGACTTAGTCATATATAGGTGATTGTATATTTAATTAAATCACTTTAATAAGACTAATTAGAAGACTTAAGATAGAAGAATGAACTATAGTGAATTTAGTAAATAAATTGAATAATTTATTTAATAAATAGAGGAAATAATTATTAATTAAATAATAAATATTTAATTAATTTATCAAGTCAATAGTAATTAAATAATAAATATTTAATTAATTAATGAAGCTATTTTTAAGTGTATACATTTTGCCCCTCTTTGAAATAATGTGCCGGTCACATTGTTTCAAAGAAAAAAATCAATCACTTTTGCCCCTGCCCCAGACAATGTCTCAGACGACCTATGCATGCCCCCTCGAGAGATTGATTGCTAGAAAAGATTATTTTAATTTTTATTTGATTTGATTTTTATTTTTATTTTGTTTTTGGTTGGATAATCAATCTCATGAAAGAATGGTAGAAAAGATAGACGAAAATGGGGTGAAACAGAAGAAAAATGAGTGATAGGGTCTACACACCAAGCACATCGGGTCCACAGGTTATAAATAGGGCTAAGGGGTCTACAATAACCTCATTGTGCACACTTGTCATTTGGAGATCAGAGCCTGAGAGAGAGAAGAGCAGAGCTGCTAGGATGTCATTCTTGCTGTCAGATCACCGCTTTGAGAAGGCCAGACGCTTCCAGCGACCACCTGATTCGGGTGAGCCGGTAGGGGACTCGATCCTGCTTTGTCAGTTGATGATTTGATGCATGTTAGAATAGAATTTTAGCATGTTTAGGGTAGATTGAATGATAGAAATAGATTAGAAAAATTCTATTCTTGGGCCGGAAATGAATGCACAATTGCGGCGCATCAATGCGCAACAACTAGCAACGTTTGTGCAGAAATTCAAAACTTCTATGCATTTGTTTAGGGAAGCTATGCATGCATGTTAGAGGAAATTTAGTGCTGCACAAATATGAAATAAAAGCATGCATATGTAATATCTACGCATTGGTGTAGAATTATTGTGCAAATGTGCAGGAAAATTGGGCAAATGTAAAAAAACTTGTGCAAATGTTAAAGAATGTTGTGCATGCATGTTTCAATGCTGCACATGTGTTATAGGTTGTAGAATTTGGTCAAAGTAGATGGTCAATTAGGTCAAACTTGATGTTGATAAGTCAATTTGATCTGTCAGCGGTTGATTTTGATCGATTTGATCAAGATAGGCAACATTGTAGCATGGTCGCTAGTTAACCAGTCTTGAATGTAGATAATTGATAGAATCATTTGTTGAAACATGTTTAGAATTGATATGATAGGATAGATAGATTGATAGATCAGTTTATCAAAATTTGATAGATTGACTATTGTTGAATTGAATAGGAGGATATTATAGATATTTTGATGTCACGGGAGAGATATCCCATCACACAGAATCTGAGACCAGCACTGTCAGAGACTGACAAACTACTGATCGGAGCATCTGGTTTGTATTACATGATCTACACACTTGAGATTTGGGTGAATCTCAGTATGATGACTGCCTTAGTAGAGAGATGGCACTCAGAGATGGGTACCTTCCATCTTCCGACAGGGGAGATGATAGTGACCTTAGAGGATGTATATCGCATCCTCCAGCTTCCTATCATAGGAGAGTTAGTACAGTATGATCGGCATGGTAGAGTGATGAAGTGTAGAGCCATTTTTGGGGATGATGATATTGAGGATGGAGAGATCAGCTAGGAGGATATGGTCAATTTATATGACCCGCTAGCAATGGTTCTAGCAGGAGTGATTGGGGGATTTGTATGCCCTGATCGTAGGTCACATGGATTTGCAGTTGGATGGGGCTGCACACTATAGCGGATGATGGATGGGACCCAATTTTCTTGGGGTGTTTGTTTATTAGCACATCTGTATCATGTTTTTCATTAGGTGGTGTACCATAGGGGTGCATCATTATCAGTAGGGGTCACATTGCTCCATGTATGGGAATGGGAGTATATTGCAATTACTAGACTAGTAGCAATCAAATTTTGGGGTGCAGGACAACCCTACATACATTTATACTCCTCAGTTTTTTCTCAGGCAAAACTTGGACATTTAGAGTTCTGACATTATACTTTTGATACACTAGATATAGTGACATGGAGACCCTACCTAGGTTTTGAGCCGTGGGATGATGAGATATAGTTGGGAGTTTATTTTGAGTCATGATGGCTTATAGGGTGGACACCCTTCATTATAGAGTGACAGTTGGTGAGTTGGGTCCTGCAACAGTTTGCAAGATCCAGGAGATGCCTTAGGGAGTGACATAGTTTGCTTATACTCATCAGGAGCAATGCGACTAGGGGCCTATGGTATCTTTTGAGATAGTGAGATAGGATTTTTTGGATATACAATTTCAGGCATGGACCATGAGGCAGATAGTTGTAGACCCTAGGATGACTACAGATCTTGAGCAACATTTGAGAGACTTCCCCGTGCCACGATTGACAGATCTGACAGCGAGGCCACCTAAGAGAGATCTAGCATAGAGACACCATGAGAGACTTCGAGGATGAGATAGGAGGGGATGAGGGAGAGGAGGTGGAGGAGATGGTGGTGATGGTGGTGGAGGAGATGGAGGGAGAGGGGATAGGGCTGGTCCATGAATGAGAGGAGGTGGTGTGAGGCAGAGGGGATTGATGCCACCCCTGACTAGACAGGGATGGAGATAGCCTCTAGCATAGCCAACACAGCCAGTTGTAGGAGCTCCCCTACAGGTACCAATAGCACAGGTTTAGATACCAGCTGGCCCAATACTGGGACCAACTATACAGGTATAGGTGCTGATACAGGAAGAGCAGGTACAGGATGAGGTGGATGTGTTATTAGCCAAGGGTGGTGTGGTATAGGGTGGACAAATCCCTAATGATGTACAAGATGAGAAGGACACTAAGATGCCAGATGTGGGGGCACAGGATGAGCAAGCTGAGATGGACATCGGGGGATAGGATCCCTATTTATAGAGAGATGTTGTTGAGGAGGAGCTGGATATTGATTCACTGCTAGTCTGACTAGCAATTACACAAGTACAGGTAGATTAGGTTCCTATTCTTGAGAGATGGATAGAGAGGATGGATAGGCAAATGGGAGTGCTGAGAGCTGAGTGGGATGCAGCGATAGAGAGACTCGGGGAGTCAGAGATGTTATTAGATGAGCTGCAGTGGACAAAGGAGTTGGATCCTCATGGAGATAGCTTGAGATCCATGATACATGCTAGGAAGGAGATATCCTACTAGTGAAAGGCTTATAGATAGGAAATCTTGAGGGATTAGTGGATAGGGAGCTACAGAGAGAGCTTAGTGGCTATCAGGATAGTAGTATATGATAGACAGGCACCAGCTGGTAGTGGAGGGGTATCATCACACCCTCTGAGAGCACCCACAGGGTCAGGAGATCAGGGCAGATCCTCAGGAGCAGGTGGTTCAGCATCTCGGGGCCTCATTGCATCACATAGACAATGAAAAATAGAGTCTGGAGGTAGTGGGTCATAGATACCACTTGTATACACATACTTGTATTATTATGGATAGTTTTGTTGTTTTATGGACTTTATATGATGGACTCTATATGATTGATTCTATATTTACAGTGATGCAGTTCTATCATGATTTGCTTTGATGGTTTTATATACATGTGCGTACTGACATATACAGGATGTGATGATTTACTTTAATATGCATAGAATGTATATCTTAGGATGCAAAATGATTCATTTTCTATGTGATGCATAATGGTTAATAATCTAATATATGATGATACAAATGCATGTCCTTAATGATGTTTACTAATGCTATGTGATTATCAATGCAATGATGTGAACAATGTGGATAATGGATAAGGAATGGATACTAAATGAATGATATAATAGACAATAAATGCATGATGATATAATACATGTAATGGATAATAAATGATAGTGTAATGAAAATGATATCTAATGTAATAAATAATAATGTACCTAAGATGATTGAATATAATAACTGATAACATGATAAAAGAAAATGAGATGAAATGATAGCTATAATAAATGATCAAATTATATAAAAATGAACACTCCTAATGAAGATAATACATGTCTCTAAATGATTAAGTGAAAAATGTTAAATGCAAAAAGTCTTAATATTTTTGGTTGTCCAAATGTCCTCAACTTGAAATAATAATGTTTTTGACACAAGAAGAATGGACTAGGAGAAATAGATAACCTAATGAGAAAGATAACCTATAAATCCCTATAAAAGGAGCACTGATATGCAATTCATGAGATGGTAAAAATGCAATGCAAAAGGAAATATGAAATGAGTATCTCCACAACTTTATGTAACATCTTAGAACTTCATAATAAGTGGAATTTGATTTTCATCATTGAGCTCGTTATGTTGCAAGAAAATGCAAGCATCATGGTATAATTAAACCAGGATGACCTGAGCACTTCTTGTATGGAGTTTAATATTGCAAACTTGACAAGCATCTAGGTATAATTGAACTAAGATGACCTGAGTTTCATTTGAGTAATAGACAAGGAATATTCCCCCCCTCCATCGGGGAACAAATATTTGGAGTCAAGGTATGCGATGGCGTATCACCATAAATAGCATTGGTAGAAAAACATGATTTGTATGTTGTCAATACTATTAAACTGATGAAGGAACTTATACATAGACACCCCAATTATATTGTTCTTTCCATTTCATTGGAAAATACCCCACAAACAACAATCAAAGAAAATACCATGCCCCATCCCGGCTATTCTAATCAATGACATATGGGAGTTTCAAACTCATGTCAAAGATATCCCAAAATAGCATAGGAAACATGATAACAATAAAATCCAAATATGAATGCAAAATCTACAACAAACCATTCTAACATGCCTACCATGAATATACATTTCTTTTGCCAAAAGATAGATTTAAGATATGTTGATCAGATTAATTGATGATGTATAGTCAAGATGTATAGATAAGCAGTCACATTTCGAAGGATAGATCATAGGTTACAATTCATCATGAAGATACTATTGTGGAAGAATGTTTGATTGTGTTTTCTTGCCTGGTGAAAATACTCCATTCTATCCTCTAAGAGGCATGACTATCATAGATCCACTTCCCAAACTAGGTCGAGGACATGCCCCCAGCTAGGTGATGGACTAACTTATTATGGATGAAGAAGGATGCAACAAGACTAGGATGAAGACCAAGACAACAGATCACGCTATGATGGGGTTTTATTATGGGTAAATACAATGGATTGTGTATGAATTGGCCATTTTATTATGATATATACATGGCAGGGATGGTGACTGACTAGCCATTTTATTGCGGATATATACAATGAATGGACACACTAGAAGAATCTTAATAGATAGAGGAGCTAACTTGTCACACATAGCACCTGTTTCCAGGTTTTTACCACATGCTTTTATTGCAGTTTTCTTTTGATTTTTTTGATATTTTTTACTTTTTTTTTTGTATTTTTTTGCTTTTGATCTATATACATACTATATACATGCCCCTTACAGTGGGATTTCAAGGATAGAAATTCTTGAGATGTATGCTATTAAGAGGTTCATCTAAGGTATCTCCCTTAGGCATAGACAATTGATAAGCCCCAGAACCATAGACTACTATAATGACAAAAGATCCTAACCAATTGGGTTTGAACTTGCCCTTCTTTTCACGGTGTTTTTGATTCTTTGGATTTTCTCGAAGGATTATGTCACCCAACTGAAAGTCTCTAATATTTACCTTGCTGTTGTACTGATGAGACATGCACTGCTGATAGAATTTCAAATGATCATAAGCTCTCTGATGGTGTTCATCCAGCAGTTCTAGTTTAGTCAGGCGTGCAACTCTATATTCTTCATCAGGAATCAAATCTTTGAGAGTGACATGAAGTGAAGGCAACTCGACCTCGAGGGGTAGGACTGCTTCAGATCCATAAATAAGGGAATATGGGGTGGCTCCAATGGGAGTACAGATGGAGGTATGGTAAGCCCATAAGATTGGATTCAATTGGAGATGCCAGTCATGGCCAGCGTCATTGACAGTCTTTTGTAGAATCTTAACAATTGTTTTGTTTGACGCCTTAGCTTGGCCATTTCCTTGGGGATAGTATATGGAGGAATAGTTGTGGGTGATATGGAATTTTGTGCATAGTTCATCCATGTCTTGATTTTGAAACTATTTCCCATGATCAGTGATAAGATACATAGGTATACCATATCTACAAATGATATAGTTTAAGATAAACATGGATATTTGTTTCCCTATGGTGGTAATCAATGAAACGGCCTCAATCCATTTAGTAAAATAATCTGTAGCAATGAGAATCCATTTGTGGCCATTGGAAGATGGAGGGTTGATAGCACCCATGAGGTCAAGTCCCCACCGACTGAATGGAAAAGTAGTTGTAAAAAGATGTAACTCTTGTGCTAGAGCATGAATAAGGTTTCCATGTATCTGACATTTTTTGCATGCCCTAGAAAAATGAAAGGAGTCTGCTTCCATGGTAGGCCAATAATAACCCATATGCATGAGTTTCTTAGCCAGAGAGGGACCACTCAAATGTGTCCCACAAATACCCTCATGTATGTCACGTAAGGAAAGTTGAGCTTCGTCATGCTTGAGACATCGTAGGAGAGTACTATCAAGACCTCGCTGATAAAGGGTGTTAGATATTAGGACATAGCGGGAGGCTTGGTAGAGAAAAGTTCATTTTTGATTTCGGGATAGGTAGGGAGGTAGGATGCTATCTTTGAGGGAAGAATATATTCTTGCATAAACTGGGGAGTCATGTCCAATTAGATGACTTATAATACTCATATCAGGGTCATCATATGTGGGACAAGTCAAGGATTCCACCAAGAACTCAAAACGGGCCTTGGTATCTTCTGTATCAGACAAAGAAGCAATCGTTTCCATGGCATCAACAACCTTGTTGTCATGCCGAGGAATCTGCTCAAAAGTGATGACAGAGAAATACTTTTTGAAGTCATCAACCATATGTTTATATGGTAATAACTTATCATCTTTAGTCTGATAATCATCATTAACCTGGTTGATGATTGTATGTGACTGAATGTGACCTCTAAATCAGGCACAACACAACATGGCCATTATTCACTTGATAGAATTCAGGAGAGATTATGAAGAACTCAATCCAAATTCCATGGTGAGGCAACCTATTGCCTCCTATGTGAATGGGGTGTTTGAATACTCTCAGAACGAGAGCCAACAGCCAGGAGACCAATTCAACAATGGAGGATTTTCAAGAAGCAATAAAGATGAGCAAGATGAAATTAATCTAAGATGAAGTGCAATTTAATCTAAGAATGAGGATGTAATTAATCTAAGAGCTTGAAAATAAAGATGAGATGCAACTTAATCTAAGAACTTGAAACAAATATGATATTAAACTAAGAACAAATAAGAAAATTTAGTCTAAAATGTGATGCAAAGATTATACTAATAATGAGATATTAATCTAATAAATGCAATAAAAAGCTTTGAAAACAATGAATCAAATGAGACCTAAAAATGCCTATAGTGTAGATGCTCTCAAAAATTGCTCTCCCTTGAAGAAAAAGAGCCCAAATAAATAGAAGAGCCAAGAGGAGGAGGAAGAGTTTCTTGATTCGAAACTCCTGACCCTTCATATCCCTTTTGGGACAAATAAGCATGAATTACTTTATTAAAAGAATGGAAAATGCCACATGAGGACCTTTCGAATATCTCAAATTATTAATTCAAGAAAAGGTGTCCATTCAAATAACAAGCAATTAATTAATTCCTTTTTTCTATGTATTAGCCAAAGGGGGTGGTTTGATTTAATTTAATTTAAAGCACATAGGACTTTACAATTAAATTAATGTATCATAGAGATAATTTAGCTAATAAAGTCAAAGAGACTTAGGAATTAATTTAGTATTTGATTATTGCAATTTATGGTCTTTGCAATTGACATCAAGTCAAATTAATTCAGGTACGAGAGAGAAAATTGCCTAGGGAACTAGGACTTTGGTGATGTAAAATCGAGATAATGCACCAAAATTGATGAAATTAAATAGGTGCCAATTTTGGGGTATTACAATGATCAACTGAGAATCCCCATAGATATTCAGTTCAGATACTTTCTATTGTAAAGCCATCTTTAGTCCAATCAGAAAAGCCTCATATTCTGCTACATTATTGGTGCAAGGAAAAAGTAGCTTGTAAGATTTTAGAATGGTGTATCCTTGCGGTGTGATAAAGAGAATACCAACTGCTAAACCCTATTGAGTACATGATCCATCAAAGTAGAGTTTCCATGTTTGTGTAGATAAAGCCAAGATGTGTGCATTAGGAAACTTTGTGTGTATAGGTTGGTCATCCATTAATGGAGCATCTGCTAGCTAATCTGCTATCACTTGGCCTTTGATAGCCGTCCTGTCCACATATTCAATATCAAATTCACTAAGTAGCATGACCCACTTAGCTAATCTGCCTGTCAATGCTGTCTTGCTTAATAGATACTTTAAAGGATCAATCTTTGCAATGAGCTGGATAGATTGTGACAACATGTAATGTCACCACTTTTGTGAAGCAAAAACAACAGCTATACATGCTCTTTCTATAGGAGAATAGTTTAGTTCATATCCCACTAGAGTGCGACTGATATAGTAAATAGCTTTTTCTTTCCCTTCATGATCTTGCTGAGCCAAAAGAGCACCTAGTGAGACTGCTATAGCTGAAATGTAAAGCAAGAGTGGCTTGCTCAGAATTGGTGACATTAGAGTTGGAGGATTTGCTAGATATTGCTTGATTTTACTAAAAGCCTCTTCACACTTATCATCCCATTGGAATAAGACATTTTTATGCAGCAAATGTTGAAAGGGATGACTGTGATCTGCTAGTTGAGAAACAAATCTTTGGATGGATTGGAGACACCCCTGTAAAGATCTTAACTGACTGATGTTAGTGGGGGAAGCCATTTCCATTATTTCTTTAACCTTTTCTGGATCTACTTTGATTCCTTTAATTAAGACAATGTACCCTAATAGTTTGCCAGATGTGACCCCAAATACACATTTCTTTGGATTGAGTCAAATCTAATACTTTTCCATTCGAGTGAATATTCTATCCAATACTCTCAAATGACCAGCACTGTCTTTAGATTTTTCTAGAATATCATCAACATAATCTTCCATAATGGTATGCATCATATCATGAAAGATTGTGGTCATGGCTCTTTGATAAGTTGCTCCAGCATTTTTGAGGCCAAATGGCATCACATTTCAATAGTATGTACCCCATGGACAAGTAAAAGCAGTCTTTTCCTAGTCTTTCAGTGCAATCTTGATCTGGTTATAGCCCAAAAAACCATCCATTAATGATAACAACTCATGCCCAGCTGTCGGATCAACAATAATGTCAATATTTGGCAAAGGAAAGTCATCTTTTGGACAAGCTTTATTAAGATCTCAAAAATCAATACAAATCTGGATAGAGTTGTCTAGTTTTGAGACAGGAACAATATTGGAAATCCACTCTGCATAATCAATAGCATGAATGAACCCAACATCTAAGAGCTTTTTCAATTCTACTTTAACCATTAGTACAATGTGCAGGTGCATCTTACGAAGCTTTTGCTTAACTAGTTTCACACCCAGTCTAATAGATAAATGATGCATAATAAGATTAGGGTCCAGGCCAGGCATATCAGCATAGGACCAAGCAAATTTGATTTGTCTCTCTTTGAAATTTTTTTCAAAAGCTTCTTTCTCTGAGTCTGTCAAGGATGCTGCTACTTTGAGGATGCATGGAGACTCCTCTGTTCCAATGTTAAGTGGTACTGTTGGTTCTATAAGAATGGTAGATTACTCTCGATATAGATAATTGGGAAGAGTGTCAATCCTTCCATCGTTAGGCACCTTAGAGAGGTTTTCACCATCAGATGCGTCATTTCTTTTTACAATTTTTGGATCTAATACTACCACTGAGTGGTTTTCACCATTAGATCTGTTGACTATTTTTATATTTTTATGACTGAAAGGATTGGCACTCTATCCAAAATAGGCCATGTCATTGAGTTCTATCAGAAATCCTGACTTGTGATCCCCTGGTGGTAAATGATCCCTGATTCCAAGATAGTCAATGATTGCATCATCATTATGGAAGACATCAAGTTTGGGGTGATTGGGAGAATCCCAATTGATAAAGTCAGGGCGTATGAGGGGCATTGGATCATTCGGGTCAATTTCAAAGGCAAAGATGGTATTGATGTAAAAATGGTCAAGGTTTATGATGGTATCAGCAAGGTCTATTTCCATACTCTCATCTGAATCATCTGTCGCAAGATAACACTCACTTCCCTCATGATCGACAAGAGTAGTATTACATGGGACCAATCCTAGTGAGTCACTCCTTGAACTCTCTCCCTCATGGTAATCATTACTATATTGATGGACAACATCAACTCCTATATCTTCAGTATAATTAGATAATGAATCCCATTCATAATCATTAGAGTCAGAATCATCATTATCTTCAAGTCTATCAATGATGCCCTGTGCTATCCTTTGTTTCTCTGGATCCACATACATACCATTCTTTATGAATTGTAAAGCAGGAGCTTTAGATATCTCATGAAAAGGTGTGATCTTTTCTTTTCCTTTTGGTTCTTTTGGTCCTTCTCCTTTGTATCCTAATCCTATAGTGTCTCTTTGATAGTTGGGATTTTGTAAAATTGGCTTTATAACACCTTCTCTTTGTAATCCTATAGGTCCAACACCTTGGTATCCCATCTTTTGTAGAAAAGTATACCCTTTACCATAGACATCAGGTGATATATATTCATGTTTGATATCCTCTTCCTTCTGTAGTGACTTAAGCAAATGATAAACATTATGCTCAGCTGCCTCTTGTAAGGAAACTTAGGTGCGGAAACAACTTCCTACACTAATCTCTAAAGGAAAGTATTGTGCAAATTCTTTTAAATCCTTACAATTTCAGATTCGTTAACTAATTTAACAATGATATTGCAATCATATACCTTGCATACAGAAAATAGAGAATGACACAATGATTTACCCTGGGGAAACCTTTCGGTAAAAACCCCAGCACTCCAAAACCTACACAATGTATTAATCAAAACTATTACAGTTTACAATACACTTGCAATGCAAGTTCTTTCAGAAGATTTTCCCAACCCTTGAAGACAAATTACGATAGCATTAAACATTCCAACAATAAAATTTCTTCTCCTATCTTCACAACCCTAAAAATGCTTATATCATGCGCTTCCTCTTTTAGGGCAACCTCCAAAGATAGCTGTATTAGGGTTTTACCATTCTTCAAGAAAATAGGAACCCGAATCCCATGATTGGGGAAGAGTGTACAGTACTCAATTTTATCAATTTCCACATGTCTTCACCTGTCATTGAATCTTCCAGATATAGCTCTTACATGTCATAGGAATTTGTCATAACCATTTTAGCCATGATCTCCTTACACACAATTCAAGATGCCGACACATCAACATGCCAACTAGACATGTACACTCACACTTAATTACATTATTTGCAAGAAATAAATTTTACAAAACAAATAACAAGAATGGGAATTATCCAAGGTTGAGACACCTTTTTCCTAACACCTCTTTGGATATTGTGCCTCCACTTATAAATGTGTCATAAACAAGTGTTGAAGGGGGTTTTGATTGTTGTTTAGTGATCAAAGATCTACCATATGATCTAGGAGAAAAGGGTAACTCTATGATGCAAAGAGCTTGATCTAAAGTGTACTCTCCCATACTTCTTTCTTTGATGTCTATCTTGATCCCATTTGATTTAGAAGATGATGCGACATTACTAGGATCAATAGGTGTAGTTGTAGAAGATCCAGTACAATTATAAGGAACCAAAGAATCAGAGGTCTTCACATTGCTACAATATTGAAAAGGATTAGTGTCTCCTTTGATAGTGATCTCGTGACCATTATGAGGGAATTTCAAACATTGGTGATAAGTTGATGGCACAACTTGCATGGAATGAATCCATGGTCTTCCCAAAAGGATATTATAAGCCAGATCCATGTCCAGAACTTGACAAGATACATCTTTGACAAAAGGACCAACTCTAATTGGAAGAACACCAGACCCCTTGGATGATCTCTCTTCTTCATCATAAGCCTTTATTGTGATTTTCTTTTTGGGATCAATAGCATTCTCAGAAAATCCCAATGCAAGGACTAGCTTTAACGTGTAGATATTCAAACCAGCTCCCCCGTCAATTAGTCCTCTTTTAATTTTGTGACTCTGTACAAGGACTTGATATGTAGGGGAGCATTATGAGGTTGGGTAATAGCTAAATCATCATTCTCAGTGAAGGATAGATAGTGTGGTGTTGTTAAATGGCCCACCAAAGCTTGAAATTGATCATGATCTAGAGTTGTGGGGACCTGGGTCTCTAAGAGAGATTTTTCAAGGATATCTTTGTGAGATGGGGATAGACGCAAAAGCTCTAAGATGGCTATCTCGGTAGGTGTTTTCTTGAGTTGTTCCAAAAGATTATACTAGTTGGAAGTATTTGGTATAGACTTTGGGACATAAAAAAACTTGTTTTGGGAAGTGCTTGGCTTAGATGAGACTCCTTGAAGAGTAACTTTGGCTTGAGTGCGAGTAGTAACATGGACTGGTTGACTCTCTAATTTGTCCTTTATGGTAATGACATTGGCATAATACATAGAAGGATGACATTCAGAAATGTTACCAACATATCTATAGGGCATAGTATTATAATTGGCTTGATTTTCACCCTTAGTGTTGGAAGAACCTCCTTTTTCATGCGTAGGAAGTGGATCTTTGAAGGCCGTATGTGATTCATTGGAGACATGTCCATCAACACCAATTTCACCGCTTTCAATTAAGTCTTGAATTACATTTTTGAGCCTTTTGCAATCATTGGTTTTATGTCCTTTGCCTCTATGAAATTTGCAATAATCATTCTCATCCCACCAAGAAGGCTTCACTCTAGGTGCAAAATCTTTCATTTCAGGAAGCGTAATGAGTTTCTTTGTGATTAACTACCATAATGCTGATTTGAGAGATTCCCCTAAAGGAGTAAAGTTTCTTCAAGGTGACATGAAAGGAAACCATGGTTTAGATGAATCTTTGTTGGTGTTTTGATTTTCTAATTTATTGATGTAAGTACCTTGAGTAGCATTGGGCTAACTTGTGAGATTGAGAAGGGGTTGTGTTGGTTTGACATTACGATTATCAACAATCCCATCATTGACAATGTTTTTGTTTTTATTCCAGAATTTTGATTTGTCATTGTTATAGTTGTTGGGATTGGAATTTGAGGACCCAACATTGTCCTTGGAATAAAGTTTTATCTCACCTTTTCTGACCATGGCTTCCTCAATCTTGATACCATTTTCTATGAGCTTATTGAAGTTTGGTGGACATTGCAATTGTAACCTCTAACTCATTTTTGGTGTAAGGTTATGCACAAAGATATGCATCTTTTCTTGTTCAGGAATCATTCATGGATATTTGGCAAACAATTGACACCATCTTTGCAAAAAAGTAAGGAAGGGTTCTCCATTCTTTTGATGTGCATTGCACAGATCAAGCATAGTGACTTCATGTTTGATGTTATATGAATAATGAGTCACAAATTTGTCAAGAAGCTCATTGAAAGATTTGATGCCTAGGGGTAGTTTGGAGAACCATTCCATAGCTTGTCATCCTAAAATTCATGGAAATAGGCACATAAGATAAGTGTCATTGTGAGGGACTTCAACACAAGTAGCACAAAACTCACGAATATGGTCTTGTGGATGCGAATTCCCTTTGTATTTGTCAAATTTTGGTACCTCAAAATGAGGAGGGAATAGAATCATTGCTAAGTTCTTATCAAAAGGATAAGGACATATATCATCCAAAGAATACTTCTTAGTTGATGATCTAGTTTGGATGTCACAGATTTGTTGTTGAAGCATCTGGATTTTTTGTAGAATGGGATCCATAGATAACGTGTTTCCTTGAGTGTTTTGGGAAACATTTTGTTGTTGAGTATGTTGAGAATCATTGGATTGTTGATTATTTTGAGAAGCAGTGTGTTGTTCATGGCTATGAGAAGCATTGGATTGCTGATTGTTGTGAGAAGTATTGGATTGCTGATTGGGTTCCTTTGCTCCATGAGTATCTTGAGAACCCTTAGGGATTTCTTGATTGTTTGCATGAGCTGGTTCTCTAAGATGGGAAACATCAAAATATCTTGGTAACTTAGCTCCTTGTTGAGAAAGCATGAGGAAATACATCTCTCTATCCAAGCCTAAGAGTCTTTCCATGACATGATAAAATTGAGGATCTTGTGAAGCTTCCCTAAGTTCGTCATTGGTGGGTTCGTCATTGGATGTAAAAAGTGAAGTTTTCTTAGGAAGCTCTTTTGACCAAGGGTTTTCTTTATTGCTAGTATTTCCTTCCATATTGTCAAGGGATTTGGGATTAATGGCTTGTTTGAGTTTCTGAGATCAAGTTTGAACCATAAAATTGAGAGAATTGATTGCGGGATGAAAGATTTTTGATGAGAAGATATGGAAAGTGATTGATAGAAAAAATATTGAAAAGTGTTGAAAAGTGATAAGACAACTTGATAAACTCTAAGTCAATAGGAGGTATAGATCTCACTATGATATGACAAAGGGAAATCAAGAGATAATAACCTAAGTAAGTTTGGTGGTTAAGGATGATTTATCTTGATATGGTAAACTCACAAAGATCAAAATCTGATAGATAAGGTAATGTTTCAACACTAAATTGAGAATTTCAAAGATTGGAAGAAAATGATTTGATGATTCTTGATGAATGAATGATGAAAAGTGATGAAAATGGTCAAACTAAAGATCAGAGGTCTGTTTAACTCGACTATTTTTCTAGAATCTTACTAAGGACGAAAATGGGTATCTGAAAAAGTGATTTTGAAGTTTCAAAAACTTGTGGGAATGCTCTCTATTGTAAAAGTATACAACAAATTCCAAAAGATTCCAAAAGATTGTACTAGTTGGAAGTATTTGGTATATACTTTGGGACATAAAAAGCCTTGTTTTGGGAAGTGCTTGGCTTAGATGAGACTCCTTGAAGAGTAACTTTGGCTTGAGCATGAGTAGTAACATGGACTGGTTGACTCTCTAATTTGTCCTTTATGGTAATGACATTGGCATAATACATAGAAGGATGACATTCAAAAATGTTACCAACATATCTATAGGGAGTATTATTATAATTGGCTTGATTGTCACCCTTAGTGTTGGAAGAACCTCCTTTTTCATGTGTAGGAAGAGGATCTTTGAAGGCTATATGTGATTCATTTGAGACATGTCCATCAACACCAATTTCACCACTTTCAATTAAGTCTTGAATTACATTTTTGAGCCTTTTGCAATCATTGGTTTTATGTCCTTTGCCTCTATGAAATTCACAATAATCATTCTCATCCCACCAAGAAGGCTTCACTCTAGGTTCAAAATCTTTCATTTCAGGAAGCGTAATGAGTTTCTTTGTGATTAAATTCCATAATGCTGATTCAAGAGATTCCCCTAAAGGAGTAAAGTTTCTTCAAGGTGACATGAAAGGCAACTGTGGTTTAGATGAATCTTTGTTGGTGTTTTGATTTGCTGATTGATTAATGTAAGTACCTTGAGTAGCATTGGCCTGACTTGTGAGATTGAGAAGGGGTTGTGTTGGTTTGACATTACGATTATCAACAATCCCATCATTGACAATGTTTTTGTTTTTATTCCAGAATTTTGATTTGTCATTGTTATAGTTGTTGGGATTGGAATTTGAGGACCCAACATTGTCCTTGGAATAAAGTTTTATCTCACCTTTTCTGACCATGGCTTCCTCAATCTTGATACCATTTTCTATGAGCTTATTAAAGTTTGGTGGACATTGCAATTGGACATTGCAATTGTAACCTATAACACATTTTTGGTGTAAGATTATGCACAAAGATATCCATCTTTTCTTGTTTAGGAATCATTCATGGATATTTGGCAAACAATTGACACAATCTTTGAAAAAAAGTAAGGAAGGGTTCTCCATTCTTTTGATGTGCATTGCAAAGATCAAGCATAGTGACTTCATGTTTGATGTTATATGAATAATGAGTCACAAATTTGTCAAGAAGCTCATTGAAAGATTTGATGCCTGGGGGTAGTTTGGAGAACCATTCCATAGCTTGTCCTCCTAAAATTCATGGAAATAGTCACATAAGATAAGTGTCATTGTGAGTGACTTCAATACAAGCAGCACAAAACTCATGAATGTGGTCTTGTGGATCCGAATTCCCTTTGTATTTGTCAAATTTTGGTACCTCAAAATGAGGAGGGAATAGAATCATTGCTAAGTTCTTATCAAAAAGATAAGGACATATATCATCCAAAGAATACGTCTTAGTTGATGATCTAGTTTGGATGTCATGGATTTTTTGTTGAAGCATCTGGATTTGTTGTAGAACAGGATCCATAGATAACATGTTTCCTTGAGTGTTTTGGGAAACATTTTATTGTTGAGTATGTTGAGAATCATTGGATTGTTGATCATTTTGAGAAGCAGTGTGTTGTTCATGGCTATGAGAAGCATTGGATTGCTGATTGTTGTGAGAAGTATTGGATTTTTGATTGGGTTCCTTTTCTCCATGAGTATCTTGAGAACCCTTAGGGATTTCTTGATTGTTTGCATGAGCTGGTTCTCTAAGATGGGAAACATCAAAATATCTTGGTAACTTAGCTCCTTGTTGAGCAAGCATGAGGAAATACATCTCTCTATCCAAGCCTAAGAGTCTTTCCATGACATGATAAAATTGAGGATCTTGTGAAGCTTCCCTAAGTTCATCATCGGTGGGTTTGTCATTGGATGTAAAAAGTGAAGTTTTCTTAGGAAGCTCTTTTGACCAAGGGTTTTCTTCATTGCTAGTATTTCCTTCCATCTTGTCTAGGGATTCTGGATTAATGGCTTGTTTGAGTTTCTGAGATCAAGTTTGAACCATAAAATTGAGAGAATTGATTACGGGATGAAAGATTTTTGATGAGAAGATATGGAAAGTGATTGATAGAAAAGATATTGAAAAGTGTTGAAAAGTGATAAGACAACTTGATAAACTCTAAGTCAATAGGAGGTATAGATCTCACTATGATATGACAAAGGGAAATCAAGAGATAATAACCTAAGTAAGTTTGGAGGTTAAGGATGATATATCCTGATATGGTAAACTCACAAAGATCAAAATCTGATAGATAAGGTAATGTTTTAACACTAAATTGAGAATTTCAAAGATTGGAAGAAAATGATTTGATGATTCTTGATGAAGGAATGATGAAAAGTGATGAAAATGGTCAAACTAAAGATCAGAGGTTTGTGTAACTCGACTATTTTTCCAGAATCTTACTAAGGATGAAAATGGGTATTTGAAAAAGTGATTTTGAAGTTTCAAAAACTTGTGGGAATGCTCTTTGTTGTAAATGCGCAACAAGACATGCGCATGACAGTTTGATATATGCACAACAATTTGAAATGAATGCACAACAATATTTGACAGATGTGAACTGGTGAAATCAAAAGCACAGACAGTCTGAACAGATGCACAACAAATTTGATCAAATGCATAGCAAGATGTGATATATGCGTAGGTTCTAAAGTTTTGATATGATTTGAAATTTTTGGATTTTTTTGATGTTTCCTAGTTTTTTTTTTTTTGGCAAAGTAAAAATGCATAAACACACACACGCAAGATAGAAATGATTTTGACCTAATCTAATCTAATATGAATGCACAAACACGCTTACAATCCTAAGGTTGGCAAGGACAATATCTACTGAATCCCCACTAGGATAATAAAATCTAGCCACGCAAATCCACAGCGGATAGCCTAGGAACATGGAGGCACAGGATCCTCCTTAAAGTGCACTCACTTCTCAGGCACACCAGGTTCTAAATTCAATGGGTCATTACTTCCCAAAGAATTGCTATCTCTACTATGAACCATGAGTAATGTGGGGTTTCTTCACGGGCTTGGGTGACCCCTTGAGCCAGTAAATAGAAGGTTTTTGGCCACTAAACAAAATATTTTAGTAAGGACATCTATTCAGGTGGTTTTGATCAAGTCATTTTTCCAATTAAGGGGGCTCTCCCAATCCTTTCAAAGAAAGGCTTTCACCTCTACTAAGTAGGACTTTAACAGACCACTAGGGTACTGGAGGAGATTTTGGTTGCCACAATGAATTCACACCTGTCTAATGTGAGACTAATCACACTAGCATTTTTTATATATTGGTTTGGAAGGGCTTGGCTTTAGCCTATTACTGGTTGGGTCGTTCCTTGGGGTGAGTACCTCTTTTCCCACCAAAGATCGCCCTCTAAAAATTATAACAGTTTCTCTTACACCCAAGGTCCACGAATGGCAAGGGGAGAGGATACGTTGTTATAATTTTGGGATTACAAATAGCTTATTAAGAAAAACATGATAGACACTTGATTCTATGCTAAAGAAGACACACAAAGAAAAAAAATGTCTTATTTTAAGCCCAAATGAGATTGTAGTTTATTTTACAAACCCCTTGGCAATCTGCAATCAAACCGTTAGAAATTTTTTTTAGCAATGGGGTCTTCAAGATTACGTCCTGCAAAAACAGCCTAAACACTACCAGAATGAATAGACACTTGTTAAAATGTTAGCTAAAAATCTAAACAACTATAAAACTGAAGTCTACCACAGCTAATGACAAATGCATAGAATAGTGAACTAAATGTGCATAAATGTTTGATAAATGCGCAGAAAATATGGATGCGCAACACAGAGATACTAATGCACAGTGAGATGATGTATATGCACAACATAAAAATACGTATGTGCAAAATAGTTTAACGAATGCGCATAAATTTGATAGAAAGTGAAAATGCAGAAAGAGAAATAGCGACTGTGGTGTTAGAAAATGGATGCGCAGCAGAAATGAACGGGTGCACAGGAATCATGTATGAATGCACATAAATAACCTGTATAAAAACTTGCACATGGAAAACTAAAAACTGAAAGTGAAATACCCGGCTGGGCCCTCCTTCTAGCGCCAAAAATGTATGCAAATTAGATGTCTAATAACTAGAGATGATAAATTAACTATTGAAAGCTAATAAATCAATCTAATGCAACACAATGAAGAATACAAAGTAACTATAAAATGATGAAACTAAATCAATTACCTTCACCTACCATGCAACTTGTCTCCATTGTCCTTCTAGCCTTGATTTCTTGAAGAAGTTGAGCTCTCAGATTTCCAAATGAAGCCTTTTCCCAAGATGCTACCAAAGTGTGGAGATTTTATGAAATGAGTGCACAATAGCTTATGCAATCTAATGGATGGAATGCAAAGGAAATGATGATAATATAAATTGATTTCTCTTAGAATTCTTGGATGTTTGATTGCTTGATTGCTTGAATGCTTGAAAAATACCTATTAGCTATTAGCCCACAAAGGGGAAATGAGGCTCCTTTTATAGAGTTTTGGAGGATTGTTGCCTGACTTTCAGTCACCCATTTTTTTGGCAATATTGGTGTCATATGGTCATGTCAGGTCGGTCTTTTCAAGTCTGGTGTCTAGGTCTAAGTCTTCCCTAGGACAGGAAGTCTTTGTCGGGTCCCACTTCATTTGCCATCTTATTTAGCCAGCTGGGTTGTTATTAGAGTTTCATTACTTTGGGTAGGTTGTAGATCCCAACCCGACAGAGATTTGTGCTCCAATGGATGTTCTTTCTTAGGCAAAATATTTAGATGTTGCAAAGAAATTAGAAATCAAAAGATTCTTCATATGGATGATGCAATGATAGAGCGGTCGCATGATCGCAAGAGATTGAAAAACACCATGAGATCATGCGACAATGGAAGCCCGTGTAGATAAGGAAAGTCAATGGAAAGACAGGAAAGGTTAAATAAAAAATATGCTGGATCCACGTGAGCCAATCATAGGGCGGTCACATGATCGCATGAATTAAAATAATACCTTGTGATCATGTGACAACGTAAGTCATAAAAGATGCTTGGTGGGATGAAGACACGTAGCTTGGTGGGTCCGGAAAGAGTTTGTTTGGGATACTACATCAACGGGTGCCACTTTGTCGCTATGGTGTGGAAGATCCTTTGCGGTGAAGCAGGATCTTTCCACATGTACATGTGGACCCCTTCATCAAAGCACATTCTTATGCTTCAAATCGACGGCTCCCACCATCCCGCTATGGTATCAGAGATCCTCCAAGGTAGAGCGATCGCATGATCGCAAGAGTTTAAAACATGCTATGTGATCATGCGAGATGAAGCCACGTGTAAAGTGGTCGGTCTGAAAAGTTGCCTACGATTATTATAGCTTCAAGATTCTAAATCAACGGTTCCCATTTTGTCTTTATTATGTCACCTTTGCTTAGCGGGTTAATGGGATCTTGCCACGTATTCAGGTGGGCCTCCTTAATGTTAAGCACAGTCGGTTAGGTGTGTGGTCGCATGATCGCATGATTGAGAGAACTGCCTTGCGATCATGCGACAAGGCATGAAGCATAGTTGGTTAGGTGGGAAAGAGGCACAAAGGACAGGGAAGATTAAATTGACTTCAGTTGTAGTTCACGTACAGTCCACATAAGCAATAGCACAGATGCAATAATGGAAGCTCAGGCAGATGGATCATACTCTACTGGAAACCATGTGCTCCAATGGTAGAGCGGTCACATGATCGCATGAATAAAATATCACTCATGCGATCATACGACAATGGAAAATCAGGTAGGCGAATGCACTCTACTGGGACCCACGTATGCCAATAGCGCAGATGCGATAATGAGAAATTATAAGTCTAAAATCGATGAGGATAGTATTAAATATTATTTCATGTGACAATGGAAGACCAGGTGGGACCTGAGTCAACGGACTTATCTATGATGGAACAAATGGTTTCATGGATTTTTAAAAAGCAATTGTTGTATCAGGGAATTCTTGTAAACAACGTTCTAAGGATAATGTGTGTTGAATCATAAACAGAAGTTATGATAGATAAATATATCTGAGAGTGGAGGAGTAATGATACAGAAAAATGTCAAAGTCAGTATGTGTGCGCAGAGATAAAGCACGACATGTTACTGGCTCAATTTGTAACCAGAAATATATATCACAAGAAGATACAAGGCTCAATGCAGTGTAAAGGTTGAACTTCTTTTGAACATGGGAACTAATCAGTAATCTTGTTCCAGGAAGAAGTGACTTTTTCTACTATTTTAAAAAAATCAATTGTTGTAGTAGGCCATGGCCGTAAAGTATAAGAGGTTCAATTTATTTTGATATCAGACAGAGCCCTGTCTCAGTAATCTAGTGAACTTGGTATTCGAAGATGAAGACAATAATTATTTAAAGATTGATGGTTGCCATCTTTCTTCCTTATGTTCTATTTCAAATTCAAGTTCAGAAAAATGATTTGACTCCAGAAGCCCAATGGATTTAGCTCAACAAATGCCGGTTGGAGATGAAGAGTTTTAGATTCCATAGTGACCTTTCAAGTTCTCAGATTGGAAGAGTTTATTTCTTAATGCTTTGTCTCTTTGTATTCAAAGGAGAGGGAAGGTCATTGGCTCCTATGAGCCTGATGTATTGTAAAATCTATATATTCTGTAAAGAAATTTAGTATGGAGGTCGGCAAACTTGGCATTGGAGTAGAGTAATTCTATTTGCTAAGCTTTATTTCATGTTTGTTGTGCCAGTAGTTGTTCATTTGCATTTGAATAGATAGAACAGTTATATGTTAAGCTATACTTGCTTACTAGATTCCATTTCATGTTGGTAATTGCAGTGAAAGTAATTCTATTTACCTTTCATGTATAATTCTTCTCCTATTCATCTAGTTATTTAGATGCATCTGAATAGAAAGTACAATTGTATATGGAACTGTGATTCCTGCTTGGATTCCATTTCATGTTAGTAATTGCAGCATAAGTAATTCCATTTACTATCCATGCATAATTCTACTTCTATTCTCCTTAGTAGGATATGCATTCTTAGAGTAGATAGATTTAGGTTAGAAGATAGACTTCATGATAATCTGTGATCAACATTCCATTAGGGATTATAGGTTATCCACTCTTATCCCTGCTTGAATTTTTTGTGCCTAAAAACAATTTGGTTAAAACACATAAGAGACAACCTGGTGGTCAAGATAAAAAAATATTCATTACATATCATACACAATCAGGGAGCTGTACTTGTCAATTCAGAGGGCAGTGATAGAAGACTTACACTGACCCATTTGTTGGTGGACATCCTTTTGTTCTCTCACCTTGGGTGTATAGAGAGTCAAAGATTGAAAATCTTAAGAGAGGACAAACTGTTAACCAATAGTTTTTGGTGACTCTGCTGGGGAGAATTTGTAAATAGACATATTTTTGGTTTCCCCTTTTATAGCTGATCTTGTGGAGAAAGGTGCTTGCCACAGGAATCAGGTTTCTAGTCCCACATGTTGAAGGAAGAACTAGCTTAAAGTTGAAGACTGGAAAGCACCCAACTGAGGAAGAAGAGAAGATTGATGCTGATATTGGTTTCCTTAGTTTTATAGTTATCTCTACTTCTCAGAGATTGGTGACTCTGCTCTGGTCCTCATAACTTTGGTTGAAGAGTCCAGTGTTTTATATTTTCAAAATTGTATTATCTCAAAACTTGTAGGAGATTGGAGACTCTGTTGTAAAAGAACCATGCCTTCTAAAATGGAGAAAGGAAGGAGGCCAGATCCTTCCCTTATAGAACTTCATCACACTACTGATTTTGTATTGCATGATATGTTTGATGCTTGGAGAGAAAGCATTACTCATGGAAGAAAGATGGACCTGAGTATTAAAGAGGATCATGTAACTGCTCTATTGTGGATGAGTATATGTGTAAGATATCATTTGCTAAAAGAAGTGGAAGAGAAAAAAAAGTTGTTGTAGAAGTTAAAGAAAGAGCTCAATATGGATGATGGTGAAATGTCAAAAGCCCCTCAAGATCACACCTCATTAAATTTTTCAGTCTAGAGTGACAAAGAGGTTAAACCAAGAAAACAAATCAGAAGGAAACCCACAATTGAGGAGATAAATGCTGAAGATGATCCAAACTTCCAATTCGTTTGGGAAGCATATAACTAAGTTTGACTGAGGGTTTGAAGAAAGGATTGAGTGTGTCTGAAGATCATCAGTCTACCCTATTGTTAAAACATGTGCATCAGAAGTATTTTGAGGTCCAAGCCCAAAGGAGAAAGAAGAAATCTGTTCTTTTGACTATACTTGAATAAGAACTGGTAAGTAAAGAATCTACAAGTTGCCTAGTTTCAGAAGAGCAAGAAAAGCCCTGGAATTCTACAAGACAAAATTTGGTGAACAGGGAGATTCTTCAAGATCAGGAAGAAAAGGCAAACAAAATTGAAAAAGAAGATGTATCCATGTTTCCTTTTTCTTGTGTTGATGAAAGTTGTAGATTGGGTGAAAAGAATAAGGATAATGTTTCAAACTATTTTTCTTCTGAAGATCATCCTAAGGTTGATGGGCTATCAAAAGATGAAATTCCTGATGTTATTGAAGAACATAATAAGGTTGATCCTTCATTCATTATAGCTGATAAAGATCAGATATCAGAAACATTTTGATTTGAAGATAATACAATACTGAATGTTCCTGATCAAATATATGTGAATGAAAAAGATGAGGTATGTTATGATAATCATCCTACTGAAAATATTGTTGAAGAAATTAATGCAACAACAGATTTTGAAAAAGAGGTTTCACATATTAATGAAGTACTACATCATCATGTAGAAGACAAAGAATTAGATGAAGATTTTCTTGGTCTTGAAATGAAAATTGATCAAGTCATGATGCCAATCATATGTGAGTCCTCTTCTATAGTCAATTTAGGTATTGAAATTCTAAATTCAGATGAACATCTTGTAGAATTGACAATTAAAACAAATAAAGAAGATGTTTCAATCCTAGTAGAGCCTGTGTGTAATGAAGATGTATCTTGTTTCAGTCTTGGTTTGGAATCTGAAACTACTAATAATAGTGCTTGCAACCAGTATGATGACATTCCATTTGAATGTTCTGATCTTCCTAGTTTTGATTTGAATACTGATATATCTGGTAAAGATAATAGTGATGAATCAAATGGATGCAAGTATGTTCCAGTATTTTCAGAATCTAGTGAATATCCTCTCTCCTCTCGGAAGATGGATGTAGAAGGTACTGTGTAGGAAAATAAAGAAGAATCAGAAATTTATGATGAGGCATGGCTGTTTGGAAAGGTCCTATGGGATACTACTCTGCAAATGATTTTTGGACTCAGTTTCAACAGTGAAGAAATTGCTAGAGGTTATGAATGTTGTTTCAAACTAATGAAGAATTTTCCCTTGTTCAGGAAGGGTTCATATTTCTCAATTCCTGTCAATGGCCATGTATGAAACTTTTTTGTTTTTTGTCCTTTTGGGTGAAGGTTTCCTCACCTACGCTGTAGGTTAGGTTTTCTTTCCAATTTTGGTGTGTCTAGTATTGTCCTCCCTTGCTTAGTTTTAGTTGTTTTATCTTGCTTTGTTTCACTCTGCCCTGTTCCCCTCCGCCCTCCCTGTATACATTTTCTCATTGTTCTCTTGGTCTACATTCCGCAACCCAATGGATAAGGCACTTGTCTCACCAGAGAAGCTGAATTCTTCATGCACTTTGTAGTACATGATCCCCCAGTCAGAGCCAGTTGTTGCCTGACTTTCAGTCACCTATTTTTTTGGCAATATTGGTGTCATATGGTCATGTCAGGTCGGTCTTTTCAAGTCTGGTGTCTAGGTCTAAGTCTTCCCTAGGACAAGAAGTCTTTGTCGGGTCCCCCTTCATTTTCCATCTTGTTTAGCCGGGTGGGTTGTTATTAGAGTTTCATTACTTTGGGTAGGTTGTAGATCCCAACCCGATAGAGATTTGTGCTCCAATGGATGTTCTTTCTTAGGTGAAATATTTAGATGTTGCAAAGAAATCATAAATCAAAATATTCTTCATATGGATGATGCAATGACAGAGCGGTCACATGATCACAAGAGATTAAAAAACACCATGAGATCATGCGACAATGGAAGCCCATGCAGATAAGGAAAGTCAATGGAAAGACAGGAAAGGTTAAATAAAAAATATGCTTGATCCACATGAGCCAATCATAGGGTAGTTGCATGATCGCATGAAATAAAATAATGCCTTGTGATCATGCGACAACGTAAGTCATCAAAGATAGTTGGCGGGATGAAGACACGTAGCTTGGTGGGTCTGGAAAGAGTTTGTTTGTGATACTACATCAATGGGTGCCACTTTGTCACTATGGTGTGGAAGATCCTTTGCAGTGAAGTGGGATCTTTCCATGTGTACATGTGGACCCCTTCATCAAAGCGCATTCTTATGCTTCAAATCGATGGCTCCCGCCATCCCGCTATGGTATCAGAGATCCTCCAAGGTAGAGCGGTCGCATGATTGCAAGAGTTTAAAACATGCTATGTGATCATGTGAGATGAAGCCATGTGTAAAGTGGTTGATTTGAAAATTTTCCCACAGTTATTATATCTTCAAGATACTAAATCAACGGTTCCCATTTTGTCTTTATTACGTCACCTTTGCTTAGTGGGTTAATGGGATCTTGCCACGTATTCAGGTGGGCCTCCCTAATGTTAAGCACAGTCGGTTAGGTGTGTGGTCACATGATCGCATGACTAAGAGAACTACCTTGCGATCATGCGACAAGGCATGAAGCGTAGTTAGTTAGGTGGGAAAGAGGCACAAAGGATAGGGAAGATTAAATTGACTTTAGTTGTAGTCCACGTACAGTCCATGTAAGCAACAGTGCGGATACAATAATGGAAGCTCGGGTAGAAGGATGGTACTCTACTAGAACCCACATGCTCCAATGGTAGAGCAGTCACATGATTGCATGAATAAAATATCACTCATGCGATCATGCGATAATGGAAAATCGGGTAGGCGAATGCACTCTACTAGGACCCACGTATGCCAACAGTGCAGATGTGATAATGAGAAATTATAAGTCTGAAACCGAAGAGGATAGTATTAAATATTATTTCATGTGACAATGGAAGACCAGGTGGGACCCGAGTCAATGGAATTATCTATGATGAAACAAACGGTTTCATGGATTTTTAAAAAGTAATTGTTGTATCAAGGAATTCTTGTAAACAACGTTCTAAGGATAATGTGTGTTGAATCATAAACATAAGTTATGATAGCTAAATATATTTGAGAGTGGAGGAGTAATGATACAGAAAAATGTCAAAGTCAGTATGTGTGCACAGAGATAAAGCATGGCATGTTACTGGCTCAATTTGTAACCAAAAATATATATCACAAGAAGATACAAGGCTCAATGTAGTGTAAAGGTTGAACTTCTTTTGAATAGGGGAACTGATTAGTAATCTTGTTCCAGGAAGAAGTGACTTTTTCTGCTATTTAAAAAAAATCAATTGTTGTAGTAGGCCATGGCTATAAAGTATAAGAGGTTCAGTTTATTTTGATATCAGACAGAGCCTTGTTTCAGTAATCCAGTGAACTTGGTATTCAAAGATGAAGACACTAATTATTTAAAGATTGATGGTTTCCATCTTTCTTCCTTATGTTCTATTTCAAATTCAAGTTCAGAAAAATGATTTGACTCCAGAAGCCCAATGGATTCAGCTCAACAAATGCCGGTTGGAGATGAAGAGTTTTAGATTCCATAGTGACCTTTCGAGTTCTCAGATTGGAAGAGTTTATTTCTTAATGCTTTGTCTCTTTGTATTCAAAGGAGAGGGAAGGTCATTGGCTCCTATGAGCTTGATGTATTGTAAAATCTATATATTCTATAAAGAAATTGTATGGATGTCGTCAAACTTGGCATTGGAGCAGAGTAATTCTATTTGCTAAGCTTTATTTCATGTTTGTTGTGCCAATAGTTGTTCATTTGCATTTGAATAGATAAAATATTTATATGTGAAGCTATAATTGCTTACTGGATTCCATTTCATGTTGGTAATTGCAGTGAAAGTAATTCTATTTACCTTTCATGTATAATTCTTCTCCTATTCATCTAGTTATTTAGATGCATCTGAATAGAAAGTACAATTGTATATGGAACTATAATTCCTGCTTGGATTCCATTTCATGTTAGTAACTGCAGCATAAGTAATTCCATTTACTGTCCATGCATAATTCTACTTCTATTCTCCTTAGTAGGATATGCATTCTTAGAGTAGATAGATTTAGGTTAGAAGATAGACTTCATGATAATCTATGATCAACATTCCATTGGGGATTATAGGTTATCCACTCTTATCCCTGCCTGAATTGTTTGTGCCTACAAACAATTTGGTTAAAACACATAAGAGACAACTTGGTGGTCAAGATAAAAACATATTCATTGCATATCATACACAATCAGGGAGCTGTACCTATCAATTCAGAGGGCAGTGATAGAAGACTTACACTGACCCATTTGTTGGTGGACATCCTTTTGTTCTCTCACCTTGGGTGTATAGAGAGTCAAAGATTGAAAATCTTAAGAGAGGACAAACTGTTAACCAACAAGGATCTAGGCCTAGGTGGCACAATCCTACAATTGAGAATGAAAGGTGGAAGGAGTTGAGAGAAAGGGTGATGTAGTTGGAATGTGAGAGGAAGAATCCTAAGGCTAGGATTGAATTGGTTGAAGGAGTTGAGAGAAAGGGTGATGTAGTTGGAATGTGAGAGGAAGAATAGGGATGATGTTCCTCTCACATTGACATGGAGGAGAAGAAGGTGGAAGGGAAAGACACATGTCAAGTGTCTCACAAAGACCAAAGAGAGAAAGAGGGAGAGACCTTTTCCTCATGTGGACTGTTTGTACAAGTGTCCCATGAGTCACCTTTGACCCTTAGAGGTGGCTTGAGAAGCCCCGTAGGAATAGGAAATGTCTCTTGACTTGGTTGTTGAGAGGACATGTGGTCATGAGACTAATTTCCTATGAGGCCACATAGCCCTTAAGAATATGACATGTGTGGGTGAGGATAATTACAAATAAATAATTAATAATAATTATTTATTTTAGCCAAGGTGATGTGTCGAGTGAGTGGGTAGATGAGGTGGACTAGGGGAGTTAGTCATATTTAGGTGATTGTATATTTAATTAAATCACTTTAATAAGACTAATTAGAAGACTTAGGATAGAAGAATGAACTATAGTGAATTTAGTAAATAAATTGAATAATTTATTTAATAAATAGAGGAAATAATTATTAATTAAATAATAAATATTTAATTAATTTATCAAGTCCATAGTAATTAAATAATAAATATTTAATTAATTAATGAAGCCATTTTTAAGTGTATACACAAATCTAACATGTAACATGCAAAGTATGATAACAAACAAATATCACAATCAACACATAACACGAGATTTCTCATGGAAACCCTATAAAGGGAAAAACCACCTAGGACCAGCAACCCAAAATTGTTCACTCTTCTGAAGTAAGGTCAGTTAAGACCCAACCTTGTTAAAGGTTTACAAACACATTGTTAGGTGTGACCTTGTTAGAGGATTTTAGACTAGAAGTTATCGTCCAACCAACATTCACTATGGGGTTGATAGGATAACAATGTTCATTCTATGAATGATACATCATAAGACTTTCAGAGTCCACTCAGTTAAGAGATTTTGATTGTATACAATGGTTAAATATGTAATAGTAAATGACCTGCCTTAATACAACTTCAATTGTAGATTAGAGATCAATATTCTGTCCTAACAAATCCTTCTGATCAATATTTCACTTCAAATTCAATACTGTATCAACTTACTATTCATCGGTAATTGCTCTCTATAGCTCGGTAATTGTTTTGTTGCTCGGTTCTTACTTAACCAGTATGATCATAATGTATGAAAACCTTGCTCGTGCTATATTCCTACAGTTTCTACTTCTTCTGGCCTCTTTCATAATGAGATTCTAGTCTCTTATATAGACGGGTAAATCATTTTCTTCTCCACCATCAAATTTTGCCGCTTAACCACATTCATAGATTTTTCCACTTCAAACTTTCTTGGCTGACATGTCAATAACATTTTTCAATTTGCTCTATTAGATCTTCCTTTAATTTTGTTAGCCATCGATCTTTATAACAAATATTATCTGTTATCACTGAAATCGAGGTACTTTATAGCTCATCAATCTTGTTAGCTAAACTAATTATTTAGTTCATTATGTTCCACTTGATTAACAAAGAAATGCATTAGTGAACACTGCTTGGTTAATATTGTGATCGGTATACACTACACTCCGTCGGTGTATACTAGAAATGCTTCATTTATCGACAACACTACTTTGTGTCTTTCAGCTCTATACTTCATCATAGATGAATGCAACATAATAAAGTCAATATCATCAAGTCATAGACTCATCAACAAGTTACTCAATGTGTTCCTTATCCTCATCTGTCATGTACATCTATTCCTCATGTAGATTTCTCTGTACTTCATATCTTTCACCTTTCTTTAGATGTCTCGGTATAGTAACTTACAAGATAAGTATTGTCAAACTAGTTGACATCAATGACAACATAATATTGATTTAATCATATTACATATCTAATCAGCAACTCCTCAGTGATCTTTAATCATGGATTCTTCAATCAGATTCCAAATCAGTTGTAGTCCAACAATCTCTCCCTTTTTCATTGATGGCAACTCAAGTAATATGAAATGTACCATACACATACCAAACATATATTCTACAACTTTGTGAAAAAAATGTTGTAAGTCGAATAGACTTAATATGTTTAATCACTATGTTACTAAACAACATTAGATAATACAACTTTACCATTATGTAGTTGTGATCTTTTCAGTGCTCTTTTTAGTTCTCCTGTTCGTGCTTCTGTAACTGATCTTCAATACTCTGTCTTATTCAGATTGTCTTTCCCTTAGATAATTCTCATCAGTGCTTGTCCCTTTTCATATTATTTATCTCTCCCTTTGATAGCAATGCGAAAGAAACAAATAAACATTCAATTTTGTCATCCTCTGTATCTCTGTATATTGATATTCCAGTCGGTTCAAGTTCTCCAAACTTAATCACAACCTTGAACATGATTCAAAGTGTGAACTATGCTGCATCAAAATGAATGATCTTCTAAAAAAAAATAGGCTGATGCAACAACCAGATCACCTTAGTGACCGATAGACAGGGGACAGACCCCTAGTCTAGTCCTCAAGTATTCAAATGTGTCCTTCGGTAGAGGCTTTGTGAAAATATCTGCAAGTTGTTCTTTAGATGTGACAAACTCTAACTTCACTTGCTTCTCTTACACTTTTTCTCTTAAGTAATGATACTTGATAGATATATGCTTTGTCTTAGAGTGCATCACAATATTTTTTGAAATATTAATAGCACTAGTGTTGTCACAATATATAATCACTGGGTCAATGATTACCTCATTCATCCCTTCCAAAACTTTCTTGATATATGCAATGTTTGAATAGTCAGTAGCAGTAGAAACATACTTGTCTTTAGCTATAGATTGAGAAATACAAGCTTTCTTTTTACTTGTCCAGGTTACAAGTCTTTCACCAAAGAAAAATGCTCCTCCGGTGGTGCTTTTTCTATCATCCACATTTCTAGCCCAATCAGCATCGGTGTAAACTTTGAGTTAAAACTTCCCTTCCTTAGGATACCATAATCCATAATTCTCTATTTTCTTCAGGTATCTTAAGATCATTTTTGTAGCTATCATGTGTGATTCTCTAGGATTAACAAAAAATCTTGCAACAATACCCACAACATGTGCTATATTTGGTCTACTGTGAACTATGTACATTAACTTACCAATCATGGATCAGTAAAGTGTCTAGTTTACCTCTATAGTTTCATCCTCCTTTGTCAATTTGCTTCCAGTAGCCATTGGTGTTCCCATAGGTTTAGCATCTTCCATGCCAAATGTCTTCAGTACTTCCTTTATGTATTTAGATTGTGTGATGAATATTCCATCACTCTGCTGAATCACTTGTAGTCCAAGAAAGAACTTAATCTCTCCGAACATAGAAATTTCAAATCCCTTTTGCATTTCATCAGCAAATGTCTTGCATACAAGATCTTGACCTCCAAAAATAATATCATCAAAAAATATTTCAGCAATGAGAATAGTATCATCAGTATCACCTTTCATATACAGATTGTTGTTTTCACTTGTTCTAATAAATCCAATACTTAACAAGTAAGTATGCAATCTTTCATACCATGCTCTAGGTGCTTTCTTCAAGCCATATAAAGCTTTATGTAATCTACATACCATGTCTCTATTTTTGGGATCAACAAATCCTTCAGATTGTTCGATGTAAACTTCTTCTTCAAGTATACCATTAAGAAATGCTGACTTCACATCCATTTGATAGACTTTGAATTTCTTGTGTGCAGCATATGCAAGTAGCATTCTAACTCCTTCCAATCTAGCAATAGGTGCAAATGTTTCACCATAGTCAATGCCTTCTTCCTGTACATATCCCTTGCATACCAATCTAGCTTTATTTCTTGTGACTTCACCAAATTCATTCAGTTTATTCCTGAATATCCACTTAGTACCAATAACATTCTTATCTTTAGGTCAGGGTACTAAGGACCAGGTTTTGTTCTTCTCTATTTGCTCTATTTCCTCCTTCATTGCATTAACCCATTCTTCATTCTCTAATGCAACATTCACATTTTTAGGTTCAAATTCACAAACTAGACATATACCTTGTCTTGTTTTGCTTCTAGTTTGCATCCCAGCATGTCTGTCTCCAATGATTTGTTCTCAGGATGATGTCTTCTGACAAAACTAGCCAGAACTTGATTTCTCCTTTCTTTCTCATCCTGTTGAGGGTCATTTCCTTGCTTGGTAGCTCCATCTTGTCCATCGATTTGTGTTTCCTGTTGTCCTATATTATTTCCCTGCTGACCAGTTGTCACAACTTGCGGTGTCAGTAGATACTCTGGATGTTCAATGTAAGTGAATCTACCATAGTCTTCTAGTTCCTTTGTACTTTCCTCTATGTACTTGTCATCAAACTCATCAACATGAACATTAGTACTTTCAACTATCTTATTTGTAACCTTATTCAAACATTTATATGCTTTACTTGTAGAGGAATATCCAAGAAATATCCGTTCATCTCCTTTAGAATCAAATTTTCCATTTCTCTCATCTTTCAAAATAAAGCATTTACTTCCAAAAATCTTGAAATAACTTATAGTAGGTTTGTGTCCAAACCATAGCTCATAAGGTGTTCGGTTGGTGTCCTTCTTTAGTTGTACTCGGTTAAGAACATATACAGCTATACTGATAGCTTCCCTCCAATATGTCTGAGCAACATTCTTCTGTATCATCAATGTTCTAGCACAGTCAATTATAGACTTGTTCCTTCTTTCAGAAATGCCATTTTGTTGAGGTGTCCTTGATGCAGAGACCTATCTTTTAATTCCATGCTCATTACAGAAATTAGTAAATTCATCAGAGATAAATTCACCTCCTCTATTAGATCTTAAGCATTTTATTTCTCTTCCAGTCTCTTTCTCTACCTTAGCTTTATACCACTTAAATATTTTAAAGGCTTTAGATTTTTCTTTCAGGAACATAATAGTCATCAGTATAGTATAGTCATCAACAAAAAGAATAAAATATCTATCACCAGAACAACTCTGAGTTCTCATAGGACCACATAGGTCGGTATGAACCAACTCAAGTATCTTCTTTGTCGAGTAGTCTTTACTTTTAAAACTAGACTTAGTCATCTTACCTTTCTGACATTCATGGCACATGGCATGATCAGGTTTTGTCAAGTTAGGTAATCCTCTAACTCTTTTATTTTTACTAATCTTGATCATTTTGTCAAAGTTCACATGGTATAACATTTTGTGCCACAACCAAGCATCTTCATCCTTTATTAACAAACAAGAAGACTAATCCATATCAAGATAGAATAGATTACCTCTGGATTATGTACCAGTTTCGACAAGTCTTCCTTCATCATCATAGATCTTCACCTTTTTGCTCTCAAAAGCCAGTCGGTGGCCTGAATTGTTTAGCTGAGCCATGCTTAACAAATTACAGTTCAATCCATCTACCCAGTATGCATTTTCACATTGTATTCTATTATTGATCATTAGTGAACCTTTACCTCTTACCATACAAGGTGCATCATTTCCCATTCTCATAGATCCTCCATTATATTCAACAAGATGATCAAACTTCTCTACATCACCGGTCATATGATGTGTACAACCATTGTCTATGATCCATGTATCATTTATGCTTACTTTAGAGATTAGTGCTATCTCTTCATGTTTCTCTTCTTCCTCTGAGTCATCTTTCATAGCAACAAATACAACTTCTATATCATCATCAAAATCAAATTCAGTTTCAATATCTTCTGCTATGTAACATACCTTTGTGCCTTTATCATCTTGGTTGTCTTTGTTGTTATGCCAGTAGCCTCTGTTGACTCTTCTCCCATAGCTTCCTTTAGATTGGTCTTTGGATCTATCATCATCTTTCTTCTGAGGACATCTAGCAATGATGTGATCGACTTCTTTATAGTTAAAACATGCCAAAGGTAGCTTACCTCTATACCTTCCTTTTCCTTTGGGAAATCTTCTGGCCATAAGAGCTTCAAGCTCATGAAGTTCATCATCGGTATTACTATCACTATCATAATTCTTACTATTCTTGCTAGACTTTCCAATCTTCAAAGAAGACATGAAAGAAGATTCGACAGAAGGAAAAACACTATTGTCAAAGTTGTTTAATTCAAAATTTGTAAGTTTACCAATCAGAGTGTCAAGAGTAAGGTTGGATGTAGCTCTTGTTTCATGAATTGCAGAGATCCTGATTGCATAAACTAGTAGCAAAGTTCTGAGAATCTTGCTTATCACTGTTTCATCATTAATCACTCCATCAAATGCTCTAATAGCATGTACCACCTCTTTTAGTCTATTTGAGTATTGTATAATGTTCTCACCTTCTTTCATTCTGATATCATTAAATCTACCTCTTATGATTTTAGCTCGGGCTCTTTTGACATTCAGATCTCCACTGTATATCAGATTTAACTTGTCCCACATCTTCTTAGCAATATCACAACCCTTGATGTCTTCAAATTCAGCATCGGTACAGGCAGCAACAAGTTCCATCATAGTGATATTATGTTCATTCCTATCCTTCAGTTGATCAAGAGTTAAGGGACTAGTGGGCGGTTATATGAATCCATTCTCCATCAGATCTAGTGCAGAATTCCCAATTCCAGATATGTGCAGCTTCATCCGGCTTTGCCATACTACGAAGTTCTCTTTGTTTAGCTTTGGCACTTCCCTCTTATACATCTTGAGACCTTTGTGCTTAAGTCCTTAAAACTCTGTTCTAAGCAACCACAGCTCTGATACCAATTGTTAGAATAACTAAGAGGGGGGTGAATCAGTTATCTAGTATCCCTAAACAAAATATATAATTCAAAACAACTTCTTCTATTTCTACTCCTTGGTAGACAATAGTTAATTTCACTATCTATGCTTTTACTGATTACCAGTCAAATTCTATAACAATTTTTGATCAAATCTAACATGTAACATGCAAAGTATGATAACAAACAAATATCACAATCAACACATAACACAAGAGATTTAACGTGGAAACCCTATAAAGGGAAAAACCACCTGGGACCGGCAACCCAAAATTATTCAATCTTCTAAAGTGAGGTCGGTTAAGACCCTACCTTGTTAAAGGTTTACAAACACACTGTTAGGTGTGACCTTGTTAGAGGATTTTAGACTAGAAGTTATCGTCCAACCAGCATTCACTATGGGGTTGACAAGATAACAATGTTCATTCTATGAATGATACATCATAAGACTTTCAGATTCCACTCGGTTAAGAGATTTTGATTGTATACAATGGTTAAATATGTAATAGTAAATGACCTACCTTAATACAACTTCAATTGCAGATTACAGATCAATATTCGGTCCTAACAAATCCTTTTGATCAATATTTCACTTCAGATTCAATACTGTATCAACTTACTATTTGTCGGTAATTGCTCTTTATAGCTTAGTAATTGTTCTATAGCTCAGTTCTTACTTAACCAGTATGATCAGAATGCATGAAAACCTTGTTCACGCTATATTCCTATAGTTTCTACTTCTTCTGGCCTCTTTCATAATGAGATTCTAGTCTCTTATATAGATGGGTAAATTGTTTTCTTCTCCACCATCAGATTTTGCCGCTTAACCACATTCATAGATTTTGCCGCTTCAAGCTTTCTTGACTGACGTGTCAGTAACATGTTTCAATCTACTCCGTTAGATCTTCCTTTAATTTTGTTAGCCGTCGATCTTTATAACAAACATTATTTGTTATTACTGAAATCGAGGTACTTTATAGCTCATCAATCTTATCGGCTAAACTAATCATTTAGTTCATTTAGTTCTACTCGGTTAACAAAGAAATGCATCGGTGAACACTGCTTGAATAATACTATGATCGATATACACTATGCTCCATCGATGTATACTAGAAATGCTTCATTTACCAACAACATTGCTTTGTATCTTTCAGCTCTATACTTCATCATAGATGAATGCAACATAATAAAGTTAATATCATCAAGTCATAGACTCATCAAAAAGTTACTCAATGTGTTTCTTATCCTCATCTATCATGTACATCTATTCCTCATGTAGATTTCTCTGTTCTTCATCTCTTTCACCTTTCTTCAGATGTCTCGGTATAGTAACTTACAAGATAAGTGATGTCAAACTAGTTGACATCAATGACAACATAATATTTATTTAATCATATTACATATCTAATCAGCAACTCCTCAGTGATCTTTAATCACAAATTCTTCAATCAGATTCTAAATCAGTTGTAGTCCAAAGAGAAGGTGAAAATATTTCTTAGTATTGTGGTAGAATTAAGGAGGTAGTAAATGCTATTAGAGGAGCTAATGGAAACATTGATGATGAAACTATTATTAATAAAGTATTCAGAACTTTTCTTCCTATCTATACTATTAGAGTTTCTGCAATACAAGAATCAAGATGTAACCCTTGTAATGTCCTAACTTTGGAAAGTCTTGTTGGCAAGCTTACTACTTTTGTGCCATCTAACTATGATAATTTCATTGTTCATAATATTGAATCTATAGTCAAGTTTCAAATGGTTCTTCATAAGCCTAAGAAAGGAAAAGAAAGATGTGAGAGCAGTGACAATAACAATGACAGTGATAGTGACACTTATGATGATGATCTAGATGGTCTTGAGGCACTTATGGCTAGAAGGCTACAGAGAGGAAAAGGGAAATATAAAGGTAAACTTACTATTATCTATTTTTCATGTAACAAAGTTGGCCATATTACAACAAGATTCCCTAACAAGACTGACAAAGATGAAAGAAGGGAAAGAAAGAAAAAGACCAGAGAAGTGAAAGAGATCACAAAAGGTACATAGACTACAAAGACAAAGGTAAGAAGTCTTTCTATATTGCTGAAGAGGAAACTGACAATGAAACTAGTGAATCTGATGAATGTGATATAGAAGTTGTTTATGTTGCTATGTGATGTGAGTGTTCCAAGGTATGCTTGTACTACAACCAAGAGACCTAGCTTGTCTCTTCTAGGAACCTAGTCTCCTCTAGGTCCTAATTGGCTTAGATGATTAACTAAGTCCAATTTTAACTCTTCTCTAAGAGTTCTTAAGCTTTGTGCTTCACCTTGAAAGACTAACACCTTTAGATAGTACAATCCTTCACCTTCACTTAGAAAGCTCTAAGTGCTACCTTCTCACAAACTTCATTCTTCATTGTAGGGGCATCATTCATCATGAAAAAATTCCCAATTTTTTCATTTGAATCCATTTGATTGGGTATTCAATCCCTTTTCCACCGGGTTCAAGTTCCACCTTGAAATGGCCTAATTAGGCCTATTTTCTTGTAGCCTTTTGTAGAGGCTTTTGTCCTTTCTTTCCAAAATTCTTCAAACAACCTACAAAACCAATTGGGAATTTGGTTACCCTTTTGGCTCTTACTAAAGATTCTACAAGTTTAAGGTCCTAGTAGCCTCTGTACACTTCCTACAAAATAGGACAAACAAGGCTAATTGACCTATTTTCTAGGACTAACTGTATCCTAGTATGAAACTTGCTCAAAAATTGATGTAAGTGATTGGTATGGACCCAATCCTCATAGTATGTCAAGATATGATGAACACCTTCTAGAAAATGTACTTTTTCCATACAATACCTTCCTAACCTATAAGAAATCTTCAATCTTTCATTCCTAGACCTCTAACAGGGCTTTGTTTGCTCGCCTAGGGCGTAGTGGTAAAATAACTCTCCAAACTTTCACAAATCCTAATCCTAAAAATATGTACACTAATGAATCCCCTAGCATTTCCATCTATCCTTAGGTGTTTCCCATGGCTAGATTTCATGGGGGAGCCATGAAAGCACCGACTGGTCAAAACAGGACCAGTGAGAACTCTAAAACAAAAAATATTTATTCAACCCATTATATCTATTCTAATCAACTTTCTCTTCAAATGAAAAAGTCTTAGAATAGTCTATAGAACACTAAAAAACCACTAGATTTAGACTTTCAATCCATTTCACATGATTTTCAACACAAAAGATCGAGTTATCCACTGAAATAGAGTTGCATAGCTGAATTAAGTATTCACAAACTATTACAATGCATTACTATCCTTGAGATTAGAGTCTTACTAAACATAAGATGCTATTTACACCATTCTAGGGTCTATTGGCTAATCTCCCACCTCCTATTCTCAAGGGAATCCAAGGATAACTGAGTTGCATGCAACATTTGCAATAATTGCAAATGTTGTCATGACAACTTCTTAACAACATTTGGCATCTTTCTCTATGCCTTGATCCTACTTCTTAGGACCTCTATCCTTTCTAGATTCTGAGGAACCAACTCATTTAATGACCTTATGGAATCTCTATGACATCCATTAACATCATTTATGTGCCTAAGACATATTGAAGACTCTATCCCAAACTACTAACACTAAGAATTAAAGACTACTAACATTGGCTATTTGTGTGACCTTAGTCCTAGTGACTAACTCACTTAGCCTACATTGCAATGACCTTCTAAGGTCTTAAAAAAAATCACACTCTACTCTTCCTGACTTGGCTAGAGTCAAGTACAAGCCAAAACAACTAATCATGGAGGTCAACCTAGGTGTGCTCTTGCACCACTATGAAAGATGATTCTGATGAAGATGAGAAAAATGAACTTATTTCTTATGCGAGTAAAGGTGATAAATGTGATGAACTACAACTGATTGAGAACCTGATTGTAGAACTTCAAGTGATTAGAGATCACTGAGCATATAATTGTTATGTAAGATAATTGAATCAGTTTTGTGTTGTCATTGATGTCAACTAGTTTTGACAGTACTTATCATGGAGTTGCAAACATCTAACACATTTGTAGAAGAGAAGAGAAAGATGAATAACCAAGATATCTACATGGAGAAAGATGGTTATGATAGATGAGGCTAAGGATTACTCTTGGTAACTTATTGATGAGTCTATGACTTCAATTGTTGATTTGATTATGTTATATTAATCTTTTATGAAGTTGGGAGAAAAATGTTACAAAGTAGTGTTGTCGGTTAATGAAGCATTCTAGTATACACCGAGTAGTGTAGTGTATATCGAGCACAATATAAACTAAGCTTGTGTTCACCGACACATTTCTTTGTTAACCGAAGAATGAACAAAAGAACAGAATGATTTGTTTAGCTGAAAGAAGTTGATGAGTTGTAAAGTGTATGATCATAGAGTAAAAGATAAAGTTTTTTACAAGATCAATGGCTAGCAAAATTCAAGGAAGATCTAAATGATAGATTTGAAATGTGTTACTAACACATCAGCCAAGGAAGGTTTACACATTAGCCAAGGAAGGTTTAAGTGGAAAAACCAACGAAGGAGATTAAGAAGCAAAATACGATGGATGAAAAGAAAACAATTTACTTGTCTATTTAAGAGACTAGGGTTTCATTATGAAACTCATGCCAGAGGAAAGGATACTGTAGAGATATCATGTGAACAAGCTTCATGCATGCATGATCAAACTGGTTAAGGAGAACTGAACTGTAGAGATTATAGAGCATCATAGAGTTTTTACCAAGGGACAGGAAGTTACTGAATGTTGATGAATTGAATAGAAAGAATGATTAGAGGGTTTTTATGAGCTTAAGAATAGATCTAAAAATTTGCAAGATAAGTTGTATTTTATTTAGATCAACTGCTATTACAGTTTAACCATTGTAATCAGATAAATCTCTTAATGGAGTGGACTTGAAAGTCTTGTAATGTCATTCATAGAATGTACATTTGTTATCCTGTCAACCCCATAGTGAATTCTGGTTGGACGATAATGGTTAGTGTTAAATCCTCTAACAAGGTCACACCTTACAGTGTGTTTTGTAACCTTTAATAGGGTTGGGTCTTCACCGACCTCACTTCAAAAGAGTGAATATTTTTTGGGTTGCTGGTCCCAGGTGGTTTTTTCCTTAACAGGGTTTCCACATTAAATCTCTTGTGTCATGTGTTGATTGTGGTGATTGTTGGATATCATACTTTACATGTTGCATATTAGATATGATCGGTAGTTACTATTTGTTATTGAATGGTAATCGGTAAAAGCACAGACAATTTACTTTTATATGTTACCGAGCTGCAAAAATTTGTTTAAATTGTTTTTGGATATACATTTTGTATTTAGGATGGTGGATAAATGATTCACCCCCCTCTCAGTTATTCTAACAATTGGTATCAGAGAATTGGTTTCTTGGAATAGAGTTTTGAGGACTTCAACATAAAGATCACAAAATGTATAAGAGGGATGTGCCAAAGCTGAACAAGGATAACTTTACAATATGGCAAAGCCAAAAAAAACTGCATATATCTGGAATTAGGAATTCTACCCTCACACTATTAGAGAATGGCTACATTGCACCACTCACTGGACCTTTGACTCTAGATCAACTAAGAGATAGACATGAGCATAACATTATTATGATGGAGATTGATGCTACTCTGACAGATGCCGAGTCTGAGGATATTAAAGATTGCACTATTGCTAAAGATATGTGGGATAAACTTTCTCAAGTTTATAGCGGTGATACAAATGTCAAGAGAGCCAAAGCTGAAAGTTTAAGAGGAATATTTGATGATATGAAGATGAAAGAAGGAGAAAACATTGTGCAGTACAAAAATAGAATAAAGGAGGTAGTTCATGCTATTAGAGCATCTGATGGAGTTATTGATGAAGACACTATGGTAAGAAAAATTCTAAGGAACTTATTGCCTATTTATGCCATCAGATTATCTGCAATTCATGAAAATAGGTCAGCACCTAACAGTACTCTCACTCTTGATAATCTGATTGGAAAGCTAACAACATTTGAACTAAACAACTATGATAATAGTGTTGTACCAACTATTGAATATGCTTTTATGTCTTCTCTAAAGATTGGTAAGTCTAGTAGTAGAAATAATAAGGATGATAGTGATAGCAATACTGATGATGAACTTGATGAGCTTGAAGCTCTTATGGCTAGGAGATTACCTAAAGGAGAAGGTAGATATGGAGGAAAATTACCTTTAGCATGTTTTAACTACAAAGAAGTTGGTCCTATTACTGCTAGATGTCCAAACAGGAAGGAAGATGACAAAAAAAGGATCGATCTGGTGAAGGAAGCTATGGGAGAAGAGACAACAGAAGTTATCAACGCTACAACAGAGACAATCGAGATAATAATGACAAAGGAAAAAAGGTATGTTACATAGTAGAAGAAAATGAATCTGATTCTGATTCAGATGATGATGTAGAGGTAGTATTTGTTGCTATGAAGGATGATTCTGAGAAAGAAGAAAAGTATGTAGAAATAACACTGATTTCTAAGGTTAATAAAAATGATACATGGATCATAGATAGTGGCTGTACACATCACATGACTGGCGATGAAGAAAAATTTAATCATCTTAAGCAATATAATGGAGGATCTGTAAAAATGGGTAATGATACACCTTGCATGGTTAGAGGAAAGGGATCCTTGCTAATAAATGATAGAATCCAATATGATAATGCTTATTGGGTAGAAGGACTAAACTATAATTTTCTAAGTGTGGCACAACCGAACAATTCAGGTCACCGAGTTGCTTTTGAGAGCAACAAAGTAAAAATATTTGATGATGGAGGAAGACTTGTTGGAATAGGAGCACACTCAAAAGGTAACTTGTTTTAGCTTAACAATGATGAGTCTTCTTTCTTAATGATGAAAAATGAAGATGCTTGGTTATGGCATAAAAGGTTATGTCATGTGAACTTTGATAACATGATTAAAATCAGTAAAAGGAAAAAGGTTAGAGATTTGCCTAACTTATCTAAGCCTGATCATGTTATGTGTCATGAGTGTTAGAAAGGTAAAATGACAAAATCTAGTTTCAAAAGCAAAGATTATTCAACAAAGAAAATACTTGAGTTAGTTCACACCAACCTGTGTGGTCCTATGAGAAATCAAAGTTATTATAGTGATAGATATTTCTTTCTTTTTGTCGATGACTATACTAGATTAATGACTGTCATGTTCTTGAAAGAAAAATTAGAGGCATTTAAGATGTTCAAGTGGTATAAAGAAAAAGTAGAGAAAGAGACTAGTAAAGAATTGAAATGCTTAAGATTTGACTGAGGTGGTGAATTTATTTCTAATGAATTTACTAACTTTTCTAATGAGCATGGTATTAAAAGACAGGTCTCTGCATCGAGGACACCTCAGCATAATGGAATTGCTGAAAGGAGGAATAGGTCAATAGTTGACTATGCAAGAACACTAATGATAGAGAAAAATGTTGCACAAATATACTAGAGAGAGGCAGTTAGCACAACTGTTTATGTTTTGAACCAAGTACAGTTGAAGGACACTAACAAAACACCCTATGAGTTATGGTTTGGACACAAACCCACTGTAAGTTATTTTAGAATTTTTGGAAGTAAATGCTTTATTCTAAAAGATGAAAGAAATGGAAAGTTTGACTCAAAAGGTGATGAAGGGATATTTCTTGGATATTCCAGTAAAATCAAAGCATATAAGTGTCTAAATAAACTTACTAATAAAATGATAGAAAGTGCTAATGTTAGGGTTGATCAGTTTGATGACAAGAATGTAGAAGAAAGTACAAAGGAACCAGAAGACTACGGTAGATTCACATACATTGAGCATCTAGAGTATCTACCAATGCTACAGACAGTGACAACCGGTCAGCAGGAAAACAACACCGAGGAACATAAAGAGAAATCGATGAGTAGGAAGGACCTACCGAGAAGGAAAATGAACTTGAACAGGATGAATAAGAAAGAAGAGGTCAGATATTGGAAAGATTTTTTAGAAGACACCAACCTGAGAACCAAATTATTGGTGACAAGCAAGATGGAATACAAACAAGAAGTAAGTCAAGACAAGATACATGCTTAGTTTGTGAATATGAATGGAAGAATGTTAAAGTTGCATTAGAGAATGAAGAATGGATTAATGCAATGAATGAAGAGATTGAACAGATAGAGAAAAACAAGACATGTACCTTAGTATCTAGACCTAAGGATAAGAATGTTATCGGTACTAAGTGTCTTAAGAAACAAGTTGAATGAAAATGGAGAGGTTACAAGGAATAAAGCCAGACTAGTTTGCAAGGGGTATGTACAGGAGGAAGGAATTGACTATGGTGAGACCTTTGCACCTATTGCTAGACTAGAATGAGTCAGAATGTTACTGGCTTATGCAGCACATAATAAATTTAAAGTTTATCAAATGGACGTTAAGTCTGCATTTCTGAATGGGATACTCGAAGAAGAAGTCTACATAGAACAACTAGAAGGGTTCATTGATATAGACAAGAAAGACATGGTATGTAGATTACATAAAGATTTGTATGGTTTGAAGGAAGCACCAAGAGCCTAGTATGAAAGGTTGCATACTTATTTGTTAAGTATTGGATTTGTTAGAACTAGTGAGCACAATAATTTGTACATGAAAGGAGATACTAATGATACTATTCTAATTGTTGAGATATTTGTGGATGATATTATCTTTTCTGGTCAAGATCACATATGTAAATCCTTTGCTAATGATATGAGAAAAGAGTTCAAAATGTCTATGTTTGGAGAGATTAAGTTCTTTCTAGGACTGCAGGTGATTCAGCAAAGTGATGGGATACTCATCACACAATCCAAGTATATAAAGGAAGTATTGAAAACATTTGGCATGGAAGATGCTAAACTAGTTGGAACACCAATGGTCATAGGCTACAAATTGACTAAAGAGGATGAAATTATAGAGGTGAACCAGACACTATATCGATCAATTATTGGTAAGTTAATGTATGTAGTACATTGTAGACCAGACATAGCACATGCTGTGGGGATTGTTGCAAGCTTTTTTGCAAATCCTAGGGAGTCACACATGATTGCTACAAAGAGAATCTTAAGATAACTAAAGAAAATAGAGGATTATGGGTTATGGTATCCTAAGGAAGGAAAGTTTGAACTTAAAGTATACATCGACACTGATTGGGCTAGAAATGTGGATGATAGAAAAAGCACAATCAGAGGAGGATTTTTCTTTGGTGAAAGACTTGTTACCTAGACAAGTAAGAAGTCTTGTATTTCCCAATCTATAGCTGAAGCAGAGTATGTTGCTACTACTACAAACTGTTCAAATATTGCTTATATTAAGCAAGTTTTAGAAGGAATGAATGAGATAATCACTGAGCCGGTGATTATATACTGTGATAACACTAGTGCTATAAACATTTCAAAGAATTCAGTGATGCACTCTAAAACAAAAAGCATACCTATCAAGTATCACTACTTAAGAGAACAAGTTCAGGAGAAGCAAGTGAAGCTAGAATTTGTTACATCTAAAGAGAAACTTGTTGACATATTTACAAAGCCTCTACCAAAAGATACATTTGAATACTTGAGGACTAGACTTGGGGTCCGTCCCTTGTCTACTGGTCACTAATGTGATCTAGAGGTTGCATCAGCCTAATCTTATTAAAAGATCACTCATGTTGATGCAACATAGTTCACACTTTGGATTTTTGTCTAAAGTTATGAAAGTTGTGAAGAACTAGAATAGATTTACATAACAATATACAAAGATACAGTGAATACACTGGAAAATAGAGAGTTACATGGCTACTACAAAGTTGTATGGTTTATTTGTTTCTTTGGCATTGTTGTCAAAGGGAGAGATAAACAATATGATAATCGAGGAGAATACAGGAACATCTATCTAATGGATAGACAATATGAAAAGATACAGGGAGAGATAAACAAAAGGAACCTGAGAGCTGCTATAGATCATATCTACAGAAGATAGTCTAAACATTGCAATGCTATTATGGAACGTAGTGATTAAACATATTAAGCTAAGGAAGAGCTTACCGAGCTACAAAATTTGTTTACAGAGTTGTAGAATACAGGTTTGGTATGTGGATGGTATACTTCATATTGCTTGAGTTGCCATCAATGCCAAAGGGAGAGATTGATGAACTACAACTGATTGAGAACTTGATTGCATAACTTCAAGTGATTAGAGATCACCGACCACAAAATTGTTATGTAAGATAATTGAATCAGTTTTGTGTTGTCATTGATGTCAACTAGTTTTGATAGTACTTATCATGGAGTTGCAAACATATAACACATCTTTAGAAGAGAAGAGAAAGATGAAGAACCAAGATATCTACATGGAGAAAGATGGTTATGACAGATGAGGCTAAGGATTACTCTTGGTAACTTATTGATGAGTCTATGACTTCATATTGTTGACTTGATTATGCTATATTAATATTTTATGAAGTTGGGAGAAAAATGTTACAAAGCAGTGTTGTCAGTTAATGAAGCATTCCAATATACACCGACTAGTGTAGTGTATATTGAGAATAGTATAAACCAAGCTTGTGTTCACCGACACATTTCTTTGTTAACTAGAGAATGAACAAAAGAACGAAATGATTTATTTAGCCAAGAAAAGTTGATGAGTTGTAAAGTGTATGATCGCGGAGTAAAAGATAAAGTTTTTTACGAGATCAATGGCTAGCAAAATTCAAGGAAGATCTAAAGGATAGATTTGAAATGTGTTACTGACACATCAATCGAGGAAGGTTTTAGCAGCAAAACCAATGAAGGAGATTAAGCAGAAAAATCCGATGGATGAAAAGAAAATGGTTTACTTGTCTATTTAAGAGACTAGGGTTTCATTATGAAACTCATGCTAGAGGAAAGGATACTGTAGATATATCATGTAAACAAGCTTCATGCATGCCTAATCAAACTGTTTAAGGAGAACTGAACTGTAGAGATTACCGATCGTCACAAAATTTTTACTAAGGGATAGTAAGTTACTAAATTTTGATGAATTGAATAGAAATAATGATCAGAGGATTTTTATGAGCTTAAGAATAGATTTGAACATATGCAAGATAATTTTTATTGTATTCAGATCAACTGCTATTACAGTTTAACCATTGTAATCAAATAAATCTCTTAATGGAGTGGACTTGAAAGTCTTGTAATGTCATTCATAGAATGTACATTTTTTATCCTGTCAACCCCATAGTGAATGATGGTTGGATGATAACGGTTAGTGTTAAATCCTCTAAAAAGGTCACACCTTACAGTGTGTTTTGTAACCTTTAACAGGGTTGGGTCTTCACTGACCACACTTCAGAAGAGTGAATAATTTTTGGGTTGCTGGTCCCAGGTGGTTTTTCCCTTTACAGGGTTTCCATGTTAAATCTCTTTTGTCATGTGTTGATTATGGTGATTGTTGGATATCATACTTTACATGTTGCATATTAGATATGATCGGTAGTTACTATTTGTTATTGACTGGTAATCAGTAAAAGCACAGACAATTTACTTTTATATGTTACCGAGCTGCATAAATTTGTTTAAATTTTTTTTGGATATACAATTTGTATTTGGGATAGTGGATAACTGATTCACCCCCCTCTTAGTTATTCTAACAAAATGGATTATTGATAGTGGTTGTTCACATCACATGATTGGTGATAAAAGTAAGTTTGAAATCCTTAATCATTACAAAGGTAGAAGTGTTAAGTTTGGTAATGATGCACCATGTCATATGAAACAAAAAGGATCAATAAGATTGACTGATAAGATCAGATGTGATAATGTTTATTGGGTTGAAGGTCTTAAATATAATGTTTTGAGTGTGGCACACTTGAACAGTACTGGTTACCGAGTTTAATTTCATCATAGAAAAGCTAAAATATTTGATGCTACTAGTGAACTAATTGGAAGTGGAGAATAGACTAGAGGTTGTGTCATGTGAAATTTGACAATCTGGTAAATATCAGTAAGTTGAAGAAAGTTAGATGTTTACCAAGATTGAAGAAAGTTGATAATGTGATGTGTAAACACTGCCAATTGGGAAAAATGACAAAGTCTAGTTTTAAGAGAAAGACATATACTTATGAAAATATTTTGGAATTGGTTCATATTGACCTTTGTGGACCTATGGGTATACAATATTATTGTGGTGATAAGTATTTCATTCTATTTGTTGATGACTATTCTAGAATGATGACTGTAATGTTTTTAAAAGAGAAATCTGATGCATTTTAGTTGTTTAAGTGGTATTTAGAAAAAGTTGAAAAAGAAATAGGAAAAATCTTGAAATTTTTGAGATCTGATAGAGGAGGAGAGTTTATATCAAATGGGTTCAATCTATTCTACAAAGATAGAGGAATACAGAGACAAATGCTGCACCTAGGACACCTCCACAGAATGGTATAACAGAAAGAAGAAATAGATTTGTGATCAGAGAAAACATAACCTATTTAGAAAAAGTGTAGACATTCAAACATTAGTCTAAGAGAATATTCCTAACATATAGAGAAAACTATTTGCTAAGTCATTCAAATAGAGCTAAAACAAGAGCACCCTGTCACCGTTTGATTTTCTCTCACTTTAGGGATGTGGGTGTGCTCTCAAAACACATGGAGCTTATCCCTAATGATGATTAGGACATATTGGGATAGATTAGGGATTGTGAGAACCCCATAATTGTTAGAATAACTGAGAGGGGGGTGATTCAATTATCCAATGTCCCAATTCTTAATGTATAATCCAAAACAAATTCTTCAACTTCTACTACTCGATAAACATAAAATACTTTCACTATCTGTGTTTTTACGGATTGTCAGTCTAAACTTTATAACATTTACCGATCAAATCTAACATGTAATATGCAAAGTATGATAACAAACAAATACCACAATCAACACATAACACAAGAGATTTAGCGTGAAAACCCTGTGAAGGGAAAAACCACCTGGGACCGGAAACCCAAAATTGTTCACTCTTCTAAAGTGAGGTCGGTGAAGACCCAACCCTATTAAAGGTTACAAACACACTATTAGGTGTGACCTTGTTAGAGGATTTTAGACCAGAAGTTATTGTCCAACCAGCAATCACTCTGGGGTTGACAGGATAACAATGTTCACTCTATGAATGAAACATCAAAAGACTTTCATAGTCTACTTGGTTAAGAGATTTGACTGTGTACAATGGTTAAATATGTAACAGTAGATGATGTGCCTTGAAAAAACTTCAATTGCAGTTTACAGATCAATGTTCATCTCATTCATATCTTTCTGATCAATATACCACTTCAGATTCAATACTATATCAACTTACTGTCCATCGGTAATTACTCTTTGTAGCTTAGTAATTGTTTTGTAGCTCAGTTCTTATTAACCATTATGATCAGAATGCATGAAAACTTGTGCATGCGATAATTTTGCAGTATCTTCTTCTTTCGGTGATGTTTCAACAATGAAACCAATGTCTCTTATATAGACGAGTAAATCATTTTCTTTTCCTCCATCAAATTTTGCCTCTTAATCATATTCATAGATTTTTTGCTTTAAGCTTCCTCGGTTGATGTGTTAGTAACACATTTCAATCTGCTCCATTAGATCCTTTTTGATTTATGTTAGCCATCGATCTTCATAACAAACCTTATCTGTTACCTTAATTTCATACACTTTATAGCTCATCTCTTTATCGACTAAACTGATCATTTAATTTCTTTCTATTTTTCTCGATTAACAAAGAAATGCCTCGATGAACACAAGCTCGGTTAACACTACGCTCGGTATACACTACATTCCGTTGGTGTACATGAGAATGCTTTATTTACCGACAACACTGCTTTGTGTCTTTCAGCTCTATTCTTCATCATAGATGAATGCAACATAATAAAGTCAATTTCATCAAGTCATAGACTCATCAACAAGTTATTCAGTGTATTCCTTATTCTCATCTGACCTATGCATCTTCCTCATGTAGATATTTCTGTTCTTCATCTCTTTCACCTTTCTTCAGATGTGTCGGTATAGTAACTTACAAGATAAGTATTGTCAAGCTAGTTGACATCAATGACAACATAATATTGATTTAATCATCTTGCATATCTAATTAGAAAATCCTTAGTAATCTTGAATTATAGATTCTCCATTCAGGTTCTAAATCAGTTGTAGTTCATCAATCTCTCCCTTTGGCATTGATGGAAACTCAAGTAATATGAAATGTACCATACACATACCAAACATGTATTCTACAACTCTATAATCAAATGTTGTGTAAGCTCTCCCTGGCTTAATATTTTTAATCACTATGTTACTAACCAACACTATAAAATACAGCTTTGTCATTCTATAGATATAATCTTTTCAAGTCTCAGGTTCCTGTTCCTATTTCTTTCTTTCAGATTATCTCTCCCTTAGATAGTTCTCAGTTCTCATCAGTGCATATCTCTCCTTTTCCTTTTCATATTATTCATCTCTCCCTTTGACAACAATGCCAAAGAAACAAATAAACAATCAACTCTTTTAGTAGCTAAGTAACTCTTTGTTGTCCAATACAATCTTTGTATCTTTGTATACTGATATCCCAATCTATTTTAGTTCTTCAAACTTAATCACAACCTTGAACAATATCCAAAGTGTTAACTATGCTGCATCAACATGTGTGATCATCTGATAAGATTAGGTTGATGCAACATCCAGATCACATTAGTGACCGATAGACAGGGGACGGACCCCAAGTCTAGTCCTCAAATATTCAAATGTGTCCTTTGGTAGAGGCTTTGTAAAGATATCTGCAACTTATTCTTTGGATGTAAAAATTTCTAACTTCACTTGCTTCTCTTGCACTTGTTCTCTTAAGTAGTGATACTTAATTGATATATGCTTTGTCTTAGAGTGCATCACTGGATTCTTTGAAATATTAATAGCACTTATGTTATCACATTATATAATCACCAGGTCAGTGATTACCTCATTCATTCCTTCCAATACTTGCCTGATATATGCAATATTTGAGAAATTAGTAGCAGTAGCAACATACTCTGCTTTAGCTGTAGACTGAGAAATACAAGCCTTCTTTTTACTTGTCCAGGTTACAAGTCTTTCACCAAAGAAAAATGCTCCTCCAGTGGTACTTTTTCTGTCATCCACATTTCCAGCCCAATCAGAATTGGTATAAACCTTAAACTCAAACTTACCTTCCTTAGGATACCATAATCCATAATCCTCTATCTTTTTTAGATATCTTAAGATCCTTTTGGTAGCAATCATGTGTGATTCTCTAGGATTAGCAGAATATCTAGCAACAATTCCCACAACATGTGCTATATCTGGTCTACTGTGAACTACATACATTAGTTTACCAATCATGGATTAGTAAAGTGTCTAGTTTACCTCTGTAGTTTCATCTTCCTTTGTGAATTTACTTCCATTAGTATTTGGTGTTCCTACAAGTTTAGCATCTTCCATGCCAAATGTCTTCAAGACTTCCTTTATGTACTTGGACTATGTGATGAATATCCCATCACTCTGCTGAATTACTTGTAAACCGAGAAAGAATTTAATCTCTTCAAACATAGAAATTTTAAACTCATTCCTCATGTCATCAGCAAAAGATTTACATACATGATCTTGACCTCAAAAAATAATATCATCAACAAAAATTTCAGAAATAAGAATAGTGTCATCAGTATCACCTTTCATGTACAAATTGTTGTTTTCACTAGTTCTTACAAATCCAATACTTAACAAGTAAGTATGCATCCTTTCATACCATGCTCTTGGTGCTTGCTTCAAACCATGTAAAGCTTTGTGTAATATACATACCATGTTTTAGTTGTCTAGATCAATGAATCCTTCAAGTTGTTCTATGTAGACCTCTTCTTCAAGTATACCATTTAGAAATGCTGACTTCACATCCATTTGATAAACCTTAAATTTCTTTTGTGTAGCATATGCAAGTAGCATTCTAACTCCTTCCAATCTAGCAACAGGTGAAAATGTCTCACCATAGTCAATGCCTTCTTCCTGTGCATATCCCTTGCATACCAATCTCACTTTATTTCTTGTCACTTCACCATTTTCATTCAGTTTGTTTCTGAATGTCCATTTAGTACCGATAACATTCTTATCTTTAGGTCAGGGTACTAAGGAACAGTTTTGTTTTTCTCTATTTGTTCTATTTCCTCCTTCATTGCATTAACCCATTCTTCATTCTCTAATGCGACTTTTACATTCTTTGGTTCAAATTCATAGACTAGACATGTACCTTGTCTTATTTCGCTTCTTGTCTACATTCTAGCTTGTCTGTCTCCAATAATTTGTGTCTCAAGATGATGTCTTCTAACAAAACTAGCTAGTACTCAGTTTCTTCTTTCTTGTTCATCCTTTTCAGGTTCATGTGCTTTCTCGGTAGCACCATCTTGTTCATTAATTTCCCTTTCCTGTTCCTTGGGGTTATTGTTCTATTGACTGATTATCATAGGTTGCAACTTCGTTAGATAATCAGGAAGTTCAATGTAAGTGAATCTACCATATTCTTCTGATTCCTTTCTTTCTTCTATGTTCTTGTCATCAAACTCATCAACACAGACATTAGTAATTTCAATCATCTTATTTGTAACCTTATTCAGACATTTGTATGCTTTACTCTTAGTAGAATATCCTAAGAATATTCCTTCATCACCTTTAGAATCAAATTTCCCATTTCTCTCATCTTTTAGAATAAAACATTTGCTTCCAAAAATCTTGAAATAACTTACAGTAGGTTTGTGTCCAAACCATAGCTCATAAGGTGTCTGGTTGGTGTCCTTCTTTAGTTGTATTCGATTAAGCACATATATAGCTGTATTGACAGCTTCTCTCCAATATGTCTAAGAAACATTTTTTTGTATCATCAGTGTCCTAGCACAATCAATGATTGACCTATTCCTTCTTTCAGTAATCCCATTTTGCTGAGGTGTTCTCAGTGCAGAGACCTATCTCTTAATACCATGCTCATTATAGAAATTAGTAAATTCATCAAAGATAAATTCACCTCATCTATCAGATCTTAAGCATTTTAATTCTTTTCCAGTCTCTTTTTCTACTTTTGCCTTATACCACTTAAACATCTTAAATGCTTCAGATTTATCTTTCAAGAACATAACAGTCATCAGTCTAGTATAGTCATCAACAAAAAGAATAAAGTATCTATCAACATAATAGCTCTAAGTTCTCATAGGACCACATAGGTTAGTATGAAACAACTCAAGTATCTTCTTTGTTGAGTAGTCTTTTCTCTTAAAACTAGACTTAGTCATCTTACCTTTCTGACATTCATGGCACATAGCATGATCTAGTTTTGACAAGTTAGGAAACCCTCTAACTCTTTTCTTCTTACTAATCTTGATCATGTTATCAAAATTCACATGAAATAACCTCTTATGCCACAACCATGCATCTTCATTCTTCCCAATAAACAAGAAGACTGATCAAGATAAAATAGATTACCTCTAGATTGTGTACCAGTTCCAACAAGTCTTCCTCCATTATCATAGATTCTTACCTTTCTGCTCTCAAAAGAAAGTCGGTGGCCTAAGTTATTCAGCTATGCCACACTTAACAAATTATAGTTCAGTCCATCTATCCAATATGCATTTTCACATTTTATTCCATCATTAATCATCAGTGAACCTTTACCTCTCACCATACAAGGTCCATCATTTCCCATTCTAACAGATCCTCCATCATATTAATCAAGTAGATCAAATTTCTCTATATCACCAGTCATATGATGTGTACAACAACTGTCTATGATCCATGTATCATTTCTGATTACTTTAGAGATTAGTGTTGTTTCTTCATGTTTCTCTTCTTCCTCTGAATCATCTTTCATAGCAACAAATACTAGTTCTACATCATCATCAGTGTCAGATTTAGATTCAAATTCTTTAGCTATGTAACATACCTTTTTCCCTTTGTCATAGCTATCTCAGTTATCTTTGTTGTTGTGTTGGTAGCCTCTGTTGACTCTTCTCCCATAGCTTCCTTCAGATTGGTCTTTGGATCTATCATCATCTTTCTTATTTAGACATCTAGCAACGATGTGGCCAACTTCTTTACAATTAAAACATGCTAAGGGTAACTTGCCTCTATACCTTCCCTTACCTTTGGGCAATCTTCTAGCCATAAGAGCTTCAAGCTCATCAAGTTCATCATCGGTATTACTATCACTATCATTATTCTTATGATTCCTGCTACTAGACTTACCAATCTTCAAAGAAGACATGAAAGTAGATTCAACAGAAGGTACAAAACTGTTGTCAAAATTATTCAATTCAAAGGTTGTAAGCTTACCGATCAGAGTGTCAAGAGTAAGGTTGGATGTAGCCCTTGTTTCATGAATTATAAAGATCCTGATTGCATAAATTGGCATCAAAGTTTTGAGAATCTTTCTTATCACTGTTTCATCGTCAATAACTCCACTAGATGCTCTAATAGCATGTACTACCTCTTTTAGTCTGTTTGTGTATTACACAATGTTCTCACCTTCTTTCATCTTCATATCATCAAATCAACCTCTTAGGCTTTCTGCTCTGGTTCTCTTAACATTCGCATCTCCACTATATATTAGAGTCAGCTTGTCCCACATCTTCTTAGCTGTATCACAACCCTTGATGTCTTCAAATTTGACATTGATATAGGCAGCGAAAAGTTCCATCATAGTAATATTGTGTTCACGCCTCTCCTTAAGTTGATCAAGAGTTAAGGGATTAGTGGTCGGTTCAATGTAGCCATTCTCCATGAGTTCTAATGCAGAATTCCCAATTCCAAATATGTGCAACTTCATCCAGCTTTTCCATACTGTGAAGTTATCTTTGTTCAGCTTTGGCACTTCCCTCTTATACATCTTGAGACCTTTTTGCTGGAGTCCTTAAAACTCTGTTCTAAGAAACCGTTTCTCTGATACCAATTGTTAGAATAAATGAGAGGGGGGTGAATTAGTTATCTAGTGTCCCAATTCTTAATGTATAATCCAAAAAAAATTCTTCAACTTCTACTACTCAGTAAACATAAAATACTTTCACTTTCTATGTTTTTACCGATTGCCAGTCTAAACTTTATAATAGTTACCGATCAAATCTAACATGTAATATGTAAAGTATGATAACAAAAAAATATCACAATCAACACATAGCACAAGAGATTTAACTTGGAAACCTTGTGAAGGGAAAAACCACCTGGGACCGACAACCCAAAATTGCTCACTCTTCTAAAGTGAGGTCGGTGAAGACCCAACCCTGTTAAAGGTTACAAACACAATATTATGTGTGACCTTGTTAGAGGATTTTAGACCAGAAGTTATCATCCAACCACCAGTCACTCTGGGGTTGACAAGATAACAATGTTCACTCTATGAATGAAATATCAAAAGACTTTCATAGTCCACTCAGTTAAGAGATTTGACTATGTACAATGGTTAAATATGTAACAGTAGATGATCTACCTTGAAACAACTTCAATTACAGTTTATAGATCAATGTTTAGCTCATTCAAATCTTTCTGATTAATATACCACTTCAGATTCAATACTATATCAACTTACTATCCATCGGTAATTACTCTTTATAGCTTAGTAATTGTTCTACAGCTCAGTTCTTATTAACCAGTATGATTAGAATGCATGAAAACATGTTCATGCGATAATTATGTAGTATCTTCTTCTTCTGGGGATTTTTCAACAATGAAACCAATGTCTCTTATATAGATGAGTACATCATTTTCTTTTCCTCCATCAAATTTTGTCACTTAATCATATTCATAGATTTTGCCGCTTTAAGCTTCCTTGGTGTTAGCCCATTTTCTTGTAATAGCTAAAATCCTCAGAAAATGGTCTATCTCTGCTAGTTTTTTGTGGTTGCATTTGTTTCCCTTTGGTCTCTACAATGTCTTCTGTGTCTCTAGCTTGAAACCCTAGGTTCAAATTTCATATTTTGAGTTGTTGCATGGAAAAACCCTAGTGTGCCCTAGCCTTGTTATATTTCTGTGTTACTTTTTCAGGCCACTTAAGTTCCTAAACACCCATGTGCTTTAATTTTTCCTAATTCTACCACCCGGTGGTATTAATTATTTTCCTAAACCCTTGCGCTTTAATTTTTATAATGTTTCGGCTTTTAATATTTTCCTGGGCCCAGTCTTCCATTATAGTTCAATCGAACAGTTGGCGTATCTTCTCATAGAGTCTCTCTCCTCTATGAGATCTTATGACAACCGTTGATCTCCCTTTATAGCATGGCTTTTCAAATGAGTGGGACCATTGACAGGTGTGCACAATTGGAGACTTTTCATAGGTCCACATGATGATGATATGGTAGTATGTTGGCGGGCCCAGGGTTATAACATATTCAGTGAACTGGTGACTGTGTAATCCCTCAGTAAAGTTTTTCTTTTGGTCACTAATTCTCTAGGTCTAACTCAAGGTTAAGACATGTTCTGGTGACTTGGCGAATACCATTGTTCGTGTATTCTTTGAGTTAGATCCTGGTTAAGGCAAGTGTTTCATGACTGGGAGAATTCCTTAGTCATGTGTTCGTTGAATCACCTGGGGTTAAGTCTTATAGCAGTTAGATAAAGATAATATATGTGGCCCCGCTATCAGAAGGTGCTGAGGTGGTGGCATTTTATTGGTCGATGAATAGTGATCTGGATATGTTGTCAGCCGGGCCTGGTATCTCAATCAAGAGATTCAAGATCGATAGTTGGCGTAAAAGCGCATGGAATCTTTGGAGCTTATGAGACCATGCGCCAACCATCTAATCTTCCTGTGTATTAAGGTCAAAAAAGGGTGGGTCCTCTGACAGTTGGAGCTGACATGCACATTTTTCATTGGTCGAAGAGATAAAGATGCAGTGGGACCATGTTGCCAGGTGTGTTGATTTGTATTGTTTTGATTGGTTGGCTAGTTGATGACTGGGATGGTGTCAGTAGGGCCTATTTCTTGGATGGTTAAAGTACAACAAGATCTTCTGGTTGTCATTATACCATTAACATGAGATGCACAAAGTTTAGCATTGCGGTATAGCGACAACTGTCTAATGCAGAGGTAGACGAGATAGTATGAAGTGGGTCCAGTGTGCTACGTGACACTGATGTGCTCTCTTTTCATCGGTTGTTGATAGCTAGCATTGCCAAGGACTTTTCAAAGGTCTTGTGACTATTGCAAGGATTAATCTTGACTGCCCGATCTGCCAAGAAATAAATGAAATCGATGGTCGCATTTTAAACTGGAGCCTGTAGCCGTTCTATTTCAAATTCAAATATTTTTGTAGGGTTTTCACCAGGGTTTGATACCGTGAGTTGTATAGGATGACACGGTGGTTCAGTTTTAATTGCGCCAGGATATTTACAATTGGAGGATGATGTGAAGATCTAGGTGGCTGTCTTGATTTGATTTTGCCATCCTGGGTTGCCATGCCAAGTAAATGTAAAGGATTGTTATGTGACTGCAGGCAGCTAGGGTTTGATGTTTGTCAAAGATTTCCATGATTGGTACACGCAAGTCTTTCTACAAGCTGACTCTGGCATTTAATTTTGTTTCCTGCAACAAGATATTGATTGAATTTGTAAGTGTAGTATGCCTAGAGTATGAAACCAATGCATTTGTACATTAGATTTGATCTAATTTTCTAGGGTTTCAAGGTTTACCTGCATTCTTTACTTCTTGTTGTACTTGGTTGTTGCAGACCTGAATTTACCCTAATCATCCATAGCTTGTTTCATCCTAACTTGTTTGGGATTCCAAGATGATTAGTGGTATATATTTTTGTAATTTTAACTTTGTAAGGGTTCGCAGTTTTTGGTCTGAAGTTTCTGGTTCTAGAGCTAGTTCCATGAATGTTCTGCCTTGTAAATATTTCCTTCTTCTCTGCATATAGGGTTCCCTCTTTCCTTTTTGGCTATGGGAATATAATACATGTTGCAAAAGATGTCTTATGTGTAAGATTTGAATACATTTGTTCTATTATCAGATTGTCTCCATTTGAGTCCTGAATTTGTTGATTATAACATCAAGGATGTTTAATCTTTCTATTTGCATTTCCTATGTGTCTGCAATAGAGTTGTCTTCATAGAGATAATTGAGTTCAAGACTGGTCTTTAGATGTGTATGAGCTAGGGTATCAAGGGTATCTCATGCTTGTCTTCTAGTGGATGTTGGTTAATGTATCGCTTGTTCCTAGGTCTTCCTTTGAATAGGTGATAGCATATCTGGGTACACAGGTGGTTTGGTCATGTATGATCTGATTTGGGGTAGATGTATTATCTTCTTGTTTCATAACTCTATTGCAATGAGGTATTTGACTTTTCTTCCCATTGGATAAGGCACTAGTCTATGAGAGACTTAGGGTATTTTAGGGGTCCATTCAACCCAAAACTCAAAATCATTCAAGTAAAGCACCACCTTTCCCTTTCATGTTGTTAGGATAGGCTTCTATTTTTTAGATTCATTCTATGCAAGTAGGATATTGCATAAGATTTGTTGATCATTGAGGTACAGGATACCTATAGGAATCTAAAATCTATTCCATAGTCAGTTACCCGCAGGCCTGAAGTTTGACACAAGATATATGTGTGTGCAGATGAGGTACACCCACCTGAGTGATGTAGAGCTCAAAGTGTAGAAAGCCCTTGTGCTTTGTTCATTGGCCCTTTTTCTTGTCAGATTTGGAGTATTTATTGAATGTGACACTAGCCTTGTCAATCCTAGTGTGAATCTGACAGTGTGGGAGAAAGGAGCACCAACAAAATGGTGACTCTATTAGGGAAGAAGTAAAAGACAGCAAGCTTCCTTTCTTGCCTAGATCATCCCAGAGTCTTGGTTAAAAGATCATAGAGTCAAATAGAATTTTTTTTTTTGTAAAATCTTCTCACTACGTGTTGAGTGGTGACTCTAAGTTCTCTGTTTGATCAGTGCAGTCCTTGATAAACAATTTACAAATCTTGGTGAAGTTATTGGTTGATTGGAAGAAGAAACAAAGACAAGTACAATATTTTCCTCTTCAAGGAGGTGGCAACTCTACATAGAAAAGAACCTGATGGAGTTGTGTGGTGAGCTCTAGATCTACCCTACCTTCCAGTCAAAAATTTCTTGATGTAGAAATTCTAGGTATTTTGGTTTTCATATGTCTCCTTTTTATGAAAATCAGTTGTAAAGAAAATGTTTCCCTATCAAGTGTTAAGCACTAGTGTAAAGGGATAAGTAGTAGTGGGTAGTTCCTTATGGAGGAATATAGGCCGTTTTGTTTTGATAGCATTGAAGGTGCCCCTAATGAGTTCTCTACTGAGGATGGGGAGTGCTTGCCTAGATTCATGGTTCATGGATCTATTTTGGCAAGCCAACATATAGATGATGTTATGGGTCTTTTTGGTGAAATGGATGTTGAACATGAAGATGTTTCCATGAGGTTATTTGTGCAAACTTTATCACATGGTGCAAGGAATTGGTTTGTGTCCTTGCCTTCATGTTCAATCCCTTCTTGGGATGTATTGAGAGCAAAGTTTATAGAGCATTTTGATGAGGTTGCTGCTCTCAGGAAGGAAATTGCAAAGAGAAAAATTGAGATCTGGCAATTAGAGGAGGACAAGAGATTGAGAAGACTGGTGGTTCCTTATGTTGATCATGAGGAGGCGTGTGTTTCTGATGTTGAGTCTCATTATGCAGAAAGTGTTGACTATGAAGCTGATGTTAAGTTTAGTGCATATGAGAGTGTTGAAGATGAATCTGAGGTTGATAACATTTCCAGTTTGTTTGCAAACATTTCTTCTATTCAACATGAGAAGGTATCTTTCTTGTCTCGGTGTGATGATGTTTTGTGTGAAGGGAAGAATGTTGGATATGATGCAGATGATGATTCCTATAGTGATTGTTTCACACAAGATGATCTAAGGCTAGAGATGTCCATCCTTATCCTTGGTAGGGATGATGTTTGCAGCACTAGGGGTGAAGCTGAGGAAGATGAAAACAAGGCCCAAAATCCATTGAGCAGTGAAAATATTTCAGCACTCTTGGCTGAAGAATTTAAGAGGTGTGTACCTTGCTTGGACTTTGATTTGTAGCTCTTCTATGATATATCCTTTGACACTGATAATGAGGCCAGTGTTCAAAGTGATTAGAAAGACCCATGTACACTAGGGCCCTCCTCATGTAGTGACTCTACAAAAGAAGAGGTTGAAGGCTATGACAGTGTGTTTTCTTGTCATAAAGATTACAGTGATGAACAAGTCTCTTGTTCAAATTCTTTTTCTTCTTTTGCTAAATATGATAGTGATGGTGACAGTATTGAGGACTTTGTCTTCAATGATTGGGATAGAAACTCTTTTGATACATACAATGATGTAGATCAAATGTCCCACTGTCACAATGTTTATGAAAATGACCTTCACTTGGTTCATGATCTAGTTCATGAAGACATCATGGATGAACCAAGTTGTTTAGGGGCTGAAGCAATTCATGAAGATAAATCTGAGGATCCAAGTCCTTCTCAGCCAGGTATTTTTGTAGTAATGCATGGTGAACAATATAATTATTTTCTGATGCATTATTAAATAAATTTTTCTTTCCCAGTCATCAAGAAGAAGTAAATGATGTTCCTTACTTCTTGGAATATGAGCATGAAAGTGATTATGACTGGAAAAACATGGGTAGTAATAAGTACAATTTTATTCTTCAGCCCATGGTTATTCACATATGTTGGCAGCAAGATGGTCAAGATACATTCAGATGTTTGGTCACATATGTAGATGAAAATCAGATTTTTGATTCTGGAGGGTCATTGATTTTCTTCTGGTGGCCTGGGGCCACTAAATAAAATTGTAAAATTTTTGTAAATATTTGTAAATATTTCCTTTTTGTTGTGTGTTTCCCTTTCTGTCCTCTTGGTTCGGTTGCCAGTTTTTGAGGTCCCTATTTTGTCCTGTGGGTGGTCTGCTCTCCCAGTGATACTGAATTCTTGCCATGGCTACTAGAGGCATGCATCCCTAGATAGAGCCACTATTAGCCCATTTTCTTGTAATAGCTAAAATCCTCAGAAAATGGTCTATCTCTGCTAGTTTTTCATGGTTGCATTTGTTTCCCTTTGGTCTTTGCAATGTCTTCTGTGTCTCTAGCTTGAAACCCTAGGTTCAAATTTCATATTTCTAGCCATTGCATGGAAAAACCCTAGTGTGCCCTAGCCTTGTTATATTTACATGTTACTTTTTCGGGCCACTTAAGTTCCTAAACACCCATGTGCTTTAATTTTTCCTAAGTCCACCACCTGGTGGTATTAATTATTTTCCTAAGCCTTTGCGCTTTAATTTTTATAATGTTTCAACTTTTAATATTTTCCTGGGCCCAGTCTTCCATCACAGTTAAATCGAACAATTGGCATATCTTCTCATAGAGTCTCTCTCCTCTATGAGATCTTATGACAACTGTTGATCTCCCTTTACGGCATGGCTTTTCAAATGAGTGGGACCGCTGATAGGTGTGCATAATTGGCAGCTTTTCATTGGTCCACATGATGATGATATGGGAGTATGTTGGCAGGTCCAGGGTTATAACATATTCAGTGACCTGGCGACTGTGTAATCCCTCGGTTAAGTTTTTCTTTTGGTCGCTAATTCTCTAGGTCTAACTCAGTGTTAAGACATGTTCTGGTGACTTGGAAAATACCATTGTTCATGTATTCTTTGAGTTAGACCATAGTTAAGGCAAGTGTTTCATGACTGGGAGAATGCCTCAGTCACGTGTTCGCTAAATCACCTGGGGTTAAGTCTTGCAGCGGTTAGATAAAGATAATATATGTGGACCCGCTGTCAAAAGGTGCTGAGGTGGTGGCATTTTATTGGTCAAAGAATAGTGATCTGGATATGTTGTCAGGCGGGCCTAGTATCTCAATCAAGAGATTCAAGATCAATGGCTGGCGTAAAAGCCCATGGAATCTTTGGAGCTTATGAGACCATGCGCCAGCCGTCTGATCTTCTTTTGTATTAAGGTCAATAAAGGGTGGGTCCTCTGACAATTGGAGCTAACATGCACATTTTTCATTGGTGGAAGAGATAAAGATGCAGTGGGACCATGTTGCCAGGTGTGCTGATTTGTATTGTTTTGATTGGTCGGTCGGTCGATGACTGGGATGGTGTCAGTAGGGCCTATTTCCTAGATGGTTAAAGTATAGCAAGATCTTGTGGTTGTCATTATATCATTAAGATGAGATGCACAAAGTTTAGCATCGCGGTATAGCAACAACCATCCGATGCAGAGGTGGACAAGATAGTATGAAGTGGATCCAGTGTGCTATGTGACATTGATGTGCTCGCTTTTCATTGGTTGTTGACTGCTAGCATGGCTGAGGACTTTTCAAAGGTCTTGTGACTATTACAAGGATTAATGTTGACCACTTGATTTGTCGAGAAATAAATGAAATTGACGGTCACATTTTAAATTAGAGCCTGTAGCCATTCTATTTCAAATTCAAATATTTGTGTAGGGTTTTCACCAGGGTTTGATATAGTGAGCCATATAGGATGATGTCGTGGTTCAATTTTAATTGCGCCAAGACATTTGCAATTGGAGGATGATGCAAAGATCTGGGTGGCCATCTTGATTTGATTTTGCCATCCTGGGGTGCCATGCTGAGTAAATGTAAAGGATTATTATGTGATTGCAGGCGGCTAGGGTTTGATGTTTGTTAGAGATTTCCATGATTGATACATGCAAGTCTTTCTATAGGCCGACTCTAGCATTTAATTTTGTTTCCTGCAACAAGATATTGATTGAATTTGTAATTGCAGTATGCCTAGAGTATGAAACCAATGCATTTATACATCATATTTGATATGATTTTCTAGGGTTTCAAGGTTTACTTGCATTCTTTACTTCTTGTTGTACTTGGTTGTTGCAGACTTGATTTTACCCTAATCATCTATAGCTTGTTGCATCCTAACTTTTTTGGGATTCCAAGATGATTAGTGGTATATATTGTTGTAATTTTGACTTTGTAAGGGTTCACAATTTTTGGTCTGAATTTTTTGGTTCCAGAGTTGGTTCCATGAATGTTCTGTCTTGTAAATATTTCCTTCTTCTCTACATATAGGGTTCCCTCTTTCCTTTCTGGCTATGGGAATAGAATACATGTTGCAACAGATGTCTTATGTGTAAGATTTGAATACATTTGTTCTATTATCAGATTGTCTCCATTTGAGTCCTGAATTTGTTGATTATAACATCAAGGATGTTTAATATTTCTATTTTTATTTCCTATGTGTCTACAATAGAGTTGTCTTCACAGAGATAACTAAGTTCAAGACTGGTCTTCAGATGTGTATGAGCTGGGGTATCAAGGGTATCTCATGCTTGTCTTCTAGTGGATGTTGGTTAATGTATCGCTTGTTCCTAGGTATTCCTTTCAATAGGTGATAGCATATTTGTGTACACAGGTGGTTTGGTAATGTATGATCTGATTTGGGGTAGATGTATTGTATTCTTGTTTCATAGCTCTATTGCAATGAGGTATTTGACTCTGCTGCCCATTGGATAAGGCACTAGTCTATGAGAGACTTAGGGTATTTCAGGGGTCCATTCAACCCAAAACTCAAAATCATTCAAGTAAAGCACCACCTTTCCCTTTCATGTTGTTAGGATAGGCTTCTAGTTTTCAGATTCATTCTATGCAAGTAGGCTATTGCATAAGATTTGGTGATCATTGAGGTACAGGATACCTATAGGAATCTAAAATCTATTCCATAGTCAGTTACTTGCAGGCCTAAAGTTTGACACAAGATATATGTGTGTGCAGATGAGGTACACCTACCTGAGTGATGTGGAGCTCAAAGTGTAGAAAACCCTTGTGCTTTGTTCATTGGCCCTTTTTCTTGTCAGATTGGGAGTATTTATTGAATGTGACACTAGCCCTGTCAATCCTAGTGTGAATTTGACAGTGTGGGAGAAAGGAGCACCAACACTTGGTTGATGTGTCAGTAACATGTTTCAATCTACTCCATTAGATCCTTTTTTATTTATGTTAGCCGTCGATCTTCATAACAAACCTTGTCTGTTACCTTGATTTCATACAATTTACAGCTCATCACTTTATCGGCTAAAATAATTATTTAATTCCTTTCTATTTTGCTCGGTTAACAAAGAAATGCATCAGTGAACACAAGCTTTGTTAACATGACACTCGGTATACACTACTTTCCATCGGTGTATACTAGAATGCTTTATTTACGAACAACACTGCTTTGTGTCTTTCAACTCTATTCTTCATCATAGATGAATGCAACATAATAAAGTCAATTTCATCAAGTCATAGACTCATCAACAAGTTATTCTATGTATTCCTTATCCTCATCTGACATATGCATCTTCCTCATGTAGATATTTCTATTCTTCATCTCTTTCACCTTTCTTCAGATGTGTTGGTATAGTAACTTACAAGATAAGTATTGTCAAGCTAGTTGACATCAATGACAACATAATACTGATTTAATCAACTTACATATCTAATCAAAAAATTCTTAGTAATATTGAATTACAGATTCTCTATTTAGGCTCTAAATCAGTTGTAGTTCATCAATAATAGCACAAAACCAAGTATAGAACACCCATTTTTCCCCTAGAGTCTCAAAGAGGCTAATAGAGCTAAAAAGAATATTGATGCAAGAATGATTAAGCTAGAGTTGATTTTATCCAAATGAAGGTGTGATATGATGCTAATTCTATGAAAAAAATGAACTAAACTATATTTAATCCATTATGCTAAGCTAAGATGTGTTATGAAAGCTTGAAAGATAACTGAAATCTAACAATTAGGATTGATTATGCTAAGTCTAGAAGTAAATGAGCATGATAACAATTCATGAAGATGAAAAACTAAGCTAATAATTTTTTCTTGGAAGAGAGACTATTTATAGGATTTTCCTAAGGGCTTATGTTAGGAAGGAGACTTAGGGTCAGAGTCAGGGTTTGGAGTAGAGTTTGAGGTAAGGTTTGGGGTATGGTAAGATTGACCCTAGTTAAGGTTGCTCACACATGTGTGAGAAACACTAGGGAACTGTGCAAGGGTAAAAAGGGTGTAAGAGAAGACATGGGTCTCTTAATGAGGCTGTAAGAGGCCTTAAAGAGTGTGTAAGGAGTCATTAATGAGTCTGTAAGGCTCATTAATGAAGGGGTTTGACCAAAAGTCAAGGAGACTTGGATTAGTCTAAGAAGGTTGGGAAACACCTTCTAGATAGGTTTAGGAAAGGTTTAGGGAAGTTTAGGAAAGATTAGGAAAGTCTAGGAAAGTCTAGAAGATTCTAGGGTTTTGGGAGATTTAAATAAATATTTAGTTTATTTAAAAGATTTTGTCAATTTATTAAATAGTTAATAAATATTGGGGGAAATGATGTTTAAATTAGATTTAAACATTTTTGGAAGGGATTCCTTAATTAAATGCTTTTAATTAAGATAGGAGGATTTAATGGCATTATAATAATAAACTAATTAATTAAATAAATAGTTGTGTGCTAAGGAAAGCACCTTCATAGGGTTAGTATCATCAATAAATTGAAATAAGAATTAAATAGCCATAAAAAAAAATCTAACTAAGAAAATTTAAAGATGATTGAGCACTCTATGGCTCTCTAATTAGGGATTCTAATGATGAGCTCTTAGCAAGCTCTCACTAGTGACAGTCCTAATATGAGAAATCAAATGATAAGCAAGCTAAACAAGTTAATTCCCAAAATAAATACTAATTAGCTCTAGATTTTCTTTTTCTAACTCAAATTTGCAAGAGGTTTGATGCTTCATAAAATTTGTGGATGATTATTGCTTCAATTATGCCTTTCTTTTATAGATTTTGGCAAGGGTAGGGGGTGTGGTTGATTTGATCATGATTTGATGAGGGTTAAATCCATGGTTCCACCTTTGGAGACCATTTAAAAATTTTCTCCTCAAAGCTTGGGACAAAAATTTGATGCCACTTTCGATTGATAAATGAAAAAATTTCTGATAAAAGATTACACTTTGATTTGATGGTCATGCCCCTGATTTGTTGGTTAAGATGTCAGTCCTAATTATTCAAGTGTATGCCCCCTTGGAAATGAAATGAATTTCGATCGTTGTTGAAAGATATGATGTTTTAAGTCAAGTTTGCGTGAATTAGGTTAATTACTAATGAATTTCAATTTCATTTCCGATAATGTATTCATGATCGTTTGATAACAAATACCCCTAATTTGGGAGAATGGGTGAAACATTTGGGTCCCTGGTCATTTTTTGGTCAAAGATGCCCTTTTTAGTTCAAAATGGGCTATATATAGGGCTAAAAGTCATTTTTACAATTCATTTTCACTTTCACTTTTGACTTTTTGCTCTGACCCCTTAGAGCTATTTCGTGATGGTTATTTTGATTCAAGAGCACATATTCAAGCGAGGGCACCGAGACCTGCGTCCACCAGGCTACAGAACTCTGGTATGTACCCTGACAACTCGCTTTGTCATTTAAATGCATTTAAATTTCAAAAATTTGGATTTTTACTTAAAAAACCCTATCTTTTTATTTTTCTAATTTAAATAATGCATTTAATAGTTTTAATGGTGCATACACAATTTCTTCAGTGCTTTCATAGTTTTTAGCAGCGCATCTGCTATTTTTAATAGCGCGTACAAATGGTAGAACTAGGGCATGAAACACATTCTCCCTTTTCTGTTGTGCGTACAAATTGGTTTGCGCATAATAGTATTTTAGTAGTGCATATAGGTAATTCCTGTAGCGCGTACTAAATTCCATAGTGCATACATATTAAAGTAGTGCTTTCAATTATTTCTCCTATGCATTCACCAGTTTTAGCTGCGCTTTTTCCTTTTAGCACTTTTAAATAATTAAATAGCACATTTACCCTATTTGGTTAAAATTGCAAACTGCTGAGTAAGTTTTTCAAACCATCTGGTGTCATCAATCAGTCAATTGGTTTAGGTAACAAGTCTGATTTGATAGTGAGTCGTATGATGTTAGTTTGAGTCAAGTCATTCTGAATGTTTAATTGTCAATCTTGATTTAGATGGTGGGTGATGATAAATTTTCTATCCTCTTTGATGAGAATCACAAAAATTGATTATGGTTTGATAATTTTAAATTTTTGATTGACTTAGGATGATCCAAAATGTAATGATTTCAAATACTGATGTATTTAACTTTCTTTTTGTAGGCTGAGCTTAAATCGCTCGGGGTTAGAGGCTTGTATCCCTTGCCTTTTGAGATGATAGATGACCTAAGTGGTGCAGATCACCGAGTGATTGGTAGATGCAGACTGTCATTCCTTCTTGTCCTTCCTTGATTCTGTATGAATTGAGGTCTCATTACAGCTATGGTAGAGCGATGGCACTCTGACCATAACACATTTCACTTGCTGATGGGGGAGATGACCATTACTCCCAAGGATGTGTACCGCATCCTTTGCATCCCCGCTCATGGAGAGCTAATATACTATGACCAAGTTTATGATGGGACCTCCAGTAGGTGACTCTTTGGTGACCTGACTATTGTTGATGATTCGATCTAGTGGGCCAAGTTTCCTCCTTCCCTACTCTTCCTACTGTTCTAGGAGCATTAGTTTGTGGTTTCCTCATTCCAGATCAGCGAGGACATGACTTTGTAGTTGGTTGGGGTCATATCCTTTAGGATATGATCACACCTTTATTTGAAAGGGGACCTGTGTACTTGTGTAGTTATATCATGAGCTATATTCAGTTGTATACTATCGCGGGGTGACTCTTTCTGAAGGTGTGATCCTATTGCAACTGTGGACATGGGAGCATATCCCTATTACTAGACCTATTTCTATTCAGCACTGTGATCTAGGAAAACCCTTCACTTGGATGTATGAGGACATGGTAGTGCAGGCCCATTTGGGCAAGCTAGACTACTGGAAACGAGTTATTGATGACATTGATTAGGTCGTATGGAAACCCTACATTGGTTGTGAGGCATGGCCTATGGATGTGGCTGAGTTACCTTTCATGTGTATGCCTCGGTGGATGATAGGACGTACACCATTGATTATTGAGCGGTTTTGCTTCTTGAGAGTCTTACAACAGTATGGTCAGACACAAGGCATGCCACAGGGATTGAAATCGTATGCCCAGGTACAAGTAGAGAGGTCACTCTGGGGTCTGTATGGTGAAAATGTGAGCACACTTCTATGAATCCTTACATGCAAGAAAACTCAACAATGAGCCCTCACAAATCGACCCATAGCTCTCTATGCATGGAGTTGCAAGATTTGTAAAATTGCTCTTAGCTAGAGCTATAAACTCATGACCTTTCTAGTCAACCACACAATGAGAGATTCCAAATCAAAGACAAGGGCAACAATGCCAATATCTCCAATGAAATCAATATGGATGCAATGCAATGCAAATCTATATGACAATGCAAGTTAATCTATTGCATAAAAGGAAATCTAAGCTAATATGCCATGATAATGCAACTAAGAAAGGAAATATGCAACTACAATGAAATGCAATAACAAGTCTTCAAAGCTTGGATGTAGAATGTTTTCAAAGAGCTCCAAAATGACCTAGAAAACCTGCAGCATAACATTAGCATAAAAACTTAAGATATGAAAATGAAGGAGAGAGCTCTTCTTTTATAAGAAATGAGATGAAAATGGACCATTGAGATTAAGAGGCAAAAGACGTAATCAACGGTGGAGAAAAAAAGAAGCTTGATCCTTGTGCACAAATATCCTCCAATAGGAAAATAAGAGTTGACTTTTGTGTCCCACATAAGACAAAAAATGCTTTTTCCCTTTTTATAAAATAAGAATAATGCTTTATTTGTGCAACTTAGGATAAGAGGAAAAGTTAAGATTTTTTATTTAAATAAAATGGGAGGAAATTCCTTTTAATTAAATAAAGGCTTAGGATAAAGTGATTTTATTATTTAATTAAAAGAGATTTTTAATTAATTAAAAGGGAGCATGTTCTCTTAATTAAATAATATTTTTTTATTTTTTTTTCTCTTTTAAATTAAATAAGGCTCAAACCTTAGGAAATATTGAATTGATTATGATTTGATCAAGGAAATTGATATAATTGATATTGTTGATTTTTGAAAATATTGATTCAGGGATTTGACAAATTGCTAAATGGGGGCCCAAAGTCTAGGCGACCATTTTAGGGTGCATACATTTGCCCCTCTTTGACTAATGTGTGATCATTTTAGGAACACATGCAGTCAAAGAATGAAGTTGAAATGTGAGATCGATTTGGGATCACAAAACAACTCAGATGTGAGGTTGATTCGGGATCACATCCGAACAAAACATAAGCAACAGCTGAAAGACAAGACCAACATCGTCACTGCTAGGTGCAAATCAAGCCTTAGACAAAACTATCGCCGTCACTACTAGGCAATAATTAAGTCTTAAAAATAGGAGATAAAAATTGAAAGACAAAATCACCACCATTGCTGCTAGGTGATAATCAAGTCTCAAAATAAGAATTTCAAGCTGAGCTGAATGATAAAGCTGAATCAAAGATTAAAGCTGATAGGTACTACCCCCTCGGAATCGAAATCAAAATCAGATAGAGGAGAACAACAAATTGATAAACCTGATCAAGTCATAATAAATCATAATCGAAGGATGGAGCATGATAGGATAACCATCAAATAGTGAAGATATGCCCCAGGTTGATGAGGTTTGACTGAAAAAGATATAGCATAAAGATTAAGCCAAACCTCAGAGAGAGGAAGCGAAAGGGGTGAATGAAAGACTAGAAGTTTGGAAGACATGGAAAGGAAGAAATTCCTTCAAAGACCAAAGAATTATGTCTCAAAAGGTCAGTCAACCGCGTAGAAGAATGAGAAAACTTGGAAACATGACTCGGATTTTGATTTCGAGTCTGAAAATGGATAGAAAATGATGTGATATGAAAGACTAGAAATGAAAGATATGATCAAGAAGAATCAGAAAATGAGCACAGTTGACCAACTAGTCCGTAGATTTTAAAAAGGAGAGCTCTCTCCATATGCAAGATGCAAAAACTAAACTATGATGAACCTAAGAATGCAAGCTACTATGAAAGTGGTTGACTTGCAAGGTCACAACACCAATAGACATCTAATTATCATCATTGAGCATTATTGGTAGCGTCGTAAGATCATACAATGCACACTAGCATAACTATGTGGATATGAATATGATCTTTATCAGATAGAAATGTGGGAATTCTACCTAGGCATCAAAGACATGGAGGTCAAGATGACTAATGTAGTGAGATTACCTAAGTTTGATATGGTGAGATTATGCTTGTATCAAGACACATGAAAGTCAGGATAACTAGAAGCATGCACTTGCAAAACAGTCAAGGATAATACCTTGTCAATCCGTAGTGTCAAGTAAGACCAGCATAAATGCTCATGACAGTTAGGATCAACAAAATATACCCATAAGTAGATAAAAAAAGAAAATATGTTCTCATACCCTCAGTCTTCTAGCTATGCATCATTGAAAACTTCTCAAGGAGAGACCACTCATCAAAGAAATCCTCGTAGACAGCACACAAAGAAAAATAAAGTCAACATATCTCAACGAGTTGATTGTTTAAGTGCATGCGTGTGTTGGTCATAGAGTTAGACTCTGGTTATCACATCTGCTAATGAGAAATATTGCATCATACTTAGACTATTGGGTAAGACATCTGATAAGTGTTAAGAAACACTTGACGCAAGGGTAGTGTTGAAAAACACTATCTGGGGTGGTGTTGAAAAACACCTGTTGTGAAATGCCCCAAGAGACAAACGCACCTAAAGGACCTATGCTAACAGTTATCCCCCCTAGACAAAGATAAAGACCAATTCTAGACTATGCTAAATAAGGTCAAGACATGATGGAGAAAGGTTTAGTGTCGAGGACGCATGCTAACAAACAAGGGTGCAAAGGCCTCAAGTAGCATCTGTTTCCAAGTTTTCGCCACTTGGAGATTTTTTTGATTTTTCAATTTTTTTAATTTTTTTGTATTTTTTTAGGACTGTATATGCTTTTTAGGATTTTTTCAGCATCATATATGAATTTTTTTTGGTATTTTTTCAGGATCCATAAAATATGTACAAAGGATCCCCTAGATAGAAATGGGCATCAAACTTCCAAGCAAGATCACATCGTGTATTCCCAATGTCTAGCAATGTGGAGAACAAGAGGGATTAGCAAGCTGGTGACTAAGATGGAGGAAAGGAGAATGAAGGCAAATGGAGGGAAGAAATCCTCAAGGTCAAACTCCTCAAGAGTACCCAAGCTAGGGAAAAATTATCATGCAAAGCACATTTGGACAAGCAATGAAAGGCTAGCATAGGATAAGTCACAAAATCATAATGCAAAAGAAGGAAAGGATGTAGTCCAAAGGAGTGACATGTCAAGAGGTTTCATAGCATCGTGTTTACTCTTTTTTATTAGATCAAGACCAAGCGGGAAAAAGAATAGAAAAAGGCTAGAATGAATGGAGGAAAATGAAAATGAAGGCTAAACATGAAAGGAATGAAAGCAAGATCATCGTAAGATAGCTCACAAGATAGCCAAATGTTCATATATAGTTCAACATTGTCAAGATCAAAGATGGAAGATGAAATGGATGAAACATGTAGAAGAACTACACATGATGCTTGATTGCCAGGTTTTCATCACGGTACTTATCCAAGGTGCCACAAGGGAGTGGTTTTCACCATAGGATGAATTTATTTCTCTTTACTTTTTCTACCAAGGCACCTGTTTCCAGGTTTTCACCAAGGCACATTTTTAATTTTTTGTTCTTTTTAAATTTTTCTATTTTTTTTGAATTTTTATTTTTTTGGAAGAAAGCAAGCTTTTCAGATAATGCTCCTTGAAAGGATAAACCATGATATACCAAGGATTCAAAATGATATGCTCAAAGATGCTGATAGGGAAAGGAAGATGAAAGAGAAAAATGGAGGATAATTCTTTATATGAAGTGAGTGAGGTTGGAAGATAGGAGGAATAGGCAAATGAGGAAAAAGGATAGAAAGTAGAAGGATAATGAATGGAAGGATTGTGAAAGGGTAGATGGAAAGGAAAACAAGATCAACATCAACACACACTTTGAAGGGTGGTGAGAGGATGAAGGAAATGTGAATGAAGGAATATGAGAAGGAATATGAGAAGGAATATGACGAATGTTTAGCAGAGGTTGCGGTTCAGGCACATGGAATAGAAGAATGTTTTTGGAAGAAGATGAAGTGGAAGCCTTTGGAAGCTTGAATGTCAACTTCACTTGTTTCTCAACATTAGACTCACTTAAGAGAGACTTTGGAATCCATATAGCCTTAGGATTTTCATTTTTTTTTGATGATTTAAAGAGAATATCTTCAATGATAGATTTTGGAACCCATACTTGTCTTGTAGTTTTTTTCTTAGATATCTTTTTTGACTTTATGCCCCCATGTCGATTAGAGGAGACATGGTGATCTTTTCTTCATGGATTCTTGCATTGCTTCTTTTTCTTGTATTGAACATTCAAGTTTCTTCCAAAAGACTTGGGACTTGTGGAAGAAGAAGGATGATATGACTGGTTTAGATGGATGGATGGATGAAAAGGATTCAAGGATATGTATCCATGTTGATCTTGAGGAAAGATAAGAGATGGAGGGATGTAAGGACCCAAGATGGATGATGAATTAGGAGAATTAGGAGGGGAAATTGAAGGGACATAAGGACCCAATATGGAAGGTAGACGTGAAGTCCTTAGCAACGATGGAGGAGGTCCAAGGATAGATATGGAAGACGCAAAAGGAGAATCAATAAGTTCATCAACATCTATATGACAACCAAGTACATCGACATATTTAGAGTGAGCATTAGAGTTTTCAATAGGATCATGAAAATCTTGAATAGGAGCAACTTCTTTGATAGGATTGTTTAGAGCTTGCAAAGACTTAGGAAGAGTAGAAAGTGAAAGTGAACATGGAGTGGTAGAACAAGAAGATGGAAGACTTTGATCTTGACAAGGAACTTTGGATAGCATAAGCGTATCAACTTTCTTTTGATTTTCAATAGGCTTTACATCAGAAGTAACAACACCATTTTTAATAACCTTAATGGAAGTATCATCTTTAGAAAGCGCAAGTGTGGTAAGGTTATTTTGATTATCAATAAGCTCAATGGTGTAAGTAGTAGCTTGATCTTGCTTAGGAGATGGTGGAATGAATGCGGAAGAGCAGAGAGGATTAAAAGAACCATGAAATGGAGGAGATACATCATGAAGAAAATTGGATGATATGGAGGGTTCCTAATCTTTATCTTTATTTATATTTTTTTCTTTATCATTTTTAAACTCCTCTTGACATGGAGCCACTTCTACGGACAAGGAAGTGGGTTGGAGTTGTATGGAAGATTTTGGAATAGATGTTGAAGGAATAGATGAAGTAGGCATTATAGCACATAAAGACTTAGGCTTGCTAGGTGTAGCATTATTGAAAGTATTTGCAGCCAAGTGAAGGTTAGCTTGAGTTTCTTTAAGAGGTATCCCTTGAGGATAACTATAGGGAATCTCATGAAAAGCATTAAGACTTTTGTTGAATGAAGGATTTGTGAAAGATTCAGAAGCTTTAGTAGATGTATGGGTATTGGATGAAGTAGGGGATGGAAGGAAACCATCATAAGACAAAGGTTTAGCATTAACATGATCTTTCTTGAGAGTGCAATCTTTATTTTCAGCATGAGAGTTCCTAGAGGAAGGATTCTTATAATATTTACATTTCAAATTAGCACGGTGCATTTTATATTCCTCAATAGTAGTAGCTGGATTATAATCAAGGTATTGTTCACAAAACTCATCAAAGTTTCTTTCAAAATCTGAATCATACGAATCACCATCACGATCTTTCCAATATAAGGACCCATTTCCAGTAAGCACAAGGACACGGCGAGGAGGACTCGTAGGAATAGAAGCATCATAGGTATGGCTATATTGTCCATCGTCATAGTCATCATAGTCATCAAAGGTGGGTGTGTCACTCTTTGTAGAAGAGGTATCACAAGGACTATCACGTTGCTCATTATGGTATGTCTTGTGAAGAGAAATAAGACTCTTAGAAAAAGTAGAAGAAAAATGAGATCGTGAAGAAGAGGAAATTGAAAACTTAGTGTAGGAAGAGGACTTGGATAATGAGGAATTCGAATAATGTTTAGAAGAGTCATGATAAGATTTGGAAGATGAGGAAGAATGAGAAAATTTAGATGATGAAGAACATTTAGAAGAAGGAGGTTGTGATATGATCATGTCTACGATCCTAGCAAAGGCATCTAATTTAATCATCTTTTCCTTTATTTTTTCCATAAGTTTATCACCCATGAGATATTTGGAAGGACTATTGGAGGAATAAAGATACTCTTCAAATTGAGCAATGAGTTCAAGATCATCTATTCTCAAGAGAGGTTCCTTAACAAGATAGTTGAAATTCATGGTTCTAGAAGAGGAGGAATCAATCATGGAAGAAATGAATAAATGAATAGAAGAAAGTAGACTAGAAAATAAGAGGAAAAGAATAAAAAAGAAGATGAAGAATAATTTCCCATGGGAATAGAAGACTTTAGAAGAACATGGGAAATGGAGAAGAAAGAAGAGGACTAAAGTCATCTTGTGCAATTGATACCATAACGTTCATTGAGATGTTGAACAACATGACAACACCTAGGATCTGAGATCTGGACTGACCAAGGAAGACCAAGCTTCTAAGGAGAACCCACTAGGACGGAACTCAGTTTCAGTATTCCAATTAAATTTTTTAAAGGATTTCACAATGATGATCAAGCACATAGAACAACAACCAGGGAGTTCAAGCAAACAGTCTTCAAGCAATGAGCAAGGGGCAAAACAACCTTGCACATGAACAAGTATAGTGACTTAGTATTTCTACTCCTTAAAGGTTCTACTCATGTATGTTCTTGAAAATGTTTTAGCAGGTACATAGAACACAACAACACCTTAACAAGCTGTCTACAAGGATATACATGGCTTGCTAAAAGGAGTCCTCGATATACGCAAGGTATGTGAGGCCCAAATCCATAGATGAGAAGAATCCAAAATTACACAGCCGGGGGGAGACGGTAACCCAAATCTCCTCCTTCACTTCTCAAAGGTATAAAGTTCTTTGAGGCTTAGCCAAGAGTGATATCAAACTCAATTTCCAAGAGATGTGTCTTTCGATTCACCACCTGCTATTTATACTCCATTGAAACATGGGATTTAAGGTCATCCCTTGAGGTGGTGTGTCCCCAAGCAGGCCTTCTAAAAAATAAAATTAAGTAATTCACTATCAAAAGTATTTAAAGCACTAAAGGTGGAACACTTAACTCTTCAAGTAAATGTGAAGTGAGTCCAAAAGTGGAACATTTAACTCTTCAAGTGAATGTGAAGCGAGTCCAAAAGTGGAACATTTAACTCTTCAAGTGAATGTGAAGTGAGTCTAAAAGTGGAACATTTAACTCTTCAAGTGAATGTGAAGTGAGTCCACAAGGTGGAACATTTAACTCTTCACACAAACTCAAAGTGAGTCCAAAAGTGAAACATTTAACTCCTCACACAAACTCAAAGTGAGTCCAAAAGTGGAACATTTAACTCCTCACACAAACTCAAAGTGAGTCCACACTTTAGAAAACTAATGAGATCAAGAAAGCATAAAAAGGGGGAAACTTTGTGGAACACTTAACGCTCTTTTCAAGTAGACCCCTCCCCTATGTATGAATGCTAATCTTGCATCCAAAGGGTGGTAATGAGGGGCGATCAGAAATAAGCGAGTCCAACACCTAATTTAGCTAACAAGATCAATCAAAAGTAATCTAAAGTTGCTTATCAATACTACTCACAAATGAAAAAGGGTTGAATCAATAGAATATTTTACTTTCCAAGAAAACATAGAGTGAGTCCACAAAGTGGTGCATTTAACTCCCTATGTAAACAAGGAATGAATCCATGCCCTCAATCACTCAATGCGATATTTGATATTGGAACTAAAAATTACTTAAGGTTTAAACACAAACATTCACTTACACAAACTTTTATGAAAGCAAATCTATGTTCATTCATTTCCCATTAAGAGCATCAATTGAAATGTGTTTTATGAAAGCATGTAAATAGTCAAGCCAAACACATGAGAGGTTCAATTTTAATCCCAAGATCCAAATGTTATAGAGATGGAACAAAGTACCTCAAGTCCAACGCTTTATTTTAAGCATTTTCCATGAAAGCAAGAGCACCTTCAAATGAATAAGACAAGAAAATAAGCAAACAAGATATGCAATGTATATCCAACTTATGCAAACCCTAGGGTTAGATCTGAAAATCAATTTTTAGGAGCAATGATAACCAGCAAATAATCCAAATGATAACTCATATCATGCAATGAACAATGAAAAATAAGTGCATACCCATCACAAAATTTTATTTTTTTTGCATTTGACCTAGTCAACAAGATCTAATTTTTACCACATGAATTCGGACCCTAAACCCAAAATGCAGAAAAGAGACCTTAATCAAAAAATAGAGAGCTTTCCAAAAATGTAAAAATTTCAAAAAAATCTCTTCATTTGTGCCCTAGAGACCCATTTTACCAAAACAAACCAATTTTTATAAATTAACCAAATGAGCTATGATATGATTTCTAAATTAAAAACATAGTGAATGGAACCCCTGTAGAATTTCAAGACCTTTCCAGAAACATAAAAATTTCCAAAAAATACACTGATTTGTGCCAAAAATCAATTTTTTATGAAACATGAAGAAAAAATCATAAAAAATACAAATCACCTCAAAAAATTCTAAATTTTTTTTAAGAGCTTCTTTGATATGTCATCAATTTGCAAAAAAAAATTTAGACCAAAACACCAAGCCATTTGGGAGATATGATAAAATCTTTCAAATCTAGGGTTTTTCGTCTCCAAACAAATCTGCACAAGGGTTAGCTCCAAAAATAATCAAAACCAGCATGCAAGAGGTGGGTTTCTCCATGGTGGGTGCCAAAAAATGTATGGTGAAAATGTGAGCACACTTCTATGAATCCTTACATGCAAGAAAACTCAACAATGAGCCCTCACAAATCGATCCATAGCTCTTTATGCATGGAGTTGCAAGATTTGTAAAATTGCTCTTAGCTAGAGCTATAAACTCATGACCTTGCTAGTCAACCACACAATGAGAGATTCCAAATCAAAGACAATAGCAACAATACCAATATCTCTAATGAAATCAATATGGATGCAATGCAATGCAAATCTATATGACAATGCAAGTTAATATATTGCATAAAAGGAAATCTAAGCTAATATGCCATGATAATGCAACTAAGAAAGGAAATATGCAACTACAATGAAATGCAATAACAAGTCTTCAAAGCTTGGATGTAGAATGTCTTCAAAGAGCTCCAAAATGACTTAGAAAACCTGCAGCATAACATTAGCATAAAAACTTAAGATATGAAAATGAAGGAGAGAGCTCTTCTTTTATAAGAAATGAGATGAAAATGGACCATTGAGATTAAGAGGCAAAAGACTTAATCAACGGTGGAGAAAAAAAGAAGCTTGATCCTTGTGCACAAATATCCTCCAATAGGAAAATAGGAGTTGACTTTTGTGTTCCACATAAGACAAAAAGTGCTTTTTCCCTTTTTATAAAATAAGAATAATGCTTTATTTCTGCAACTTAGGATAAGAGGAAAAGTGGAGATTTTTTATTTAAATAAAAGGGGAGGAAATTCCTTTTAATTAAATAAAAGCTTAGGATAAAATGATTTTATTATTTAATTAAAAGAGATTTTTAATTAATTAAAAGAGAGCATGTTCTCTTAATTAAATAAGATTTTTATTTTTATTTTTTTCTCTTTTAAATTAAATAAGGCTCAAACCTTAGGAAATATTGAATTGATTATGATTTGATCAAGGAAATTGATATAATTGATATTGTTGATTTTTGAAAATATTGATTCAGGGATTTGACAAATTGCTAAATGGAGGCCCAAAGTCTAGGAGACCATTTTAGGGTGCATACAGGGTCCATATATTGATTACTAAATGACTCATCAAGAGTTATTGCAGCTGGCCCACCTTCCTTGGGATCATGTTGTAGATGTTGGCATGATAGACGACTATGCTGATTCATTTTCTCAGAACTCATTTCTGAGGTTTATAGATCCTGTGGAGCCAGTGCCTGGTATAGAGGAGTCTAATGATGATGGTGGGGATGGGGATGGGGGTGGTTGGAGATGAGGTCATCGGGGATGACAGGGTTGGTGAGTAGTTAGAGGAGGTAGGGTCATTATCCTGGTGATTGTTGTTGTGTCGATTCCTCCTAGGGTCGGTGGAGTACAGATGAGGGGTGGTCGGGTCAGAGTCTGAGGTGGTGGCATGAATAGAGCTTTGCATCAGGTTGGTGTGGATAGATTGGCCAGATGGGGCCAATATAGGTTGAGAGTATTTAGGAAGGTGGGTGCTCAGGTAGTGGCTAATGTGGATGCTCAGGCTGCCCAAATATTGTTAGATTAGGTAGAGGGTCTACCAGCACCACCACAAGCTCCTCCATAGGTTATTCATAGGCTCCTCCAGTACAGGCTCCTACTTCTTCTATGCCATCTTCTTTAGTTCTTCCATCTTCTTCTTCTTTCATTCCATCTTTTTCCATTCCATCTTCTTCCATGGCTCCTCCACAGGCTCCACCTATTCAGGATCCTCTGCAGACTCCACCCACATAGGTTCTAGCACAAACTCCTGCACTAGCCTTAGCCTCAAATGTTAGATCATTGCAGTTTGAGATGTTATAAATGAGACAACAGGTTACTCAGTTGAGTTCGATGATGTAGACCTTCATTGCTGCTATGAGTCAGCATGGTTTATAGGCTAGTTCTAGTAGACCTCCAGATGTTGATCATGGTCCTGATGGTGCCGATGGTTCTGGAAGTTGACTTGTGTTGAGGTGATATATTTCATTTATTTATTGATATGTATGATAATTCATTTTTGATCTCGAGACATTGGACTCAGTTTATTCTTTGATCAATTGAGGCTCCTTATGCTTTGATACTTGTTGATACTCTGATGGACTTTGATTCCCAAATGTTATTGCTTTGATGATGATACCATGGACTTTGACAGATTTACTTTATATGACATCATCATGTGTTGGACTTAAATTTTTAGGTTCTTTGGTATGATATGTAGATCTCTATGATTCTATCTCCTACATGCTTTGTTTTTAAGCTTTTTCAGATGCAGTTTATGATATGAATGCACTTGTTCTATTTATGTCATAGAATAGATGAACGTATGTGACATGGATTTAATGATTTTTATAATGATTAATTCTATGATACATGATGATTTATGGATGCATATGATACATGTTTTGTATGATGATGTAATCATTTAATGATTAATGTGATATCATGGTATTTATGGATGCATCTATTTGATGATTTGGATGTATGTAATAGATTTATGGTATTCAAATGTGATGCAAAATGTGATGTACCTATATGATGTAATGAATTTATATTGATGTTTAATGATTAATGATTAATGTCATGATAAATGATATATAAATGTTATATGGATTAATGACGTCGATGATGCAAATGCAATGATATATAATGTATGTATATGTAATGTAATGACCTAATACACTTATACTTGAATATAATTCAATGTGTAAATGCAAGGAATTTTTAATGAATGCACCTAAATGGATGATACAATGTGATATGAAATGCAATGTTTTTTAATGAACTTAATGGAATTCAACTAAAATGTCCTAATGGTGAAATTAGTGCTACTTAATAAGATGATTTGATGGATGCAATGAATGTCACCTAATGTAATGTAATCATAAATGAACTTAATGGTTTAAAAGGAATGATTATGAATGATTTTAAAATGAATGCATCTAAATGAGATGGATTTAAAATGAATGCAAACTAATGCAATGCAACTTTTAAATGAACTTTAGTGAAAATGATGTGAACTATTGCGATGAACTTAGATTAAAATGAATGAAAACTAATTTAATGAATTTAAATGAACTTAGGGTAAAGTCCTAAATGAATGCAAGATAAGATAATTTTAACAAAATCAAGTGAACTAATGCAATGCACCCTTGTTTTTGATTTTTGATTTCCAACACCCTTCGATCACATATAGTTTTATGATGTTTGTTTGATTTTTTATTTAACTCCACCCCCTTTCTATTTTTTTTCTTGCAAATTATTTTTTGGAGCTAAGAAAGGAAAATACTTTAAATTCATTTGATCTAGGATGTATGCAACTAACTGGCACTATTAAAAAAATTAGCTCTTATATTCATCATCTAGTAGTTTTTGAAATCCGAAATTAGTACAACCATCACTAGTTCAACCATGATTATATGAATACCTTTTTCACCTCTTACATTTATTTCCCATCCTTTGGTATGACTATCACTTATTGAAGTCAATCATGAGAGTACGAATACTAGTTTTGTTAGATTCTATGTTGCAAGTGGATTTGGGTATTATGATATTTAACATCAAAATATCCAAGGTATTCTTTTGCATAAATAAAAAAAGATCTTAGTTTCTCTATATGTACATGTCCTTGATGATTATTTAATGATCATGTCCTTAGACAAATAATACATACTTTAAAACTTTGATCTTAAGACAATCATTCAGAAATCAAAAAAATATCATGCTTTCATCATAGCTAGTCTAGTTTAAAAACTTTCATCGACTTGCTAGAAAAGACATGATTTCATCAATCAAGTCAATACTTAGAAAAATTTTGTGCTTTTTTTCAAATCCATATTTCAAGTATAGTTCTATCCATTTCATACTTTTAATCTCGATAAAGATAAGTGTTCTTGTGATATTTTGGATCAAATTTTGCGTTTGGTATAGATTTGGATTAAGATTTGGATTTGATGATGCATTTCACTTGTGCTTTGATGAATTGATTTGATGTCTAATTGAAGTTTTATTTTGATGAATCCTTCCTCCTTTACAGTAGATTACCCTTAGTTTGATGTGATTACCTTTGTGGGACTTGGGACAATTTGCAGATTGGATTAGTGACAAAACCTTTAGGTACTTGCAAATGTAACTATGGGGTTTTATTATGCAATATATACAAATGCTGGCAAATGCAATGTTTAAAAGGATGACCACTAAGCATGAGACTAACTTTCAATGGTGCCTGTTTACCAGGTTTTCACCGATTGAATGGATTTTCTTTCTTTTTCTATTTTTAAAGCTCTTATTTATTTATTTTTTCTAACAAGGCGCCTATTTTCTAGGTTTTTACCAAGGTACTTTTTCTCTTTTCTGATTGTTTTGTATTTTCTCTTTCTTTTCAAATTTTTTTTTCCATATCATCAAGTTGCCTATTGGCTAGGTTTTCACCAAGACAACATCTTTTTAAGGATCCTTTCTAAATGTTTTTGGCTTTCTTCTTGCTCAATTTTCCATTGTTTTTGATCTTTTCTGTATTTTTTATTTGTTTGCTCTTTTCTATTTTTCAATGTTGTTGGGATTTTCAAGATCTCTTTTGACTATATACAATAAATAGGATGCTTTCTCATTTGATATTTCTGATACTCTTTTTCTCTATCCCTCTTCAATTGCTTCAGGTGTATAACCTTTTCAAATGTATACTATTTATTGGCTCTTGCAACTCCTCTCCTTAACAATAAGCTAGTTTGTAAGTGCTAGTGCCAAAAGATGAAGTGATCACAAAGGGTCCTAACTAGTTTTCTTACCATTTTCCTTTCTTCTCTCTTTCTGCTTGATTCTTGGGAGTTTCTCGCAACACTAAGTCACCTATTTGGAATTCTCTTGGTTTGATATGTTTTTTATAGTTTCTGGTCATTCGATTATGATACACTTTTAATTGATCAAAAGCCTATTGATGTCTTTCATCTAGCAATTCTAGTTCATGTAACCTAGCAACTCTATAGTCTTCTTCAATTAGTAACCCATGTAATGAGACCCTTAAGGACATAATTTTTACCTCCAAAGGTAAAACTACTTCTGCTCCATAGAATAGGGAAAATGGGGTAGCTCCTATTGGCATTCTAATGCTCCTTCTATAAGCCCATAGAGTAGGGTTTATTTAAATGTGCCAATCTCTACCTGAATTATCCATAGTTATCTTCAATATATTTAAGATGTTCTTGTTTGTAGCTTCTTCTTGTCCATTACCTTGTGGGTAATATATTGAAGATGAATGATGTACCATATGAAATTTTCTACATAATTCTTTTAAATCCTTGTTTTTGAAATGTTTTTCTTTATCCATTATGATGGAATGAGGAACACCATATCTATAGATTATGTGATTTAAAATGAGTAAGGATATCATCTTTCATGTCGCAGTGGATAAGGGTACAACTTCCATCCATTTGGTAAAATATTCTGTTGCAGTAATGATGAATTTATGACCATTTGAAGATGGTGGATAAATCATCCCTATCAAGTCCAAACCCCATTGATAAAAGGGCCAAGGTGTTGTCATAAGATGAAGCTCTTGTGCTGGTACATTAATCAAGTTCCCATGATATTGACATTTATGACAAGTTTTTGCAAAATAACAAGCATCCTTTTCCATCGAATGCCAAAAATATCCTATCCTAAAAAGTTTCTTAGCTAGGGTTAACCTGTTTGAATGTGATCCACAAATTCCTTCATGGATTTCTTGCAAGGCTATGTTTGATTCCTCCTTCTCTAGACATCTTAGAAGCATTCCATCTAAACTCTTGAGATACAACATGTCAGATATCAAGGCATAGCGAGAAGCTTGGCGTATAAAATTTTTCTTTTGATTTCTAGTTTGGTCTAAGGGTAATATTTGGTCTTTCAAGTAGGTGTAAATGGCTCCATACCAAGGTGATTCATATCCTATTAGAAAAAAAATGGTATGAGGATGGGAAGGGTCAAATGCGGGTTTCTCAACTTCTTCTACTTGGAATTCATATTTGGCGCTTTGATCTGGTATTTTGAGAAGTGATTCCAAAGTAGCCATTGCATCTGCTAATTTATTCTTATCTTTTGGAACTTTCTCAAATGTAATTAGAGTGAAGTATTTCTTAAGATCCTCAATCATATTTTTGTATGGTATCAACTTATCATCTTTAGTTTGATACTCGTCATTAATCTGATTAATAACTAGTTGAGAATCTCCATAGATTTGTAGCTCTGTTACTTTCCATTCTAGTGCCAAATTTATACCAATGACCAATGCTTCATAATCATCTATGTTATTTGTGCATGGGAATAGCAATTTGTATGATTTCTGAATTGTAGACCCTTGAGGAGTAATCAAAAGTATTTGATAGGGAGATCTTCTTCAAACTAGTCCTACTTCCTTTAGGACTTACCTAGGCCTTTCCTTGACCTATCTTAGGGTTCTTTAGACCCTTCACACTAAGGGATATTTCCTAATCTCCTCTACTCATCAAGATCTCACTACCAAGGATTACAACCCACTCTTGTTCACAATACCCTTCATATGAATTCAACTAAGGAGTTCATCCCTTCATCCAAATTCTTGATTCCAAGTATTGAGCATGAGAGAAGACTCAATTTTTCTTAGTTTGATTCATTTTGAGGTGTTCCACCATGCAACTTCTCTCTTCTACAATTCAATCTCCAAAACTTAGACCAAAAGGCTACTAGGTCCTTGTAGGTCTTCCAACACACTATTTAGGGCTTAACTTTTCAAATTTCCACACAAGTGGTCAAAGTGATTACATTTCTTGATACCCTTTTCAAAGTTACAAAGGATTCTAAACTCTTTAGGTCTCCAAGCCATCCGTACAACACTTTCCTATCTTTAAGCCTTGTTTTTAGGCCTAATTAGGCCCCACTAGTTTTCAGTGAGGGTTTGATGGTTACACCCCTTGCTAATTTTTTAAAAGTCTCTCCTTCATAGGATGGAGTATTTGATCATTAAGGAACACTTTCCTAAATTTGGATTGACATTCTCAATCCCTGAGCCCTCTCCCATTTGTTGGATCAACAACAAGCTACCTAGTCGGGCTAGCTCTGGCTCACCTAGGGCTTGCTCTTAAAAATCATTCCCCTACAAACTAGACCATAAAAATACATATTTACATAGCCTATAAAATTCCCTAACATATTCCAGGAGGCCATACAAAACCATCCATGGAAACCTATGTTAGAGCCACTTTTGTTATCTCTACTCTGAACAATCCAGCAAGCTAGTCACAGAGGAGGATTTAATTTACAAAGCTAAAAATAAAGCTATAAAACTAAATTAAAGCTCTAATATAATAAAAAAAACATGAAGAATAAACTCATGCAAATATTGGCTTAGGTCTAATCCATGATCAAGGATTACTAAGCTTTCTATTCAATAAAAAATGGGTACAATTCACACCAGTCTATAGAAATTGAAAGAACACACATAAAAATGAGTTCCAACCTTATGTCTCGATAGGAAAAAGACATATATATTCTTAGTCAACTGAGTTTGATCAGTTTCAACCCTATAACTAACTTTGTCTCTCAGACAGGCCTTAGACAATTTGTTGTCATGACAACTTTTACAAATTGCTTGACAACTTTTCTAGGGTTGTGCCAATAGGTCTAAAAGACCCCTAAGACTCACCTAAGACCTCTAAGACCCTTTTTCATCTTTATTTTACTAATTTATCTCATTTTCACAGTCAAACCATGGCTTTTATTAATTGGTAATATCCAATGGCATACAAGCCATATCCTTTGGGTCTACTCTAGGTCTAATGAGACCTTCACTAAGACACTAAAACATCTTCCTAAGAACCTATTGGATCTCAAAAAAACACCATACTCAAAAAAGCTAAACAAAGTCCTTGCTAGACTATGACTTGGCCAAGGTCACTACAAGCCAAAACTAGGAGCTAGGAGCTAGGTTGGCCAAGAACCTAGGTACTCCTGCACCATTCTCCTACTTCAAACTAAATATCCTTCCTCCTTTCATCAACTTTGGCTTTCACTTTTTGTTGGCTTCTACAATGTCCTTCTAACCTATTCATGGACCTCTTGCATGGATTGATAAAAGTCTTCAGCATGTCCACTCACTCCCCCTTGATTTCTAAGTTCTCTAAGCTCACACACACCTCTTGGGTGCATGCCATACACCACTTCAAATGGGATCTTTCTGGTAGACCTGTTTATGCTATCATTATAAGAAAATTCAGCTTGTGGTAACACCTGGTCCCACACTTGTCCATACTCCTTGGTAAGACATCTTAAGAGGCTCCTCAACACCCTATTGATCACCTTTGTCTAGCCATCCATTTGAGGATGATAGGCTGACCCAAATGCAAGGTTGGTTCCTAATCTCTTCCACAAAGTCTTCCAAAAATGCCCCATGAATTTAACATCCCTATCTAACACTATGATGATTGGTGGGCCATGAATCCTTACCACCTCCTTAAACAATAGATGTGCTATATAGTTAGCATTATGAGTGGTCTTTCATGGTATGAAATGGGTCATTTTTCTGAATCTATCTACCACCACATAGACACTATCAGAACTAGTAGTTGTATTAGGTAAACCAACAATAAAGTCCATACTTAGACACTCCCATGGCCTCTTCAAGATTGGTAAAGATTGATATAACCCTGCATTGGAAGATGTGCCTTTAGCCTTTTGGAAAACAATACATTTCTCTACATACCTTCTAACATCTCTTGGAATCTTGGGGCAATAGTAGAACCTTTGAACTAGGTCCAATGTCTTATTCAAGCCAAAGTGTCCACTAAGGCTGCCATTGTGTTTTTCTTGTATAAGGTTCTCCCTCATTGAACCTTTAGGTACACATAGCTGGTTACCCTTGAATAATAAACAATTCTCCAATGTGTAGTCAACAAACTCACTATGAAAGTGATTCTCAAAGTCTTCACATACCTTGTATGCCTTGGAGAAGTCCTCATCATCCTTGTAGATTTCTTTAAATCCCTCCACACCAATGCTTTGAAGCTAGATTTCTTGGACAGTCAGCAACCTTCGACTTAATGCATCAGCTACCTTGTTGCTAAGACCCTTCTTATGCTTGATGGTAAAAGTATACGCTTGAAGGAACTCCATCTGTTGGTTCCCCTTCTCTTTCTACTTGTAGGTTTACACTATGACTGACAAACTAATGTCACTGAATCTATCACCACTCCAAAGTCTACAAGGAAAAGGGCCAATTAACAAGGATCAACAAGGATCCTCCTACACTTTGAGCCTAGATGCTCAGGTGGGTGTACCCTTGATTCACTTCTTGAAAGGAATCACTAAATATTATGCATTTATACCGTTTACAAACTAATTTTAAAGATTTTATCATTTAAATGTGTGGTTGATGATGATGAACTTCTTCTACAGAATGGATTAGTGCCTTAACCTAGGGCATAAAGTCACTCAATAACATATATCAACTAAAAATCCTAACTCAAATACTCTTGAACTCAGAATAAGTGCTTTGCCTATTAGCCCTCTCACTCCCAAACCTAATCATCAAATTCCTATCCAACCATGAACTCACTGAAACTACCTTAAAGACTTTAATCCTAACTTTGTTAGGAACTCAAAGATAATTCCAGAATATTCTTTGTCTACCATATGTTAACTCACTTTGTGACATTAACATATATGAGCCCAAGATCAAAACAAGAAGACAAACATAAATCCGAGATTGGAATTCAAGTGTATTCTCATTAAAATCTACAGAATCTATACATTACCAAAACAGCACAATGCTAGGAAACAAACCCAAAATCCATGCTCTCCTTGTTCAGTCTTTTACATTGACTATCAACATAACATCACCAACAACCAAAAAAATACAACTTCTTTCAATATATACCACTAGTCATCTTGGAATCCCAAAAATCAGGATGCAACAAGCTATAGATGACTAGGGAAAGGGTTTTACCTACCAAGCCAACTAAATTTAATCAAGAATTTATTACATTGGAGGAAAACTAGGTGATCAAATCCAAGAATGATCTTCATTAATAAGAAATCTCTGAGTAATGTACCAAAGATCATGAATCTACTATGTTTATCAATCTGATCATTCACCTGCAACATGCCTCGAGCAAGTTCTTTACCCATTTCTTCATGGTACAATCCCTCTCCAATCAATCATCAAACTTTCTGGACCATGCCGCAGTAGTTGACAAAATCACATCTACCAGATCCAGTCGCTTCAGCATTAAAAACTAGTCTTTTGTCACTGAAACCCTTAAAGTATTTGAATCTAGAAGAAATGGCTACTTTATGGCACCAGACAGTATATCGACGGTCAACATTCAAATCTAGATCAACTTTATATCATGACCATGAAATCTCCTCACTTTCATGGGCTCTGCCACTTAACTGCATAGGAATCCTGGTTTACATTTTTCCCTAGTCACAAGATCGCTAGTCATATCATTAACCTCAAGTTATACTTAGCGATTCAGTGACTATAGTCTCGTAATCTCATAGTTATGTCTTTAACCGCCAAACCCTTTAGAGATCACGCAACTGAAGAAATTCTAACTGCCTGCCAGGTTGCGAGACAAAATCACTAACTATGTTCTGATTTGGAGATCACGCGACTACGCTGAAATTGACTGCCATGAAAGCCTTTGACTTCATCTTGAGATTACATGACTGAGGCCCTAACACATAGTCACTAAATTGATTTCTTCTTTCCCTGACCTGGCGACTACAGGAAACCTTCAACTTTTCAAGCTGGCGATCTGGCGACTTGGAGATCTAGCGACTAACAAGGAGTCTTATAGTCGTGGCATCTTTTTGACTGTTTAAATTTCTTTCTGAGACTTCACAACCATCATTGATCTTCTTCTTCATTCCATCCTATGGTTCACATTAAGTCTTGAAAGAATTCTTGACTTAACTATTTGATTCAGCGACAACGAAACTAATCATGTCGCTGAATCATTGGAGGTTTTCCACTTAACCGATAGGAACCTGAGACTACACGACCACATAGTCACTGAATCACTGGATAAAATATATAACCACTGGGCTTAACCATAACATTAACCTTAACTCAACCTGGGAAAATTTGGAGACTACGTGACAAAGAGATTCACTGAGTCTCACAATCCTTTTCTTAACTAGGGTTAAGTCCTGAGAACACGCGACTGAGGCAATCTCCAAGTCGCGGAAACATTTCTTGACTCTGGGTTAAAACCAGAGATTAAATTCTTGTCGTTGATCCTCATATCCATCGATGATCCTCGCTCAATCTCAGAAAGTTAAAGGGCCTGACCACCAAATCACAAGATCAAGCGACTGAAGGAAAGAATAACTGTTCACCAAGTCGCTAAAGGCTAATAGGAAACCACTAGAAAATAAGATATTGCATGAACACACAGTCGCTAGATCCCTGAATACATTACTTTATAAACTCTAAGCTTACTGAGATCAATGGCTATCGCAAGACCGCATAGGATAAACATCATGCACCTTTTTCTTGAGAATATATGACAACTGTAGATCCTAACTGAACTTTAACCTACTTCACAGACTGAAGACCTTGGGCCCACTAACAACTGCCAACTCACTGCTCTGCAACCAATAAGAAATGGACACCTTAGCTCCATCTGACATCAGGTCCACCTATACAATCTTCATCTGATGTGGGCCTACTATCTCACGATTCAACAACTGGACATGTGGCATCTTATGATTTGTCTATTGATCCATGTCATCGATCTCTCAGCCAATGGGAAACACGCATGTCAGCACCTCCTAGCAAAAGGTCCCACAATAATATTTCATTATTTGACTTGCTGCAAGTCTTAACTCTAAGCATTCAGTGAACACATGACTGAGGGAATTCTCCAAGTTTCTAGATAAATTTCTAACCCTGAGTTATGTTCTGAGAGTACATGCTAGCCGTCGATCAAAACTTCATCCTTCGGCCCATACTGAGTCCTATAATCCTTCATAACTTAATCATTGCATCTGGAGATCTGGAGACTACCGTGTCACTGAATCGTTAACCGCGTAAGAGGTAACTGCCATCTTTGGGAGATAACACAACCAAAGGAAATCCAAATCACTAAATGAAATAACTAACCGCGTGAAAATTTGGAGACCTGGCGATTAACTTGAAATAAGACCGCACCTTCATTTAGAGACTCAGTGACCAAAGATAATTTTACCTAGAGATTAAGTGACTAAAGTTCTTTTCCATACAAGAAATTATCACAGCAGTCACTAGATCTTGAGATAGACATACTGAGACCTGGAGACTAAAAGGCAATCGCTAAGTCATTTGACAATAAAGAATATTCCAAAGTGCTTATGAGATCATGCGACAAAGGGCTTTCTGGCAATTGCTAGATTTTTAGGAATATTCTTACTTCTTTGGGAGACTGAGTGACTAACTGAGGAAAAATAGAGTGCACATGCTTTATTTAAAACTTAAGTGACCTGAAAAAGTAACAAAGAATTAGAATAGGGCCTAGATAAACTAGGGTTTTACCCTCCAACGGCTAGAAATATGAATTTTGAACCTAGGGTTTAAGGCCAGAGGTAGGGAAAACACTTGCAGAGACCAAAGAAAACTATATAGCTGTGAAAATTTTTGTAGGTGCTAACAGTGGCTCTGTCTAGGAATGTATGCCTCTTGCAGGCATAGCAAGAATTCAAAATCATTGGGAGAAGCAAACCACCAACTGGAAAAAACCTGAACAACAGAGAGCAACATGACAAAACCCTATGAACTAACCAAAAATAACACACACTTATGTACAAACCTAACTACTATTCATGGAGAGAAAATACCTTCAATTGAAGTTTTTTTTCAAGAACTATCCATGAACTGGCAATTCTTGAATATCATCGTTTAGTTCTTTGACAATATAGGAATCTTGTCCCCATCTTTCATGAATCTAATATGTTCATAGCTAGATTTGATCAAATTTTCCATGTTTCCATTTATCTTCCAATCTAGCATTCTAGATCAATACCAAGTCACTTGGCTCAAACTTCCTTTCAATAGCTCTCTTGTCATACAAATTCTTAACTTGTAACTACAACTTGGCATTTTTTGAAACTGATTCTCTTCTAGTTTCATCCAACCTGATGAGATCCTCAATTCTCAATTGCATTTCATCATCTATATCATCATCATATAACTGAACAAACTTATACATTTCCAATAAGTTGTTCTGAGGCATCCTTGCATGTATCCCATACACCAGGTCAAATGGTGCACAACCAATTGCTTTTTTCACAGTTACTCTGTCAGCCCATACAACCAATGGTAACTTTGAATTCCACGCCCTTTTATTCTTATCAAGAATCCTCTTGAGGATTTTCATTAAACTTTTGTTAGATGATTCTGCCTGTACATTTCCCTGTGGATAATAAGGTGAGGAATTTGATATCTGAATTCCTAAACCCTTGCATAATTATTTGTATTCAGTAGACCTAAAGCACATTGCATTATCACTGACTATCCTTTCAGGGAAACCAAACCTTGTAATAATATTATTCAATAAAAAATCAGTGACCACCTTACTAGTTGCATTTCCTGTAGGGATAACCTCTACACACTTAGTAAAATAATCAGTAGCAACTAAGATCCAAGGGTGTCCTCCACTGGACTTGTTTGGTATTTCCCCTATGAAATCTATTCCCCACTATTTGAATGGAACCTGCACTTCAACTGGCCTCAAGGGCACATTACCTAAAAATTTTAGCTTACCAGAGAATCTTTGACCAACATCACACCTCCTTACCAATTGCTTTGCATCCTTGAAGATTATGGGCCACCAGAATCCTTCTCTCAAGATTTTTTGAGCAGTAGTTTTACCCATGTAATGTCATCCACAAGCTCCCTCATGCATTTCTTTTAGCAACTTGTCAGCCTAATTTTTATCAACACATTTCAAAAGTATGCAATCCAAATTTTTCCTATATAATTTGCATTTTATAATCACATACTTGATGGCCTGTAACTTCAATGTCCTTTTCTTATTGTCATCCATCCCTATTGGACATCTCATGTTTCTTAAGTAAAAGATAATATCTTGATACCAGATACAATCATCCATATCACAAGTATAATCAATTTCAGTCTGGTATATCTGACATGCATCAAGATTGGATTGAGCCATTAGTTTTTCCAATCCTTGTCCTCTGACCAATTTGGTAACCTGAATGTCAATGTTGAATTCTTGAATTCTATTTATCCATCTACATCTCCTTCCAGACACCTCTTGCTGTGAAAAAATATCTTTTACTACAGCATTTGGCACAAAAGAAACCACAATTGCTCCCATTAGATAGCATCTAAAAGTATTTATAGCCTTCACCAGTGCATATGCTTTTTTTTCATTGATATCATATTTCAGTTCAGCAATCTACAAAGATTTACTAAAAAATGCAATAGGCTACTCATAGCCTTCATTATTTTTCTGCAGCAAAACTACAGCAATAGTATGAAAAGATGCAAAGGAAAAGATATGCATTGGGATATTGTAATAAGGTGCCTTGAGCACAGGTGCATCTTTAATAGCCTACTTGATATTCTTGAAAGCTTCATCAGGCTCACCTTCCCACTTGATAATAGATCCTTTCTTCAACATCTTAGATATAGGCCTAGTGACTTCAGCAAAGTTTGTCACAAATCTCCTCAAGAAATTTACTTGACCAAAGAAAGAATAAATTCCTTTAATATTCTTTGGTTTTTGAATCTTATCAATGGCTTCCACCCTCTTAGGATCAATTCTAACTCCTTGCTTTCCAACCAAGTGGCCAAGCAACTTACCCTCAGTGACACCAAATGCACATTTCCTTGGGTTTAATGAAATGCCATATTCCAAAGCCCTCACAAATATTTTTTCTAGATGAGTAAAATGGTCTTCTTCCTTCTTGGAATAGGCAATTAAATCATCTTGATAGACAACAAGGAAATCATTTATAAAGTCTACAAAGGCAACATCCATTGCCCTCTGAAAAGTTGCACCAACATTTGTAAGGCCAAAAGGCATTCTCACATAAACATATGTCCCCCAAGGTGTAGTAAAAGATGTTGGCAATTTGGCTAAGGTATGTACATGGATGTTGTCATTATGGAAACATATGTTCCCTATGAAGATCGCATAAGATGGAAAGTAAGTATGGAAGATCACAGACTAAAATTGTCTAAGTATGAAACAGTGTTTTTGACAGAGCACTCGATACAGTTTGTTTTGGTGATGTTCACTGGAGCATGATCAGAGTTTGCACAGTTGAACATAGACTCTATGGTGTCTAATAATACCCCATCTTAGTGCGCAAAAGAGTATAGAAAGTACAGACAAAGTTATGATTGTTTTACTGATGATAGTGTATAGCTGACAGAGTAGTTTTGAAGGTAGAACTAGTAAATGAATTAAGGGATTATTTTTCTTGTCAAAACAATGACTTATTATAAAGAGCCAAAATCCTAGATGTTTACTCTTGGATAAAGATGTGGAAGCCAACTAGAGAAAGATATTATGTTTGTATCTTGTATAAAGAAGTAATATTGTAATGTACCGAACATACTTGAAATGTAACTTATGATAGTTGTGTATTGTGATAGCGGTGAAAGTTGTTGATGCGAAGTTGTAAGCAGTACCATATTGTAATCAGTAAAAATTTGTATTACTTGTTTGGGTAGTGAGCTCATCTGGTAATCAGGTTTTGTATCTACAACTCCTAACAGGTTTGAGGCTTCTAACAAGGTCTATAGTCCCTTAACCAGGACTGATACTCTATATGACTGTAATAGGCTCCTAACAGGGTCAACATCCTTAATAGGATATCTTTTGATTAGTGGATCTTTGTGGGTACCATCCCCATCAAGGTTTTCCCTTAGCTAGGGTTTCCTTGAGAACATATCATGTGTTATGAGTTCTTTACATTTACTGTTATGTATGCTATTCAGTCTCTTATGCTTTAAAGTAATCTGTTATATCCATAAGTGGGCAAAAGAAAATTTTTGTGAAATAATGATTCACCCCCCCTCTCAGTATTTCCTATTTCTAACAATTGGTATCAGAGCACAGTTACTCAGAGAAGGAATATTCAAGGAAAGCCTAGCAACTTGAGTAAGATCTCTATGGATATGGATCAGTTACAGAAGAATCTTGAAGAAGCTCTTGAACAAATTGATATGCTTACTGATGAAAGAAACACTCTGAAAAGAAAGTATGATGATGCAAAGAATCTTATTGAAAAATTGAAAGGTAAGATAGAAGATCTTAAATCTGAGAAGGAATCTGAAATTCTTGTTGAAGATTGTGATGATTTAGAAAAAGAAAATGTGATCCTTAAACATGAATTGAAGATAGCAAATCTGAAGCTTAGCTTGAAGGATGGAAATGACAATCTGAGATCTGAGAATGAAAGTTTAAAGAATGAGAATGAAGATCTGAAATCTAAACTTGGCAAGGTAACATCTGAATTTGATAAAGTCAAATTGCAGTATGATGAACTTGAAAAATACAACAAGATTGTGAAAGGTGAATTGACTCAATCCTAACAACAACTTCAGAGGCTATATTCAAATAGTGAAAAGATTAATGAGCAAGTATCTTATGAAAAACCATTCTATGACAAAATTGGTCTTGGATTTAACACATTGAAGATAGTTAGTGAAAGCAAGAAACCAGATCTGAATGTATGTGAAAGCAGTGAAGAAAAGAAGTTAGATGAGAACAAATCTGAAGATGCACCTAAGCAAGAAGAATCACCGAAGCAAGAAGATGCACCGAAGCAAGAAGAACCACTGAAGCAAGATGAACCATCCAAAGGTATGCAAAGAGAATTCAAAGGTAGATGTTTTTCTTGTAATACTATTGGTCATATGAAGAGAGATTGTACAGGTAAACAATTCAAACCTCTTAATGGATATTGTTATAATTGTCATGGTTTTGGATATAGAGCTATTGAATGTAGAAGATCTAAAGTTATTGAGAATAATTACAATAGTAGAATGCCTAGATATACTAACAATGTGGATCAGAGATCAATTGAAGACATGAAAAGAGGAAATGGATTAGTATGTTTCAGATGCAACAAAATTGGACATATTGCTAGAAATTGCAAGACACAAATCAATCAAAAAACACCTAGATATGGAACCAATGGAATCATTTGTCAGATATGTAACAAGATTGGCCACATAGAAAGATTTTGTAGAATGAACAATGGAGGTTATCATCATAACCCTAACCCTAGAAACTATGCAAGAAGGAATGAAAATGCAAGAAACAAAGAGAAAGGTTGTTGTAGCAATGAAAATGAAGTAAAATTTGTTAAAGGCACAGATCAAGGATGTATATTCTGTTAGAAATAGGAAATATTGAGAGGGGGGGGGGGGGGTGAATCAGTATTTCACAAACTTTTTCTTTTGCCCACTTATGGATATAACAGATTACTTTAGTGCATACAAAGATTATCAAGCTAATTATCACAATATACAACTATCGCAAGTTATCTTTTCTTTCTTTTTACATATCACATCTATATTTCATTACATTTCAAGTATGCCTAATATATGAGTTATTAGAGCTAATAACTTTACATGGTCGGCTTCCAAAATATTTATCCAAGAGTAAACATCTAGGATGTCATCCCTTCATAATGTTAAGTCATTATTTTGACAAGCAAAAATAATCCCTTAATTCTTTCGCTAATACTGTCTCCAAAACTGTTCTATCTGCAAAAACTATCTTCGGTAAACTTTGAATAAATTTGTAAGTACTACTCCAAACTTTATGCGCACTGAGATGGGGTATCCTCATACTCTGTAGAAGCTTCAGTTAGCTGCACAAACAAAAATATTGCTCCAGTGGACGTCTCCAGCTAAATCTTCATCGAGTGCTCTGTCAAGATCACTGTATCCATACTTAGACAATTTCTTCCTTCAACTTGCCATACTTGCATTCTAGATTCTGCACTCTTAATAGAGATCATATGTTGCCACAATGACAACATCTATGTATCCACATTAGCCAAATTGCCAACAATCTCCCCCTTTGTCATTGGTGGCAACATATGGGAAAATTGGCTAAGTGTGCAAACAAAACTTCAAAGTATTTACACAAAATTGTGGCCAAAAGTTATACAACACATATACAATATTTTACTCCATAGAATAGCTCCCCCTATGAGTATCCTTCCTCATAATATATTCAATTTTCTGCTATCTCTCCCCCTTTGACAACAATGACAAAGATAGGGTGTACAAAAATTTCAAAAAATATTTTATACCTTGTTATCAGCTATTGCAAAGCCAGTAGGCTTGCAACACAGTCACCAAACTCTGACTTCCATGATTCAAAATCTTTCTCCCATATCTTCCTGATGGATTCAACAACATTGAGTAGAGTACTCAATCCATATGTTGTTGTCTGACAAGCTTGCAGGGAATTGAAGCTAAACTTCTGAAAAGATGTCTTTGCTGAAAGACACTGCTCAATTTGGTCTTCAACAATTGAGGTCTTGATTGAGATGTGCTCTCTCAAGATGTTAATCCTAAGCATCTTTCTATTCTTCTCCTCTGCTAACATTCTGATTTCATCATTTAACTTCCTTATGTTCTTCTCTACAGAACTTATCTTTACATTTGGGCTTGACAAGGTGTTTGTTTCAGCTGTAATTGCATCTATCTTCTCTCTGATCTTCTTATCTTCTTTAGCTGTTAGGATTTCTGATTTTGTGCATTGTATATACAAACTCTTTCCAGTCTCAAAATGTTTCCTCAAATTCTTTATGCATACATCCAAACTACCAATATCATTTTGAATATTTACACTTAAATTTTGTTACATTTCAGCTTCAAAGTCTTCCTGAACTTTTATTCTAGCAATATCCTTTAAGTTAGAAAATTTAGAGTCAAAAGAGTTTATTATTGTTTTAGCTTTCTCAAGTGGATCTGATTTAGATACCTTAGTGCTGATCACACTCTCAAGTTTCTCTGTCAAAACTCTAACTTTGCCTTCAAGGTCCTTCACCTTCTTATTCTTTCCAATAATTTTATTAAGAGATGTGATGAACTCAAGCTGATCATCATCTTCAACTTCTTTTCCAAGGTCTTCAAAAATTGAACCAGTTTGTCTCTTTTTACTGTCAGGTGCACTAGGGGTAGTGACCTCTGTCAAAATTTGTTTACCTTTAACTGTCTGTACTGCTAGAACTAATTCTGATACTGTTGGTGCTTCCACTGCCTTTGTATCCTTCTTTGATTCTGTAATCTTCTCTTGCTCTTCTAAAGCCAAATTGTCAACAATGTTTCCTAGATCATGAAATACTGCATCATCTGACTCTAGTGTCACTTTGGTTCCTTCAATGTCCATTGATTCTTTGCCAATATTGATATGTGAAGAAGATGGAACTTCTTCAATACCAACTTCCTCTGCATGCGGTTCCTCTGATTGCTTCTACTGAGGGTCTGATTCAACTTGCTTTTCTGCAACTATATCTGCAAGAACTTACATTACTGCTTGCTCTGTCTCTTTCTGTACTTCCTCCTTTTTGCCTCCAATTATAAGGATTGTTCTTCTCTTAGTTCTCAATAAAGTTCCAAGAGACCTCAAGAATCTCTTCAAATGATCTTCATCCTCAACTTCACAGAACTGTCTGATTACATGTTCTCTCATCTTTATGTCCTCTTCTTGTGCTCTTTATTTTCTATTCACAAGTTTGTTATACAAATCTTCTGGGATCTTACCATGAATAGTGCTAAGTTTCTTATCTGTCACAATCATATGTGTAATCATTGCATTTTCAAAATTCAATCTGTCAAATGATCCATATAGATCATAGAATTTATTCAACTTAGTGAAGTTTCCATGCTTCAATATATCTTCATTAACTCTTTCAATTCTTGGTTTCCAAGATTTCTTCTTGATTGAAACTACATCATCATCTTTAATTACTACTACATTTCTAGGTATAGGTGGTACAATTACTTTCTGTCTCTTGTCGGGTCCTGTTGCACTCACTTTTACTCTTTTGCTAGGAATAGGAGAAAAAGATTTATCTCCTTCATCTTTTTTAGGTACTTCAACTTTTACCTTTACTACAATAAGATGAACAGGATCTGCACTAGATGCCTCAGGTGAAATTACAAGATTTTCACTTTGCTTCAAGGCTTCTGTAGTCTTCTTAGCTATGTCAAACTCATGACTTGACATACCTGATTCTTTCAATATTTTCTTCATAGTAGATTCAACTCTCTTACTAGATTGCTTCTTTTCTCTCAAGCTTATTGTAGAGTTGAAATTCTCTTCATAGGTTCCAAACTTATTTGCATGACCATCCAACTCACACTTTAACAATCTATTCACATATCCTACTATTTCTGCTTCAGATATTTCATAGCCAAGAGGGTCTATGAATTCCATTCTAGGCTCAACTGCTTCAATGTAGGTGAAATTAGTGTCTACCATAAAACAAATGTCATCTTTATGCTTTTCAACTAAGGATTGAGGAATCCTTGATTTGTTCTTAACAATATTCTGAAAAGTCTTCAATACAAGCTTCACACTGTCATTAACTTTATCAAAAAGGTGCTTCATGTAGACTGAGTTTATTCTTTCCATTGTGTTCACATTGTCACTCCAATCAATTGTGTAAGGAAATCTTCTCAAAATATGGAAAAACATATAGGTTATCAAAGATGAAAACCTAAACTGTGTGTACTTAGCCTTCTTAATCTTTTCTAAGTTCTCAAATAACTGAATTTTCAAAATTTCACATAGGTCTACTTGTTTCTTCTCAATACACATAAGATAACCTACATGAACCATTCCTACAGCCATGTCATCTTCCCTTGAACTACCACAGAATTTAGTTGTTAGGATCTTGCAAAGGTACCTAACATCATCTTGCTTAATTTTACTTATCACAATTCCTCTACCATTATAACTAGATCCAGTGTTGTCTAAAAAAATCTTTCTCATGTTATTTTCATTCAGTGGAATCTCTCCAACTTTAGATAATCTCGTAACATCATGAATTAGGTTGGTAGTTATATCAATAACTCTATCCTCCATCCAAAATTTCCTATTGTGGATTCTACTTAAAATGATCTTGGTACATTCCTCATCATTAAATTCATACTTCATAGAATATTTGATAATTTCATTGTTCTCTAGGTGCCCTTAAGCTAATTTAACTGACATGTCTTGATTGTACAATTTCCTGTAATCATCACTAAAATCTGCATCTCCCAAAGTTTCAAACTTGCAACCTAAATATCCTTTAACATTCTCAATGTGCAATACTCCATCTGGTACAGATGATAGTGCTAGACTGTTATCAATTTCAGTTGGTTCTACTAGTTCTTTCTTAATCTTAGGTCTATTCTTATCCTTAACATTATGAACCATAGAAATATCCATCTTATCAACTGATTAAAGATCAAAAAGTACCTCAACTTTGCAAATCTAGGGTTTTGGTATGATCGTCGCTGCAAACTGCTTCCAAACTTCTTCAAATCATCCTCAACTCACTTTTTCTTCTTTCAAATCTCTTTTCAATCACTTTGTAATCATGATAACTTTGATTTCAACCTTATAACACTTCACATTAACTCGATCTGACATCGCATTCATTCATTTTGCTGCTAAAACCTCAAAAAGCTGATTCTGCAAACCTGCAACCATAAAACTTTTTGCGACCTCTCAAAACACAATATTTTCTTTTGTGCACTTAACCATAGCATTAGTACAACATAATAAACCTATATCTAACTGTGCAAAACTCAACTCATTCAAATTCCTAATTTACACTAATCCTAAGTCCTAAACTACAGAAACTTACATAATTTAAGTACTTAAAGAAGGGTCAGGTAAGGATTCATCCTTACCATTAGTTACATTACTTTCTTGACTACTTTCAGTGCTGAATATACCTCCTTGATCTGTGCCTTTATCAAATTTTACTTCATCTTTATTGCTATAACAACCTTTCTCTTTGTTTCCTGCATTTTTATTCCTTCTTGCATTGTTCCTAGGGTTAGGGTTATGATGATAACCTCCATTGTTCATTCTGCAAAATCTTGCTGAGTGTCCAAACTTGTTGCATATCTAACAAATGATTCCATTGTTTCCAAATCTCTGTCCTTGTTGGTTAATCTATGACCTACAATTTCTAGCAATATGTCCTACTTTGTTGCATCTAAAACATACTACCACTTTTCTTTGATTCATTTCTTCAATAGATTTCTTATATGCATTGTTAGTATTCCCAATCATTCTATCATAATTATTCACAATTACTTTAGGTCTTCTACATTCATTAGCTCTGTGTCCAAAACTATGACAATTATAACAATGTCCATTAAGAGGTTTAAATTGCTTACCTATGCAATCTCTCTTCATGTGCCCAATAGTATTACAAGCAAAACATCTACCTTTGAATTCTCTTTGCATTCCTTTAGATGATTCTTCCTATTTTGATTCTTCTTGCTTTGATTCTTCTTTAGGTGGATCTTCCAATGTGTTCTCATCTAGCTTTATTTCCTCCACACTTTCAGATGTCTTCAGATCTGGCTTCTTACTTTCATGGATTGTTCTAAACATACTAAATCCAAATCCAGTCCTATCAAAGAATGGTTCTTCAAAAGAAATTTGTTTTCCAGTCTTATCACTATTTGAATATAGCCTTTCAAGTTGTTGTTTAGATTGAGTTAATTCACCTTTCACAATTTTATTATACTTCTCAAGTTCCACATACTGCACTTTTACTTTTTCAGATTCGGATGTTTCCTTTTCAAGTCTTGATGAAGGGTGCTCCCCTTAATGCCACAAACACATAACAGAAATAGAGAAACAACAACAATAATATGCAAGAACAGAAAATTGGCTTCTTATTATCTCCACAAATGTGGAATTACAAACTTTCAAAATTATAATATGCAAAGCCACATGGGCATTCCCTTACAATATTCTTTAGGACAAAGCCTTGAATCAATACCCAGAACTATTCTGAACTGCCTAAGACAATAATACAGCCTTCCTTATATAGGCAATTTTCCACCGCCTGGGAAGGTTCCAGAATTTTAGCCAATAAGGCCGACCAAACTTAAAATTATTTTTATTTTACATTTCATTACATCATAGTCAGCTCAAGATAACCTTTGAAACCCGAACAAAAATTTTGAAGAAAATTATTTTCCGCCAATTCAGGTGGTCCAACTTCTGAAGACCATAAGTCATCACCCGTTGACCCGCTCAGCTATTATAACCCCATTTTGGAAATGCTACGAAGCGCTCTACAGGCTTGACCCATGCAAGCGCCCATCACCCAAATTTTTGACCTCATTCGGGGCCTCTAAAGCCTTCAAAACTGAGTTCAAAGTTTCTGTACCCTGCTGCCAATACTGAAAATCTTCAATATCTTCCAGTATACACTTGATCTGGCAATGAAACTTTACTGGCAGACTTATATGACCAAAATGAACCTCCAAGAAAGAAATAAGATCATTCTGAGCACATACAAAAATTACCAAAAATAGTAACTTTCCATAAATAGCAACTCTGCACAAAATAGCCCTTATTGAAAAATAAAAAAAATAGAAATGTTTTTAGGTGATGCAAGATTGCTCTTACACCCAGGATGCTCCTGCATCAGACACCCGGGGTAATTTGAGAAGTGACCCTGTCACGACTCAGGTGTGTAGAGGGAAACCAAGATGACTAACCTCCTCCTTTGTCAGCCATGATGAATCTTCAATAGGTCATCCTTTCCATTTGACCAGATATTCTTCATATGTCATGTTCCTTGTGCTTCTGCCAACACGACTGTCCAGTATATCTTCGATCTCCTTAGTGTCTGAACTAGTTGCTGGAATAATCCACTGTGCTGCTGTGATCTCATCTTCAACACCTCCCTCATGATACTCTATCAGATCTAAAATGTTAAACACTGGCAAAATATTTAGCTCAGTAGGTAATTCTACCTCATATGCATTTCCTGAATCATGTTTCTTCAGTATCCTACATGGTCCAAACTTCTTCATTTTCAGCTTGTTATATGTACCAACTGGAAACCGCTCCTTCCGCAAATGAACCATGACTTCATCACCAACCTGAAATTCCTTATACCTCCTTTTCTCATCTGCCTTAGCCTTATACTGTGCATTCATCTTGGTAATATGCTTCCTCACCTCCTCATGGATGTTCTTCAAGTGTTCTGCAAAATCTTCAGCTTCAGCACTACTTATTTCTGCTTTATCTATCTTTCTCAATTCAGATGCATTTCTTGGACTGCTTCCATATACAATCTGGAATGGTGATTTACTAGTGCTCCTGTTGATAGAATTATTGTATGCAAATTCTGCCTGTGGTAAAATCAAATCCCATCCTGTTGGCTTATCTCCAACCAAATATCTCAGCAAATTTCCCAAACTCCTATTCACCACCTCTGTCTGTCCATCAGTCTGTGGATGATGTGATGAACTGAATTTCAAATCTATCTTCAACTTCTTCCACAATGTATGCCAGAAATATCCAACAAACTTAGTGTCCCGATCTGAAACTATGGTCTTTGGCAAACCATGAAGTCTCACTACTTCTCTGAAAAACAATTCTGCTACATGAACATCATCATTAGTCTTCTTACAGGGAATAAAATGTGCCATCTTTGAAAATCTGTCAACTACCACAAAAATTGAATCGTGTCCCCGCTGTGTCCTCGGTAAACCAAGAACAAAGTCCATGCTGATATCCTCCCAAGGCTTCTCTGGTACAGATAATGGCTGATACAACCCTGTATTCTGCTTCACTCCTTTTTCCATCTAACATACTCTGCAACTCTGTACAAACTTCTTCACATCTTGCTGCAACTGTGGCCAATAATAATTCTCACTAACCAAACCAAGGGTTTTGTCACGACCAAAATATCCAGCCAATCCTCCGCTATGCTTCTCCTTGATGAGATTCTCCCTCATAGAACTTTGTGGAATGCACAACTGACTCCCTCTGAATAGCATATCATCTTGGATGATGAAATCCAACCATTTTGTCCTGTCTAGAGTAACAGGTTCTGTACAAGCTTTCCAAGCTTCACCAAAATCAGGATCCTCTGGATACAAATTCTTGAGTTCCTTGAACCCAACCACTTCAATCTGCATTTCTGTCAGCAATAGTTGCCTTCTGCTAAGAGCATCTGCAACCCTATTAGACTTTCTACTCCTGTGCTTCAAAACAAATGTATAACTCTGCAAAAACTCAACCCATTTCAAATGCCTTTGATTCAATTTTCCTTGACTATTCAAATATTGCAAAGCTTGATGATCAGTATACAAAACAAACTCCTTAGGAAGTAGATAATGTCTCCACTTCTTTAATGCCTGAACTATAGCATAAAATTCTTGATCATAAACAGAATATTTCCTCTTGGCATCATTTAACTTCTCACTGAAATAAGCAACAGGTTTACCTTCTTGGCTCATAACAGCTCCTATTGCAGTACCACTAGCATCACAATCTACTTGAAACACCTTATTGAAATCTGGAAGTGCTAAAACATGTTGTTCTATAACTTTTTGTTTCAATAATTGAAAACTCTTTTCTGCTCCTTTAGTCCACTTAAACTCTTTTCTATCCCCTCTCATTGTTTCAGTCAAGGGTCCACAAATACTGCTAAAATTTTTGATAAAATTTCTGTAAAAGATAGCTAGACCATGAAAAGATCTTACCTCAGTAGCACTCCTCAGAGTAGGCCATTCAAGGATAGCCTGTCCCTTCTCTGGGTCCATTTTTAGACCTTCTGCTGAAACTACAAATCCCAAATACACTAACTCTTTCTTCACAAAACTGCACTTCTTCAAATTAATCAACAATTTCTCTTCTCTTAACTTCTCAAATACCATACGAATATACATCATATGCTCATCCAATGTCTTACTAAAGATCAAAATATCATCTAGGTAAACAATGACAAACTTACCCAGAAATTCTTTTAGAACCTCGTTCATGAGCCGCATGAAAGTGCTCGGTGCATTGGTTAGCCCAAAAGGCATGACTAACCACTCATATAGTCCTTCCTTTGTCTTGAAGGTAGTCTTCCATTCATCTCCTTCCCTGATCTGAATCTAATGATATCCACTTTTCAGATCTATCTTTGAGAAATACACAGCTCCACTCAAACAGTCCATAATATCATCCATTCGTGGCAATGGAAACCTGTACTTGATTGTGATCTTGTTTATTGCCCTAGAATCTATACACATCCTCCATTCTCCATTCTTCTTTGGTGCTAATACCACTGGTATAGCATAGGGACTCAGACTCTCACGGATCAATCCTTTCTGTAATAGTTCATGTACTTGTCTGTTCAACTCCTCACTTTCTGCAGGTGTCATTCTGTGTGCTGCCTTATTCGGCAAACTTGCTCCTGGGATCAAGTCCATCTGATGACTGATCTTCCTAACTGGTGGTAATCCATCAGGCATGTTATCAGATACAATGTCCTGAAACTCATTCAACAAATCTGTAACTTCTACAGGAACATCTTCTACTTCCTCTTTACCAGCTTTTGGAATTAAAGCAAAACATACATGCTCATGCCTCATACCATCTAGGAAATTTCTTCCATCAACAAAAGTTATCCTTGCATTACCACATACCTTTTCTTCAATCTCCTTCAATGGTTTTAGCTTATGTCGCACTCCATCCTTTGTCAGGGAATAGGTATTCGCATGGCCATCATGTACAACACATCTGTCAAACTGTCATGGTCTACCCAACAACATATGACATGCATCCATAGATATGATATCACACAATACCTCATCTTGGTATCCGCCAATCTTGAACTTCACCAGGCATTGTTCATTGACCATGACCTTGTGGTCATCCTGTACCCAGGCAATCCGATATGGATGTGGATGTTTCTATCTCTTGAGCTTCAACTTTGTCACCATCTCTTTTGACACCAAATTGTCAGTGCTTCCACTATCGATAATCACATCACAACATTTACCTTCACACTTGCACCTGGTGCGAAACAGGCTCCTCCTTTGCTCAGGTTCATTCTCACCACTCAACAGGACTCTTCTGTTAATTAACGTTTCTCCTCTTTCAGCATCTTCAAAATTTGATGATCTAGCATCTTCATCTACATGTGCAACTCTGGCCTGGCCTTCATTTCTCCTGTCTATTTTACCTTGGTGCTGAGGACATTCAAATACCGTATGACCTTCTTCTCCACAGTGAAAACATGTTCCACAGAAGCCACCTCTTCTAGATCCTTGTCCTCTTCCTCTTCCTCTCTGATCTCTATTATTCTAATCCTGGAAGCGATTGGAATTATTTCCTCGCTGATTCTGACTACTACTGGCCTCATCTTTCTTTTTCGGATCTTCATTTCGGCCACCATATGACCGTCCACTAGATCATCCACCACGACCTCTTCCAATTTGTCTGCTCTCAAACTTCTTGTTCAGCTTTTCCTCTACTTTTAGGGAAAATTGGTATGCCTCCTTAATACTGTTCATTCAAACCAGATTCAACTCCTCCTGAATGCTTGGCCTTAACCCATTAAGGTATCGGGAAACTTTCTCCTTATCAGCTTCTGCATGGCCTGTTCTGATGAAGAGTCGATAGAACTCCTCTGTATACTCCTGAACAGATCTTCCTGCTTGCTTCAAACTTTGCATTTTCTTTAGTAGATCAAGCTCATAATCAACAGGAATGAACTGTCGCTTCAATTTATCCACCATCCGATCCCATCTTTTGATTTTATCTTTCTCTCTTCTATTTCGCTCCAATTGAATTTCTTGCCACCAGATTTTCGCATGACCTTTCAGTTTGGCCTTCGCAAATTTGACCCTATCAGGATCCTCAACATCTTCATACTCAAAATATTCCTCACATTCATTGATCCAGTCAATCAACTCCTCTGGGTTAAGATTTCTAGAAAATGTAGGAACCTCAATCTTAGGTCTTTTTCCAATCTTGGAAATCGCCCGAAAAAGTCTTTCTTCCTCTTGGTTCACAATTTCAGCTTCTCCTTCTTGATATTATTCTTCGGCTTCATCCTTGCTTTCGTCTCTGACATTAAGATTCATTCCTCTATGAATCTCTTCTTGTAATGCTCGCACTTGTCTCTGCAGCTCTCTAACCTCAGGTGTTACAACACCAGCTCTTCCGCCACGTTCCCTTCGTGGAGGCATTTTCATGATGCGTGCTGAAACCCTAGCCACGGTCTGGGTGCAAACTGCCTCATAGTTGGCGATCTGTTTACACACTCAAGAACTCCTGCTCTGATACCACCTGATGAAGGGTGCTCCCCTTAATGCCACAAACACATAACAGAAATAGAGAAACAACAACAATAATATGCAAGAACAGAAAATTGGCTTCTTATTATCTCCACAAATGTGGAATTACAAACTTTCAGAATTATAATATGCAAAGCCACATGGGCATTCCCTTACAATATTCTTTAGGACAAAGCCTCGAATCAATACCCAGAACTATTCTGAACTATTCTGAATTGCCTAAGACAATAATACAGCCTTCCTTATATAGGCAATTTTCCACCGCCTGGAAAGGTTCCAGAATTTTAGCCAATAAGGCCGACCAAACTTAAAATTATTTTTATTTTACATTTCATTACATCATAGTCGGCTCAAGATAACCTTTGAAACCTGAACAGAAATTTTGAAGAAAATTATTTTTCGCCAATTCAGGTGGTCCAACTTCCGAAGACCATAAGTCATCACTCGTTGACCCGCTCGGCTATTATAACCCCATTTCGGAAATGCCACAAAGCGCTCTACAGGCTTGACCAGCACAAGCGCCCGTCACCCAAATTTTTGACCTCATCCGGGGCCTCTAAAGCCTTCAAAACTGAGTTCAAAGTTTCTGTACCCTGCTGCCAATACCGAAAATTTTCAATATCTTCCAGTATACACTTGATCTGGCAATGAAACTTTACTGGCAGACTTATATGACCAAAATGAACCTCCAAGAAAGAATAAGATCATTCTGAGCACATACAAAAATTACCAAAAATAGTAACTTTCCATAAATAGCAGCTCTGCACAAAATAGCCCTTATTGAAAAATAAAAAAAATAGAAATGTTTTTGGGTGATGCAAGATTGCTCTTACCCCCAGGATGCTCCTGCATCAAGTCTTGACTTCAGATCTTCATTCTCAATTTTCAATTTTTCATTATCAGATCTCAAATTTCCATCTTTCATACTAAGCTTCAGATTTACTATCTTCAACTCATGCTTAAGGATCTCATTTTCTTTTTCTAATTCATCACAATCTTCAACAAGCATATCAGATTTCTTTTCAAATTTTAGATCTTCAATCTTACCTTTTAATTTGTCAATAGCATTCTTTGCATCTTCATATTTTCTTCTTAAGGAGTTTCTTTCATCAGTAAGCATATCAATCTGTTCAAGAGCTTCTTCAAGATTCTTCTGAAGTTGATCCATATCCATAGAGATTTTACTCAAGCTACTAAGCTTTCCTTGAATGTTCCTTCTCCGAGTAACTGTGCTCTGATACCAATTGTTAGAAATAGGAAATACTGACAGGGGGGAGTGAATCAGTATTTCACAAAATTTTTCTTTTTCCCACTTATGGATATAACATATTACTTTAGTGCATACAAAGATTATCAAGCTGATTAACAAACATAGCAGTAAATAGAAAGAACTCATAACACATGATATTTTCTCGAGGAAACCCTGGCCAAGGGAAAACCCTGGTGGAGATGGTACCCACAAAGATCACTAATCAAAAGTATCTTGTTAGGGATATTGGACCCTATTAGGAGTCAATTTACAATATATAGTAGATCTATCCTGGTTAAAGGACTTTAGGCCTTGTTAGAAGCCTTAACCCTGTTAGGAGTTAGATTACAAAACCTGATCACCAGCTGAGCTCACTGCCCAAATAGGTAATACAAAATATTTCTGACTATAATATGGTACTGCTTACAACTTCACATCAATAGCCTTTGCTGCTATCACAATATACAACTATCGCGAGTTATCTTTTCTTTCTTTTTACATATCACATCTATATTTCATTACATTTCAAGTATGCCTAATATATGAGTTATTAGAGCTAATAACTTTACATGGTCGGCTTCCAAAATCTTTATCTAAGAGTAAACATCTAGGATGTCATCCCTTCATAATGTTAAGTCATTATTTTGACAAGATAAAATAATCCCTTAACTCTTTCGCTAATACTGTCTCCAAAACTGTTCTCTCTACAAAAACTATCTTCGGTAAACTTTGAATAAATTTGTCCTGACTGCTCCAAAATTTATGTGCACTGAGATGGGGTATCCTCATACTCTGTAGAAGCTTTAGTTAACTGTGCAAAAAAAAATATTTCTCTAGTGGACGTCGCCAACTAAATCTTCATCGGGTGCTCTGTCAAGATCACTGTATCCATACTTAGATAATTTCTTCCTTCAACTTGCCATACTTGCATTCCAGATTCTGCGCTCTCAATAGAGATCATATGTTGCCATAATGAAAACATCTATGCATCCACATTAGCCAAATTGCCAACATATTCAGCACTGAAAGTAATCAGGAAGGTAATGTATCTAATGGTAAGAATGAGTCTTTACCTAACCCTTCTTTAAACACTTAAAATATGTAAATTTCTATAGTTTAGGAACTTAGAATTAGTGTAGAATTAGATTTTGAATGAGTTAAGTTTTGCATAGTTAGATGAAGGTTTTTTATGTTATACTAATGCTATGGTTAAGTGCACAAAAAGAAATGTTGTGTTTTGTGAGGTCGCAAGAAGATTTATGGTTGCAGGTTTACAGAATCAACTTTTGGCATTTTAGCGGCAAAAGAATTGAATGCGATGTCAGATCAAGTAAATGCTAAGTATTAAAAGATTGAAATCAAAGTTATTATGATTATAAAGTGATTAGAAGTGATTTGGAAAGTGAAGAAAGAAGTTTGGAAGTGATTTGTAGAAGTTTGAAGCACCGATCAAGCGAAAGCCCTAATTTTGTAAATTTAAGGTATTTATCCGACTAAGATCTTGAATCGGTTTAAGTAATCAGATATAATCATGGATGTGTTGTTGATTCACAACATTAAGGATAAGAACAAACCTAGAACTAAGAAAGATCCAGTTGAACCCTCATAAAGAGATGCTAGTTTAGCTTTATCATCCGTACCAAATGGAGTTCTTCATTTAGAGAATGTTAAATGTTATCTTGGATGCAAATATGAAACCCTAAGGGAGAGTAATTTTAATGGTGATTATCTAAAATTGTACAACAAGGATATGTCAGTAAAACAAGGTTATGAACATCTAGAAAACAATGAAATCATTAAGTACTCTATGAAATATGAATTTGATGATGAGGAGTGTACTAAGATCATTTTGAGTAGGATACATAACGGTAAATTTTGGTTAGAAGATAGAGTTATAGACATAACTGTAGACCTAATTCATGATGTGACTGGATTATCAAAAGTTGGTGCAATTTTACTAAATGAGAAAAACATGAGAAAGATTATGATTGATAACACTGGTTCAATATACAATGGCAGAGGTATAGTCATTAGTAAGATTAAGCAAGATGATGTATGATACTTATGTAATATTTTGACAACTAAATTCTATGGAAGTTCTAGAGAAGATGATATGTCAGCAGGTATGGTACACATTGCTTATTTGATGTGTGTAGAGAAGAAGCCTATGGATATGTGTGAAATTCTAAGAATACAATTGTTTGAGAATTTGGAAAAGATAAAGAAAGCTAAATACACTCACTTTAGATTTTCATCATTGGTTACTTACATGTTCTTCCACTTGCTAAGAATATTTCCTTACACTATTGATTGGAATGATGGTGAGAATACTATGGAAAGAATCAATAAAGTTTACATGAAACATCTTATTGAGAAGGTTAATGATAGTGTAAAGTTAGTGTTGAAAACTTTTGAGAACATTGTGGTAAATAGATCAAGAATTCCTCCATCCCTAGTTGAGAAATACAAAGATGATATATGTTTTATGGTTGATACTGATTTCACTTACATTGAGGCAGTAGAACCTAGACATGAATTCATAGACCCTCTTGGCTATGAAATCTTTGAAATTGAAACAGAAGGATGTGTTAGCAGATTGTTGAAAAGTAAATTGGATGCTCATAGCAATATATTTGGAACATATGATGAAAACTTTGATTCAGCAAAGACACTTAAGGAAGAGAAATAATCAAAGAAGAGAGTGGAGACTACAATAAAGAAAATTCTAAAAGAAACAGGTTTGAGTGAGAAGGAATTTGATATTGCAAGAAAGACTACAGAAGCAATAAGGCAAAGTGAGATACTATCACTCCCACCTTTGGCATCAAGTGCAGACCCTCAAGAACCCATTCAAGTTAAGGTAAAGGTTGAAGAACTTGAGAAGGAGCAAGAAATTAGTTAGACAGTGAAACCCTCTTCTTCAGTACCAAGAAAAAGAATGAAGGAAAGTGCTTCAGGACTGGGTAAAAGACAAAAACTAATTGTTCCACCAGTACCTAGAAGAGTTGCAGAGATAAAAGATGATGAAGTAAAAATATAGAAGAAATCATGGAAACCAAGGATAGAAAGAGTTAATGAAGACATTGTTGGTTCCTGATAAGGAGTTTACACTCAAAGAGACACCGATATGCCTATGATGGATATTAAGGATTGGTTAGTTCCAAATGTGGGCAATCTATAGGCAACCAGACCAACTATAGGGACAAGACTGCCCTCTTCTGCTTCTAGCTCTGCAAAACCAAGGCGGGTGCACCTAACCCAACATAAAATATACTTCACACACCAAGGACTGGGTTCATATAACAGATGAATGGATAGTAAGAGGGTACTAAATGATAACCACACATTCATTGACTCCTCTTCACTATGGGATAGGACCTCATACAACCAAATACTAAAAATCTAGGAATGGTTCTTAATCTTATATGTTTGAATCATAACAATCTAAGTCAAGATATGTCAACAAGGAAATACTCATCTAGGCCAGTGCCTCATCCATGGGGAAAGTTTTCTTAAATAGATCACATACAAACACTAGAATTATATCTGAGATTCAAAGCCATAAACACATCTATAATCTCCTTTACTACTTATATGAAATCTTCACATAGACAAGAGATAGACCTATGTCTCATCTAGAGCATCATTTAATCTAATCTTGCATTAGAACTGAAAAATGAAGACATATACATGGATAAACATGCAGTGAGCTAGAAAACTCAAAATCTGTCTGTAATGACACAAAGGAGAGATAAGGATCATATATTTGTATTAAGTTTGAAGAATCCTTGAGTGCATACAATCCATCTAAACAAACAAGCTTGCAAACTATAGCTTAGTCCTGCAACTTTCATTCAATTGCAAACAAAAACTAAGTCAGATCATTACAATTCAAACTAGGCAGAGGACTCACAACCGAAAAAGCTTGAATACCAAATTCCCAATGCCCTCAAAATGATCATAAAAATCCCTTTATACTAGGGTTACAATGCAAGCATACAATCATTTCAAATTCAAAATCACCTAACCCCACCAAGGAATAAACACAGACATGATAGGGGTCAAGCCATAGCAATTGACAATCCATCAAACCAGTCAAAACTAGCCACGAAAACATTGCAAAAAGTCACTGCAAGTTCAAACGGTCACATGCACCAGCGGGCTCTAAGTTCCTTTAACCATTTGCCCCCAGTTGCGCAGCCGCGCGGTCACAAATCTTACCGCCATAGGAATCTGAGCTCCAATTTACATTTGGTCACATGATCACATGGTCCAGAGACAGGCTATGCGAACATGTGACAACCCGCTATCCTCTACCTTGCCGCAAATGCCACCGCCACTGCTAAGCTAGGCGGTTAGTCGCATGATCGCATAACCCAAAAATGGGTTATGCGAACATGTGACAACCCATGAACATAATGCCTCAGCCCTGCTAACAATCTGCCAAGTCATCGCCACATGTCATGCCACAATTTGTCACAACTGTCGAGTCACACCTTCCATAGGACCCACCTGCAAACCCCTTGCTACCTTGGTACACCGGCAACCAACTAAAACCCAGCATGTCACCACCCACTAGCTCACCCACCAAAAAATACAGACGGGCCCCAGGGACACACGGCACCTTGTCACATGATCGCATAGCCTGAAGATGGGCTATGTGAACATGCGACCACCCATAGGCCGCTACCTTACCGCGCATAACCGCCACCGTACAACTCCGCAACCGCAACACCAATCCGCCACCGCAAGGGGTTTTTCACATGATCGTATAGCCAATTTCCAGGTGATAGGATCATGCAACAGCCATGAGACCACCACATCACCACCCTCTCGACATCTCCTGGGCCCACCGACAAAATGCCATCACACCACCATGGACATGTGTCGACCAATCACATGATCGCATAGCCAAAAATTGGGCTATGCAATCATGTGACAGACAACCCAAAGCTGCCACATCACCACCCCTGGGACCACAAATTTTCTTTACCTTCGACCAAGAGTCGGGACCCACGTGGACAGATGGCAAGCGATCACATGATCGCATGTCAAAAAAGTCTGACATGCGGCCATGCGATAGCCAATAAGAATGTGCTATCTATCCCCCCTCTGACACCGGGCCCACCTCATCGCACTTGCGCACTTGAGACAAAGAACAAGGAGAGCCAACATAAAAGAAGATAGGCAAGGTAAAAAACACACAGGGCTTTCGGTGAAAGATCGAAAACACACAGAAATTTCAACATGACACAAAGGTAAACCAGGAAGCCAAAAACATCGAGGGTTTTTATGCAGGCCAAAAAGGTAAAAAACAACGTGGATTTTCAAAAACACCGTGGGTTTTTGACAATGTGGCAAAATTTTGAAAACATTTCCAGCAGACTTTAGAATTTGAATAACTTTTTAGACTATGCACCTCAGCACGTGCGAATTGGACCAGAGCTTGGTGACAACACAAGGAACACATGGCAGGGCACAAACCATGAAACATTTGTAGGGAGGAGGCCATTTTCAAAGGATTTTTGCATGATAGAAAAATGGCCTAACAGTGGCTCTAGTTGGGGATGCATGTCTCTTGTAGGCATGGCAAGAATTCAGAATCACTGGGAGAGTAGACCAACCACTGGACAAAAATAGGGAACCCAAAAACTAGCAACCAAACAAGGAAAGGAAACACACAGCAGAAAAGGGAAAGACTATACAAAGATTTACAGTATTTATAAAAGGCTCAAGGCCCCAAAACTATGATCAATACTTGCCTCTGTCAAACAAGTAGTTTTCATCTCCACAAATCAGAGACAAGCTGAAAATTCTGCTTTCATGTGAAAGAACACAATTATATCCACTTTTCAAAAGCTTAAAACAAAGATTGCTAGCACATTTCTCCTGAGGGCTGGAAAAGTAATCATACCAATTCTAATAATGTTGTGGCACATGCATGTTGCAGTCAAAAAGGGAAATGCTGAAGGAACTGCAACATAAATCACTTTCAAATTTACCACCACATTCGGGAAACTTACTGTCCAATTGAAAAGAAAAACTCTCCAGCTCTATCAAACTGTCAGTGCAATCACTATTGGATCCATTCATACTAAAAATTTGTACCTCCAAGGAGAAGATACATCGATGTTCATGCAAACACTGAGGGAACTCATCACATGGGACATCATCATTAAACATAGGAGCACTCTGCATCATGTCAGCATCTGACAAAACTAAAAATTGTTGATAGGTGGGAAGAGAAACATCAACCTGTCCATGAGATGGTGAAGCTTGAGTAGCTGAGAGACCATCCTTCCATGGCCTAGCAACAGATTCAGAATTAGAAAAGGATTTAAAATCTATACAACTCTCCTAACCAGTACTCAAAATAATATCAGGGACCACTGAGTCACTTGAAACTGAGATAACACTGGCAGCCTCATGATCTGACACATCATATATAATAGGGTTGCTGCCTAGTGGTGCTAGGGTAAGAAGGAGAGAAGAGGCACACATGTCAAAGTCAAATCCCATTGACTCATGCTCTTGGTCAAAATCAATGTGTGCTGGATGTAAGAACTTAGAACCATCACCCCCTGAATACCTGAGATACTCACAAGATAATAAATCTAAAATTTGTTCACTGTGAAGTGAACAGCTATCCTCAAGAACATCATCTTCTACCATACAATCATTAGCAGTACCTTTATCTATCCAATCCTCTTCCTCATCTGATTGATTGCATAAACTCTCTACCCCATATTGAGAAAAGGCATCACTTTCATGACTGCAAGAAAGAGTATCAACTCCTGACACATCTCCTTCATAAATTTGATCATTCTCAATATCAACACTACTAAGAAAAGCCCCAAGTGCATCCTCAAGTTCAAGATCAGCATCACCAAGTACCCAATCCCTGATACATCCATAATACTCCTCCCACAAGGCATTTGACCAACTGGTTGACTCAGGAAAACAAAGCTCCAGGAATAAACCAACGAAGTCAAATTCAGGAAACTCAACACCCTCAGGAAGCTCATCATATACTTCACAAAATCTACCATAGAACAAGGATATGGATAAATCCTTTCTACACCCCACTTTCAAACTTACTAATCTTATGCAATCCCTAAGGATGCCCTGGTCTAATAATGAAAGCTCCTCCGCAAGCTTACCCATTAAACTTAATGCAATACTTCCATATAATTTTGCCAAACTACAACTGAAAACTTGAAGTATGCTAACCTCTGCTTACACCTTATCCTTCTTTTAGTGCTTGACCACTTTATAAGGAACATTTAAAACTTGAAAAATACCTAGGAAAATCTTACAGGAGAAGACCTTTGGCTGGAAGGTAGGGTAGATCTTGGGCTCACCTTGAAGCTCCATCAGATAATTTTGTCATGCAGAGCAGCCACCTCCTTAAGAGGAAAATGTTTCACTGTTTCTTCTTCCAACCAGCACAAAGCTACACTAGGTATACACACTGTTTATCAAAAGGAACATTGATCAAATAGAGAAAATTAGAGCCGCCACTCACAAGAGGTGAGAAGATATTAGCAAATGCTTGTTTTGTATCTGACTCTTTTCTATGGCCACCAGAGATTATGATTTCCTTAACAGGATTTGTTGTTTGTCCCCAGCAGAGTCGCCATTTTATTGGTTCCTGATAAGGAGTTTACACTCAAAGAGACACCGATATGCCTATGATGGATATTAAGAATTGGTTAGTTCCAAATGTGGGCAATCTATAGGCAACCAGACCAACTATAGGGACAAGACTACCCTCTTCTGCTTCTGGCTCTACAAAACCAAGGTGGGTGCACCTAACCTAGCATAAAATATACTTCACACACCAAGGACTGGGTTCATATAATAGATGAATGGATAGTAAGAGGGTAATAAATGATAACCACACATTTATTGACTCCTCTTCACTATGGGATAAGACCTCATACAACCAAATACTAAAAATCTAGGAATGGTTCTTAATCTTATATGTTTGAATAATAACAATCTAAGTCAGGATATGTCAACAAGGAAATATTCATCTAGGCCAGTGCCTCATCCATTGGGCAAGTTTTCTTAAATAGATCACATACACACACCAGAATTATATCTAAGATTCAAAGCCATAAACACATCTATAATCTCCTTTACTACTTATATGAAATCCTCACATAGACAAGAGATAGACCTATGTCTCATCTAGAGCATCATTTAATCTAATCCTGGATTAGAACTGAAAAATGAAGACATATACATGGATAAACATGCAGTGAGCTAGAAAACTCAAAATTTGTCTGCAATGACACAAAGGAGAGATAAAGATCATATATCTGTATTAAGTTTGAAGAATCCTTGAGTGCATACAATCCATCTAAACAAACAAGCTTGCAAACTATAGCTTAGTCCTGCAACTTTCATTCAATTGCCAACAAAAACTAAGTCAGATCATTACAATTCAGACTGGGCAGAGGACTCTCAACCAAAAAAGCTTGAATACCAAACTCCCAATGCCCTCAAAATGATCATAAAAATCCCTTTATACCAGGGTTACAATGTAAGCATACGATCATTTCAAATTCAAAATTTCAAAATCACCTAACCCCACCGAGGAATAAACATAGACATGATAGGGGTCAAGCCACAGTAATTGACAATCCATCAAACCAGTTAAAACTAGCCATGACAACATTTAAAACCAGTCTCTCCTGTTGCAAAAAGTCACTGCAAGTTCAAACGGTCACATGCACCCACGGGCTCTAAGTGCCTTTGACCATTTGCCCCTAGTTGTGCGGTCGCGCGGTCACAAATCTTACCGCCATAGGAATCCAAGCTCCAATTTACGTTTGGTCGCATGATCAGATGGCCCGAAGATAGGCTATGAGAACATGTGACAACCCGCTGTCCTCTACCTTGCCGCAAACACCACCATCATCGCTAAACCAGGCGGTTAGTCGCATGATCGCATAACCTAGAAATGGGTTATGTGAACATGTGACAACCCATGAACACAATGCCTCGGCCCTGCTAACAATCTACCAAGTCATCGCCACATGTCATGCCATAATTTGTCACAACTATCAAGTCACACCTTCTGCAGGAGCCACCTACAAACCCCCTTCCACCTCGGTACACCGGTAACCAACCGAAACCCAGCACGTCACCACCTGCCAGCTCACCCACCAACAAATACATACGGGCCCCAAGGACATGTGGTGCCTTGTCGCATGATCACATAGCCCGAAGATGGGCTATGCGAACATGCGACCACCTGCAGGCTGCTACCTTGCCGGACATAACCGCCACCGCACAACTCCGCAACCGCGACACCAATTCACCACCGCAAGGGGTTTGTCACATGATCACATAGCCAATTTATGGGTGATGCAATCATGCGACAGCCATGAGATCACCACATCACCACCCTCTCTAAATCTCCTGGGCCCACCGATGAAACACCATCACACCGCCATGGACATGTGTCGACTAGTCGCATGATCGCATAGCCAAAAATTAGGCTATGTGATCATGCGGTAGCCAACCTAAAGCCACCACATCACCACCCCCGGGACCACAGAACTATTTTACCTCTGACCAAGAGCCGGGACCCACACAAATAGATGGCAAGCGGTCGCATGATCGCATGTCAAAAAAGTCTGACATGCAGCCATGCAACAGCCAATAAGAACATGCCATCTGTCCCCCCTCTGACACCGGGCCCACCTCATCACACTTGCGCACTTGAGACAAAGAACAAGGAGAGCTGAGAGAAAAGAAGATAGGCAAGGTCAAAAACACACAGGGCTTTCGGTGAAATATCGAAAACACACAAAAATTTCAACATGACACAAAGGTAAACCAGGAAGCCGAAAACATCGAGGGTTTTTATGCAGGCCAAAAAGGTCGAAAACAACGTGGATTTTCAAAAACACCATGGGTTTTCGACATTGTGGCAAAATTTTGAAAACATTTCTAGCAGACTTTAGAATTTGAATAACTTTTTGGACTATGCACCTCAGCATGTGCGAATTAGACCAGAGCTTGGTGACAACACAAGGAACACAGGGCAGGGCACAAACCATGAAACATTTGTAGGGAGGAGGCCATTTTCAAAGGATTTTTGCATGACAGAAAAATGGCCTAATAGACATATTGCAGCATGGAGACCTTACCAAGATGAACAAATACTATGATTTATATGGATCCTCTGACAGATTAAATCTAGAGAATGCAATGGTTACACATGATTTTGGCAAACATGAAATTTGATACTATTCATGGAAAGATACCAGAAGATTTGTACAACAGACTTGTGAGCAGAAAGATGAGAGCACAAGAAGAAGATACTAAAATGAGAGAGAATGTGATAAGATAGTTTTATGACATAAGAGATGATGACCACCTTAAACAGATCCTCAAGCCACTTGAAACCCTATTAAGAACCAAAAGAAGAACTATACAAATAATGGGAGGTTAGTATGAACAAGTGAAGACTGAAACTGAACAGGCAGTTATGCAAGTGCTAGCAGACTAGGTAGTAGGAAAAGATAGCAAAGATCAATCAGTTGCAGAACTAGTAGAGAAACAGAGTTTAGAACAGGCAGAGGCAGTAGTAGAGGTAGTTGAAGTTGAAGATATTCCCTTTTCTTCTATAAACATTGGCACAAAATCTATGGACATTGAAGGAAAGCTATCTTAAATTGTTCTGATTCTTTCACAATTACTTGATTATAACCAGAGAAACCATCGATCATAGACATTAATTCAGATCTAGTCACTCTTTGCAACATAGCCTCCATATTAGGCAGACAATAGTTATCCTTCAATGAGCTGATGTTCAAATTTCTGAAATCCACACAAAGTCTGATGTCACCATTTTTCTTTCTAATAGGGACCAAATTTGAAACCCAAGAAGAATGCCTAATGGGCTTGATAATTCTAGCATCTCTTAGCTTCATTAATTCTTCTTGCATTTTAGGTGCCAAAGTAGGATTTATAGGCCTTTGTTTTTTCCTAAAGGGTTTGGCATCTTCTTTCAAAAGAATAATATGTTGGAACAAGTCTTCTCTATAAACCCTTAGGTCATCATATGACCATGAAAAGACATGCCTGAATTTTCTTAGTAATTCAATTAATGACCTTTTTATTTGATGAGACATATCCTTACCAATGTACACCTTCTTAGGTGCTTCTTGTGTTCCAAGATTTATCTCTTCCAAATTCATATGATCTTCCTTTTTAATATCCTTTTGAACTCTGTCCTAGTTATCAAATACAATTTCTAGAACAACAAGTCCCTTAGGAACCTTGTTAGTTTTAAGTTGAATGACTTCATTACCAAGGACAACTTCTTTTCCTTCTATAGTCTCAATCAAGGCAGAGCAATCTAATTTCTGACCATGATATTGATCTTCACAATTCATAAATCTCAGAATTTCATTATCATCTTGAAAAACTTGCCAATTCTCAACATTATCTGGTATACTAGGCCTAGTCTAAATTTCAACCTTAGAGAGGCCTGCAAATGTAATCTCACTGGGATTGATTGCTATATTGGCTAAAAAATCAGCCATCTTATTATTACTTCTATCTTTCCACTCAATATTGAAGGCATCAAAACACTCAATCAAATCCCATACAACATTTTTGTATTGTTTTAGACTTTTGTTCTTGGAAGCATATACTGATCTTATTTGGGACACCACTAATTCAGAATCCCCAACAACCTTTATACATCTAATTCCATGCTTTTGTGCCAATTTTAGTCCTAACAACAATGCTTCATATTTTGCTATATTATTGGTACAAAATCAACTCAATGTGAAAGAGAATTTGTGGTATTTCCATCAGGGGAAATGAGTAGAATACCTACCCCTGCTCCATCTTTGCAACTAGCACCATCAAAGTACATCACCCACAAATCACCCTTCATAGATTTAGAAATTACTTCCTCAGCAATGCAGGATAAGGTAGATTCTCCTTCAAGTACATTGACCTTAGCTCTGAAAGCATTGATATCAGTATCTACAAAACAAGTAACTTCACTATCAATATTATTTTCAATCATATAGGTTACTCTTGGTTCTCTTTCAATCCTAATAAACTGATCATCAATCTTGAAAGTTGCAAAAGAAAGATCACACTGCAAACACCCACCCATGGCAGCACTCCATTTTCTAGATAATAGCATCCCATAATGAGGAGGGATATCCACTACCAAAACACTCATGGTTAATTCTTTCTCTGGATAAGCTGCCAATCTGTAAGGCATTGCAGTTATAGTCCCTATGACTGGTACCTCTCTCTGATCCATTACACAACATCTACCTTAAGTAGTGGCAACATTGAGGCCTAATTTTTCCATAATCTTAAAAGGCATAACAGTATTGGAGGCACCTAAATCAATCATACAATTTCTTAATTTCATTCCATTCACAAGGATACTCAAGAAGAATAGATCTATATTTTCAAGGCTAGCATTGATAGAATTATCCAAGTATATAGGTGGTATCTCAGATACCAATCCCTGGACTCCCATCTCCTTTAAAACTTTAGCTTGAGGTTCATTGCATGCAACATCATTATTATGAACATTATCTACCCATGCAATAGCCCTATCTTTATGCTCAGGAATCTTCAATAATTCTGACAAAGTAACCTTAATAGTTATCTGAGACAGTACAGCCAACATATCAAGAGGAGCAGAGGGAGGAATCTCAATCTACATTGCTTTAGTGTCCTTTTGTTTATCTGATATATTAGTTGTACTGGTGACTTTCATCTTTTCATCTTTAGCCATTGTGTTGACTGGTTTCTCCATTTCATTAGAAATTTTTTCAACTCCAACTCCCCTAGGCTCCCATTTCTTACCTTTTACATTCTTGAATCTTTCCATATGATCATTTTTTGACTTATTCTCACTAGGTCCTTCAGAGTTGGTGTTCTTGATAAACATTCCTGCAGCTTTCCCATTTGTATCCCTTGCCACCATGCCTCTAGTTTGCACTTGGGCTATCATTTCTGCAGTAATTCTATCCATTTCTTCCTTCGAAGGTCTTCTCAAATTTACTGTTTCTGAGGAGGAATTCATGTTACATATCTTTTCATCAATTTCAGCATTATCAGAAAAAACCTCCTGATGGAAAAGTGCCCTATTGTGTCTTTTCAAACACACATCTACTTCTTCATCAATATTAGAATCATCTTCATATCCTAAATATGAAGTTGCCATGTTGCATCCAATGTCATCATGATTTTCTTCTTGATCTAACTCTTTAGTTCTATCATCTTGGTATGCTAACATGGATTGTGCAACTACACAATACTCTACAGAATGAGGGGATTGACATGCTACACACCATGGTGCATTCTCTATAACATTTACAGAGGATTTTTGCAAAGGATCAGGGACAACTTTATCATTATTTCCTCTTGCAGCAGGGACAATAGGCTTGCCATCCTTCCATTGGGTGTTGTAGGGATAATTCTGCAGTCTATTCTGCCTACTAAAATGATTTTTGAATTGAGGCTTTTCATTGGTAGGAGCATTATTAATTCTATTAGTAGGTGCTTTTAAATCCTTCAATGCATTCAACACCTTATCCAATTTATCTTCCTCTTGTTTCTTGTTTCCAACATTTCTCTCATTATCCCGTTTATACTTCTTGTCTCCAAACAACTTTGGATCATCTCTTTTTCCACCCAATCTTCCTGATATTTTCATATTGTTTTCAATATTGACAACAATCCTAAAAGCATCTCTAAGAGTTCTTGGTTCCTTGTCCCTCAACAAATATCCCATTTTTCCATAAAAGGCATTGAAGTGTGTGGTCAAACAAACATTATCATCTAGCCTCATGACTTGAAATAGCTTATGCATACCCTTCTGAAATCTCATATTGAACATAGCTACAGATTCATTTTGATTTTTCCTTATAGTGTTGAACTCATTCAACATGAAACTAGCATTAGGCCTATAACCATATTGTTCTTTGAAACATTTTTCAAAAGATTCCCAAGTGTCAATACATCGGTCAGGGAGTCTCTTAAACCAATCTCTAGCATCCTCCACTAGAGATTGAACAAATAATTTCATGACTACATCCTCATGTTCTATCTCATAATCATTTAGCATATCAACAAATAACCTAAGATGCTCCTCACAACTAATGACATTTTTACCAACAAACTTAGGTGCCTTATCTCTTATATCAGTTGGAAAAGCATTTTGGTAGCCAGGTATTCCATCAAAACTAATTTGCCTATAGCCTTCTAATTGCATAGGTCTTCTTTAAAAACTTGAACTAGTGTTCACCTTAGGGTCAATCTTTAAATTTACATTTCCATCTACTTGTGCATTTGACTATTGTTTACCTGGTCAATATTTATCTTGGTAGATGAAGAAGGAAGTGAACTCTTAGTAGTAACATTACCAAGTGAAACAACATTAGAAGTTGTAGATGGCATACCTAGTTCATCAGTAGTGGATGGTACAAGAGTACTTGCAGATGAAGCCTTCAAGAACTGGATCTTTCTTCCTTTTTCTACAATGGAGGCTTCAATTTCAGCCTTCTCTAATTCTCTTGCTAGGTCTTCATCTTCTTTTCTTCTTCTTTCCATCTCTCTATCCTTATTTGAAATGGGTGGTGGGACCTTTGGTATTGTCAATGGTTTGCTTGTTTGGTGTCCCACCATCTTTTGCTTTCCCTTTTCACCAACAACAATAGCAAGCTTAGTGATCTCATGCCCATCTTTATCTTTAGGGAGGGAAGCATAACTTTGAACCTATCTAATCATAGGGCCCTCTTCATCAAACTCATGGTCTTGCAGCAAGCATTCCTTCTCACTTCTCAAAGCATCAAGATCACCAAAGACATCATGCTGCAATGTCTTAGGAGCACAGGCAAGCATCTTGTTTCTCTCCTTCAACTCATTAATCTTTCTAAGAACAGATTCTCTTTCTATCAAAGCATTCACTTTCTGAGCTTCTCTCTCCTTTTGTAACCTCTTGTGTATGGCATCCTGCTCTGCAAATTGTAACCTCAATGCACTCAGGTCATTTGGGTCTATCATAATATCCTCAGAACTTGATGAAACATCCATATCAGTAAGGTTTTGATATGGGAAATGGACCTATCTGGTCTCATGGGTTGCCTTCTGAACATATCCTCATCAGGATCTAAATTTGGTCCAAAACCCCTTTCTCTGGCTTGTACATCCTGTTTGGCAGGTAATGAACCTTTATCTTGAAATACTACCTCTAGGGTATCATAAAATTTGTCTTCAGAGTAACCACTATCTGATTTAGATCTTTTGTATTGTGAATCTTCCCCATTAGAGGATGCATGTGGTGCTCTATTTCTAGTATTTCTTTGTTCTCTCATGAGAGCACTAGTAGACTCTCTATCTCTCCTGATCCAACTACTCTTTTTATTTCCAGGTAACTGTTGCATAGTAACCTCCGGATGCTTCTTGAAAAAAGACCTGGTATTCCTTCTTTTGTCCATGGACTATAGTCTATAGCACTGGGTCTAAGCCTTTGAGTCGCTACCCACCAAAGATGGGAAATCTTTTAAAATATTAAAGAAAACAACTGAATACATAGGAGAAACACAAAAGTCCACTAATAACTCCTATCTCTAGACTCTCCCCAGTAGAGTCACCATTTTGTTGGTGACTCGGAGGGGCAAATCAATCTGGTCAGTATGATGTTAAAAAATTTGACTCAACCAGAGATCCTAACAGATGTACTTCTTCATTGTTGTTCTCCCCATTAGAGTCACCATTTTGTTGGTTCCCCGTCTCTTTCTACTTGCAGGTTTACACTATGATTGACAAACTAATGTCACTGACTCTATCACCACTCCAAAGTCTGCAAGGAAAAGGGCCAATTAATAAGGATCAACAAGGATCCTCCTACACTTTGAGCCTAGATGCTCAGGCGGGTGTACCCCTGATTCACTTCTTGAAAGGAATCACTAAATATTATGCATTTATACAACTTACAAACTAATTTTAAAGATTTTATCATTTAAATGTGTAGTTGATGATGATGAACTGCTTCTACAAAATGGATCAGTGCCTTAACCTTGGGCATAGAGTCACTCAATAACATATATCAACTGAAAATCCTAACTCAAATATTCTTGAACTTAGAATAAGTGCTTTGCCTATTATACCTCTCACTCCCAAACCTAATCATCAAATTCCTATCCAACCATGAACTCACTAAAACTACCTTAAAGACTTTAATCCTAACTTTGTTAGGAACTCAAAGATAATTCCACAATATTATTTGTCTACCATATGTTAACTCACTTTGTGACATTAACATATATGAGCCCAAGATCAAAACAAGAAGACAAACATAAATTTGAGATTGGAATTCAAGTGTATTCTCATTAAAATCTACAGAATCTATACATTACCAAAACAACACAATGCTAGGAAACAAACCCAAAATCCAGGCTCTCCTTGTTCAGTCTTTTACATTGACTATCAACATAACATCACCAACAACCACAAAAATACAACTTCTTTCAATATATACCACTAGTCATCTTGGAATCTCAAAAATCAGGATGCAACAAGCTATGGATGACTAGGGCAAGGGTTTTACCTACCAAGCCAACTAAATTTAATCAAGAATTTATTACATTGGAAGAAAACTAGGTGGTCAGATCCAAGAATGATCTTCATTAATGAGAAATCTCTGAGTAATGTACCAAAGATCATGAATCTACTATGCTTATCAGTCTGATCATTCACCTACAACATGCCTTGAGAAACTTCTTTACCCATTCCTTCAGGGTACAATCCCTCTGCAATCAATCATCAAACTTTCTGGACCACACCGCAGCCATTGACAAAATCACATCTACCAGATCCAGCTGCTTTAGCATTAAAAACCAGTCCTTTTGTCACTGAAACCATTAAAGTATTTGAATCTAGAAGAAACAACTACTTTATGGCACCAAACAACATATCGACAGTCAACATTCAAATCTGGATCAACTTTATATCACGACCGTCAGATCTCCTCACTTTCCCGGGCTCTGCCACTTAACTGCATAGGAATCCTGGTTTACATTTTGCCCTAGTCGCAAGATCGCTAGTCATATCATTAACCTCAAGTTATACTTAGTGATTCAGTGACTGTATTCTCATAATCTTGCAGTTATGTCTTCAACTGCCAAACCCTTCAGAGATCATGCAAGTGAAGAAATTCTAACTGTCGGCCAGGTTGCGAGACAAAATCACTAACTACGTTTTGATCTAGAGATCACGCGACTGTGATGAAATTGACTACCATGAAACCCTTTGAATTCATCTTGAGATTACATGACTGAGGCCCTAACACATAGTCGCTGAATTGATTTTCTTCTTTCCCCGTCCTGGCGACTACAGGAAACCTTCAACTTTTCTATCTAGCGATCTGGCGACTTGGAGATCTAGCAACTAACAAGGAGTCTTATAGTCATGACAAATTTTTGATTGTTTAACTTTCTTTCTGAGACTTCATGACCACCATTGATCTTCTTCTTCATTCCATCCTACAGTCCACATTAAGTTGCAAAAGAATTCTTGACTTAACTATTTGATTCAGCGACCACGAGACTAACTATGTCGCTAAATCACTGGATAAAATATATAACCGCTGGGCTTAACCATAACATTAACCTTAACTCAACCTTGGCAAATCTAGAGACTACACAACAAAGAGATTCACCAAGTCTCACAATCCTTTTCTTAACTAGGGTTAAGTCCTGAGAACACACGACTGAGGCAATCTCCAAGTCGCGAAAACATTTCTTGACTTTGGGTTAAAACCAGAGATTAAATGCCTATTGTTGATCCTCATATCCATTGACGATCCTTGCTCAATCTCAGAAAATTAAAGGGCCTGACTACCAAATCACAAGATTGAGTGACTGAAGGAAAGAATAACTATTCACCAAGTTGCTGAAGGCTAATAGGAAACCACCAGAAAATAAGAGATTGCATGAACACATAGTTGCTAGATCATTGAATACATTACTTTATAAACTCTAAGCTTATTAAGATCAATGGTTGTCACAAGACCACGTAGGATAAATGGCGTGCACCTTTTTCTTGAGAATATAAGACAATCGTAGATCCTGACTAAACTTTAACCTACTTCACAAATTGAAGACCTTGGGTCCACTGACAACTACCAACTCACTGCTCTGCAACCAATAAGAAATGGACACCTTAGCTCCATCTGACTTCAGGTCCACCTATACAATCTTCATCTAACGTGGGCTTACTATCTTGCAATTCAGTGACTGAACATGTGTCATCTTATGATATATCTATTGATGCACGTCATCAGTCTCTCAGCCAATGGGAAACACACATGTCAGAACCTCCTGGCAAAAGGTCCGACAATAATCTTTCATTATTTGACTCGCTACAAGTCTTAACTCTAAGTATTTAGTGAACACACGACTGAGGGCATTCTCCAAGTCACTAGGCAAATTTCTAACCCTGAGTTATGTCCTGAGATTACATGCTGGCCGTCAATCAAAACTTCATCCTTCGGCCCATACTGAAACCTGTAATCCTTCATAACTTAACCGCTGCATCTGGAGATCTGGAGACTGCGGTGTCACTGAATTGCTAACCGCGTAAGCGATAACCACCATCTTTGGGAGATAATGCAACCAAAGGAAATCCAAATCGCTGAATGAAATAACTAACCACGTGAAGACCTGGAGACTTGGCGATTAACATGAAATAAGACTGCACCTTCATTTAGAGACTCAGTGACCAAAGATAATTTTACCTAGAGATTAAGTGACTAAAGTTCTTTTCCATACAAGAAATTATCACAGCAGTCACTAGATCTTGAGAAAGACATATTGAGACCTAGAGACTAAAAGGCAATTGCTAAGTCATTTGACAATAAAGAATATTCCAAAGTGCTTATGAGATCATGTGACAAAGGGCTTTCAAGCAATCGCTAGATTTTTAGGAATATTCTTACTTCTTTGGAAGACTGAGTGACTAACTGAGAAAAAATAATGCGCACATGCTTTATTTAAAACTTAAGTGACCCAAAAAAGTAACAAAGAATTAGAACAGGGCCTGGATAAACTAGGGTTTTACCCTCCAACGGCTAGAAATATGAATTTTGAACCTAGGGTTTAAGGCCAGAGGCAGGGAAAACACTTGCAGAGACCAAAGAAAACTATATAGCCATGAAAATTTTTGTAGGTGCTAACACCATCCACTTGATGTGCCTATGACTTACCTTATCTTGATTGTTAATGTAGCTTAACTCTTGATTGTCTATATAGACTAAAAACTCCTTAGGCAATAGGTAGTGCCTCCACTTTTTAAGTGATTCGATCAATGCATAGAGCTCCAAGTCATATGAGGAATACCTTGACTTAGCCTCATTCAATCTTTCACTGAAAAATGTCACCGGTCTCCCTTCTTGATTCAAGACTGCTCCCACTGTTATGTTGCTTGCATCACATTCAACAATAAACAAATTATCAAATCTTGGTAATACCAAAATATGTTGTGTTGCTACCCTTTCCTTCAATTTCTCAAACCCTTCTTGAGCTGCTTTGGTCCACACAAACTTGGTTTTAGCTCCACCCTTGATAGTATTTAGCATAGGTGCACATATCTCAATAAATCCTCTTATGAACTTACTATAGAACTGAGCCAATCCATGGAAGCTCCTCACTTTTGTCCCTATTTTAGGAGTGGGCCAACTTAGTATGGATTCCACTTTTCTTGGATCCATCTGTTTACCCACTGGGGTAAACTTAGTATTGCACAGACATCGTATGGGAAATATAATAAACATAGAATATATCAGAGAATAATAAATACTTTCATCAATCATTCCAGACTGGCAAGTACATTTATATCGTAATGATTATACAATAATATCTCCCATGTCCAACCTCTAAGAGAGTATATAAAGTACCTGAAGGGTCACGACCGAAGCGTCGTGACGTAACTGTCTAACCTCTTTATCACTAACGACCGAGAGTAACATAATACTTTACTAACATAATAACCCGTACATACAATTATCCCGACAACATCATCCCCCCAAAAAAACAAGTCATCTCCGATGACTTACAACAATAGGGAGATGAAATACACCACATAGAAGAAGAAAATCACTGAGAAGGGGTAGAGGGGCATCCCTGAAAAAGTTGAAGTGCCACCCTCCCCAGCAATGCTGCGTCTAGTAAGTCTTTTCCATCACATCCCATTCCTCTCATTCTTGCACCAAACTTGTCTCCAAAACATACTGTTCAGCTATAGCCTCCGCTAACACCATACTATCTCCCTAGCCAATCTGACCTTCATAGCCACCCGTGCCAACTTCTCTACTTCCAACTCCTAGGTACGCTGAGCCAAGTGTTGCTCTACTGCCTCCAACTGGGTGGTCAGCTCCTCCCGAGCTCTCGATGCATCCACCAAGACAGTCTCATGTCCAGCCAACACCTACTCCAAGTGCCTCAAAGCGTAATACCCCTCTTGAAAGACTTGCTCCAGTGCTCTCTTCACCTCCGCCATGCAAACACTCCATGCCTGTAGCAACTCTGATCTCATCAACAGGTCACACTCTCCAAGGGCTGATAACTGAACCGACTGGGGGTCTAGGGGGCAACGCCCCTAGCGGGGTCGAGGGGCAGCGCCCCCGCAGGGTCCTGGGGCTTTGCCCCAGGCGCGCTCCCTGTCGCGATACAGGGCGGGGTCGAGGGGCAGTGCCCCCACCACCAAGACCAATTTAGCACCTTCAAAGTCAATGAAACACACTATTTTTATGATTTTCGTCTGCTCCCATGCTCTTTTCTGCAAACCACTTATGTTTCCATTACTTCCTACTCATGCCCTTCCCTTTGGTACCATTCGTTCTTCAATATGAGCTGCTTTGTTTTGTCATCATGTTTTTTTTTGTTTTTTTTTTAGAATACCATATGAATTTCTTCTTTCATGCTTTCCCCTTCACACATCCCAATGCTGTACTGAACCCTTATGCATCTTCTTGTCTGTGTCGTATGGATTCCCTCTCTCTGACTCCCTTTTGTATTGTACGGATACAACCAAATTATTACTGATCAATGCCGTAACTATGTGTTTGTATGGTTTCTTTATCATCTGCAATGACCGTATGAATATATCCTTGCACTTTTTAATTTCTCCTGTAGCGTGTGGTCTGGCCGTACAACCGTACGGTATCCTATTTATGGCTTGACTATCGTACGCCCATCTAACCCTTATGCATTGCCTTGGTATGGTACGGTCTTTTATTTTTTAGCTTGGCATTTTCCATGTACAGTGTTGTACGGTGTCTTATAGAACAGTACGGTACCGTACAATATCATTTTTATTTATTTCTTTCCTTCTATACGGTGACTGCTGCATTAAAAATAACGTACAGGTATGGATGCTATTGTCGTATGGCACTTGACAGCCGTACGACATCCTACAATGCTATGGCACTTTTGAATGTCGTACGACCATACGGTATGATCTTTTTTTTTCTCTTTTTTTTTTAAAAAAAAAAATTTTTCTTTTGTTTTTTTTTTTTTTTTTTTTCATTTTTTTCATTTTTTTTTCCACCGTACAGTCATGCATAGCCGTACGGGTGTTTTTCAATTTTCTGTCCGGAGGCTTCTCTGGTCACTCGTACGGACGCCTACCAAGTCCCTCTCGGTTGCTTTGTCCCTCCTTTCGGATCCATCCTCTTCGGGTAAAGTTTCAATTTGGTCCCGTTGCCACTGTCATGTATCCATTCGTCGAGAGCCCACAGAGTGTGCAATCGTTCCCTCTCCCTGTCACCGAGTCTATTTTCAATGGCAATCCAAAAGCTTGGAACCATAAATTCTACAAGGACCACGGTCTCGTTCCAGTACATAAAAAAAAAAGGAGAATCAAGATTTTGAAGACTGCGGTCCTCCACACAGGATTCCAGTTGTCTCCCATAATGATGGGTTTCAGATTTCTCTCATCCCCAAGATTTATTTTTTCCAACTTTGCTTCTTTGTGCCAGATGAGTTCCTCCTTTCAAAACTCCTGGGTAGGGCTTTCTTTCCTTTCGACTTCCCCTTCTCGGTATGCTGTATATTCTCGAACGAACTCACTCTCGGCTTCCTCAATTTTCAATATGTTGCAGGACGGCAGAAATAATTCATAATCACCCATTTGCCAGTGGAATAGACCATCTATCGAATCTGTATCATCCTCCACTTTCAGTATCCCTTCGGCATTAGGTTCCATGTTTCCTTCTTCTCCGCCCATCCCATCGTCTGACTCTGAATCGGATGCCATTTCCTCCCCAACCATCTGCGTGTTGAGGTCCACTACAAACTTTCTTCCCCCCTTTTCAAATGCGAGGGTGTTTTTCTTCCAATTATGATTGGCTCGAGCCGTCACCAACCACCCTCTACCCAGGATGGCATCATACCCCTTTTTCTTAAGAGGGATTACAATAAAATCTAAGGTGAAAGGCTGAGTTCCAATAGTCACCTGCTGCGCCATCAGTGTACCAAGAGGCTTAATACCGTGCTGGTCAACCCCTAATAAATTGAAAGTCGGTGGCCACAACGTCGGTTTCCCCAAACTTTTCCAAGTTTCTTCCGGGAGGACATTGACGCCCGACCCACCGTCGACAATTGTGTTCGTAAGGATGGTACCCAAAATACCCATCTCCACCACTGCGGGATTCTGCCCATTATTTATCGATAGCGTCATGGGGTCAGTTGCAGAGCCACTCGTGATCTCCGTTCGTTCAACTGTGCTTGCTGGAATGTTTTGCCCAAGGAATAGAGCTGTTTTGAGATGCGGCATCATTTCCAATAGGTCCTTGACCTTTACTGGTACCTCCAATTGCATTATCTACCTTAAAATATTTTGTTCGGCCATTGCTCGAGTAGAAATGTCGACATCTATGGAGTCCCTTCGGTCCTCCATACCCTTCGTGATCTCAGCCTTCGCCTCGAGCATCTTTTGTTTCTCTGTCGGGGGGTGAGGATATGTGGCCTTCTTCATTTTCCCGCGTGTGATTGCGAGGACCTTCTCCGTGCCCCTTTGTTCCATGTCTAGGATGTTACAGCCGGGCTTCAGACAATTAGCATCCTCATGGTTCCCCGGTCCGCACCACCGACACAGTTTTAGTGGAGTAGTAGCCTCATTCTGACAGTCACGGACATAATGTCCCCATTGGTTACAACTCCTGAACTGTATCATGGGCCTCCCCTTCACGTCATACTGGACCAGCGGCTTGTTCTCATCATTGTCTCGGCCTCCCCGTCGGTTATTTCCATACCCGCCGGATGATGGAGCATTTTTTTGTCCGCCAGTACTAGACGTGGAAGGTTGCTCCTGTGCATAGAGCACTTGTTGATTTCTCGCCCTCAGGTTGTAGGGACATTCTTTAGTGGCATGTCCTGCGATTTGGTAGATATCGCAAAAAGCCTTCTTTGGAAAGGAACCTTTTGTGTGGCCTACTTCCTTGTAGTCCGTGCACCACACCGTATCTTCTCCTGTCTTACTGATACTTCCCTTGGCGGCCTTGAGTTCTTTCATCATTCTTTCAAGGTCTTTTTGCAACGCGAGCACTTTTTTGCTCAACCCATCCTCACTGCTTTCAGTCTCTGAGTCATTGTCAGAAGATGACCTCATCTTCTTGGAGGTCTTACACTCACTCTCTAAATCCATTGCTCGGTTGTATGCATTACTGTACGAAGTAGGTGGAACTATCTTCATTTTATTTCGTAGGGAGGTTTTGAGTCCCTCTATGAACCACCTCTTCTTCAGTTCATCCGCTAGGGCCGACTACATCTTTTCGATGAGTTCTTTGAGTCACCGTCCGTACGCACGGACGGACTCATTCTTCGCTTGCTTAGTGTTGTAGATTTCTGGTAATATCTCATTATCATCTCGTAACAATTGAAACTCTATTTGGAAGGCCTTTTTGACCTGGTCCCATGTCGTCAGGCTCATCTTGTCAACATCCAAGTACCAGTCAATGGCTCCCTCCCTCAATGTTGCAGGGAATTGGCAGATCCATTCGTCCTGGTCGGTAACTCCATTGGCAGCCCGTATAGTCTCACAGGTCCGGCAATGCCAAACAGGATCCTCCTTCACTTGGCCTGTGAACTTGGGTAGTTTCTACTTACTCGTAGCCATGGTAGGTTGTTGCCTCTGCGAGGGATTCGGTACTCCGACACCAGCTCCTCCTTGAGTATTGTGTGTAGTGTTCACTGGTGGCACTTGCTCGTGCAGTAGTTGTGTGACTGGTGGGACCGTACTGTGTGGAGTCTTTGGTTCCAACGGAGGGTTCGCTTGTGCATTCGCAGTGCCTTCAGCCGTACTATCACTAGCACCTCCGGTAGTACCATCACCTTCAACCGTATGATTCCCTTCGTGGTCTCGGTCCTCCGCACGTGGTGTACGGGTCAAATCTTCAAACCGGTCTCGCTCTTCTTGAAGTAAGACCTGTCTCAATTATGTTTCCTCGAGTAGTTCTTCCCTACTCCGCACTCTCTGATGCTCCAGTGAAGTGAACTGTTCTCCGTCGGCCTCTGCACCTTCCGTACCACTTCTGAGGTTCCCTTCGGGCAACCCTTCGGCAAGCTGGTCCTTGCAAGTTGCCTCAGCCTATACTGACGTTCACGTTGTTGCGCGGAGATCAAAGCCTTCTGTATGGCTTCGCCTTCATCATCTTGTGCCTTTTTATTTTTATCTTTATTTAAAACATTGGGCATAAATCCTTTCCTCACTTCTCTTCCCGAGTATGTCTAGGCAACGGTGCTAGATGTTTACCCGGTGGGGTGAACTTAGTATTGCACAGACATCGTACGGGAAATATAATAAACATAGAATATATCAGAGAATAATAAATACTTTCATCAATCATTCCAGACTGGCAAGTACATTTATATCATAATGATTATACAATAATATCTCCCATGTCCAACCTCCGAGAGAGTATATAAAGTACTTGAAGGGTCACGACCGAAGCGTCGTGACGTAACTGTCTAACCTCTCGGTCACTAACGATCGAGAGTAACATAATACTTTACTAACATAATAACCTGTACATACAATTATCTCGACAAAACCATCTTAAGGTCACCTTGAGACACCACAAAGCCTATGTACACCAGTTCTTGTTTAAGGAATTCACTCTTCTCTAGGTTAATGGCTAGTTTTTCCTCATGTAATCTTTTTAGCACAACATCTAGGTGTTGCATCTGTTCGTCCTTGGTCTTGATAAAAATGAGAATGTCATCTAGGTACACCACAACAAACCTACCAATATAGTCTTTTAGGACTTCATTCATTAACCTCATGAATGTACTAGGTGCATTTGTAAGCCCAAAGGGCATGGATAACCATTCATAGAGACCCTCATCAGTTTTGAATGCTAACTTCCACTCATCCCCTTCTTTCATCCTAATTTGGTGATACCAAATTTTAAGGTCAATTTTGGCAAAGTATTAAGACCCTCCAAGACAATCCATAAGGTCTTCTATTCTAGGGATAGGAAACCTATATCTAATGGTAATCTTATTGATTTCCTTAGAATCAGTACATAACCTCCACTTACCTCCTTTATTTGGTGCCAAAACCACTAGGACAACACATGGACTAATACTTTTTCGTATCAGCCCTTGATCAAGAAGCTCTTGAATCTTTCTTGCAATCTCTTTATTATGGTCCAAGGTCACTTTATATGCTTCTTTGTTAGGCAAGGATGCTCCAGGTACAAAGTCAATTTGATGACTGATTGCTCTTTGATGAGGAAGAGTGGCTAGTGTCCCATCACTTATAATGTCTTTTAAACTGATTCAATAGTTTCCGCACTTCCTTTGGCAATGTAGAGCTTAGAACCTTGGTCTCCTCCTTGGGTTTCAAGATTATGGCTAGTCCTAGTCCTTCCTCTTCCTTGAGTTCAGGTAAGAACTCCTTCCCACTCATCGGGAGTACATTAGGATCAATGAAACTTGCAACTCCTTCCTCCATAAGTGACTGAATTTTATAAGTCACTCAATCTATCTTGAAGTTATACACATTCCTCTTTCCATGGTAGACTGCATCCTAGTCATATTGCCATGGCCTTCCTAATAGAAAATGGCAAGCATCCATTGGAAGGATGTCGCATAATATCTTGTCTTGATAGCCACCTATCATGAAGTCCACCCATCCTTGTTCATCCACAAGAACATTCTAGCCCTTATTTAACCAAGTCACCTTATAAGGATGAGTATGAGGTATCCTTTCAAGCTTGAACTTTTGGACTGCTTCCTCTGATATTATGTTATTAGTTGAACCTGAATAAATGATAACCTTACAAGATTTTCCAAGGATCTTACATTTGATCCTAAAAAGAGCCCTCCTATGCTAAGGTTCTTCCTTGACAGGTTCCTTGAGTAGAACTCATCTAAACATGAGGTTCTCTCCATGTTCTGAATCCAAATTCACTTTCGATGACTTCACGCTACTCTCTTCTTCTTGGGCATATGCTATTTTCTTCTCTCCTTGAGAACTAGAAGCTTTATCAAGACACTTATAGGCAGGATGGCCTAGTGTGTGTGTGAATTTTGTACCTAGCTATAGACACAACACTTCAGTAAAACATTAGAGGTTAGCTTAAAATCAAAATCATGCAGTGAAATGAAAACCAATCTAACTAGGTGATTTACTACCTTCTAGTAGATGCGAGTATGTATTCTCAGATTGGACTAAGATCAGTGACCTTGATGAAACCTAAATGAAGGATTTGAATGCAAAATCTAGATATGGGATGAATGCAAATTAATCTATATTTTTGGATTTTCTATGCAATAAGATGAAATAAACTGATATGCAAATGCAATTAATCTAACAATGATATGCTAAATATGAAACTAAGATGACAAGATTGATCTCACAAAAGTTGTTGATTCACAAAGAAGCTTCAATTCTTCAGATGTCGATTCACCAGCGTGATTGTGCAAATTCCTAGACTAATTTTGGTAGAGTAAGTATGCAAACTTGTGAGATGATTTGTGAAGAGCCGAAGCCTTGATTTTATAGAAATCCAGGGCTTTGGGGATGCATGGAAAAAGCCATAAATCACTCTAGTTGATTTTTGAGTCAACAAGGAATTAAAGATAGTTAACTCACAAAAATCATGCAAAAACTAGCTTTTTGATTTAAATCAGAAGTTGAGATCAGCTTTTAACTCAAAAGAGAGTTGAGTTTATTTTTAAAACAACTTGAATTGATTTTTTGATTTAAAGTTTAACTATTTTTTGGATGTGCATAATTAATTATGAATTAAATAAATAAATAAAGTGATTTATCCTCAACTTAATTGATTTTAAAAATAAAACAATTGATTTATGGGTTAATCAATTATTAAATCAAACTTTTATTCAAAAACTATATTATTAAATTTGACAATTGACATTAATTAATTAAATAAGAATTTAATCAATTAGTGATAGGATATTTGATTTATTGTCAAAATGAAATAATACAATTTAGGAATAAATATAATTAAATCTAATTAAATAATTAAGTGGCAGTATTAAATCTAACTAATTAAATATTTAGAATATTCAATTAATCAAAATTTAGGATAAATAGGATTTATCACCAAATAATCATTAAATTAAAGATAATTAGGATAAATAGGAATATTACTAAGAATATTCCCCGATGCAAAATTTAGGATAATCAATTAGGATTCGATAATGCGCGATGTGCCTTAGGTTAGGACTTTGATGTTGATTTCGTTTGATGTGTCGATATAGGAGGTTAATGAACTTGTAGCCCATTTTTGGGGTATTACATTTTGCCCCTCTTTGAATTGTTGTGCGAAGCACAGTGGTTCAAAGACAGTCTGTGTATGATGTTGAAACTGATGTTTGAAATTGAAATTGATATGAAACAGAATTTGTGATATGAGACAGAAACTAATTGAAATTGATACGAAGATAATAGGTCCTGAATGACCAAAGATAATGTTAACTATAACAGCAATGAACCGATGATTGTGAAAAAATGTCAAAACACTTGATTCTGAACCTTATGATTGCGAAGAAGTGAGTGACTGATTCCAGACCTGATTGTCGATAAGAATCACATTGGTATCACATCTAAATCCTTGAAGAACCAAGGAAATAACACTAATGAACCGATGGTTACAAAAGATTGATATAGTTTACAAGATTAGGAGAATACCAAATTGATATGGATCTCGATGAATCTGATATGCCCCCAAGCGATGATTGATTTTCCCCAAGCGATGAGGTCTTTTTGATGAATCAACAACTAGATGTGGTTGTTGTCTTGATTACTGAGGAAAGATATGATTTCAAATTTAGATTACAGACTTTGAATGATATGCAATACCATGCCCACTTCAGGATGAAAATTAAAATCTGACAAGAAAAGTCAGCGTTGAATAGTTCATAAGCATGTTAATTGATTTGAGAAGTGGTTAAACATGTTCGAGAATGCATTCTGCATTGTTTGGAGGTTCAGAAGACCAAGTTTGACTAGGTTTGACCATGAGTTGACCATGGTTGACCAAGTTGAAATTTCAATAGTTTGATGTGAGATAATTAGCTAAGTTGAATACTGGATTTCTATGATGATGGAAGGTTGATTATGTAAGCAGTAGACCATCCTGAGTTTGAAAATTTTAAATCACAATTTTGACATAGAAAATGATCTCAGATTTTGATTTTGATCCCGAAAATAAATTCAAAATGTCAAAATTAGCCAAGGGTGCAATTTTTATGAAAAACATAGCACTTTTGAAAATTAGGTCAAAAGCTATATAAAGGTCAGACGGGTCATTTTCAATTCATTTCAACCTTTTGACTTTAGAAATCTTATGGAGCCCTCTGAGCAAAAATGGCAGAGAAAGTGGTAGAAGCAAAGGTACTTGTGAGTTCACATCGATTTGAGCACAGTCGGAGACACTAGAGACTTTGGCAGTAAAGACATCCGATAGGTGGACCTCTATGCTTTGCTAAAAATTCAATTTTTCCATGTTTTATAGCATTTTTAGGATTTTTTTGTACGCTTTTCAATTTTGAATTTTTGCATGCATGGAAACTCGTACGACTCTCTAGTGAGACTCGTATGACTTTCTAACTGTAGCTAGATTGTCGTGTCATAAGCCCCCAAGACTCGTATCAGAGGGACCCAATAGTCATACGATGTTTCATCGGTTCCCTCATAACTTGTACGATGAGGGATATACTATCGTGTCACTATGCTTTGTCGTATGGTATGATGTAGAAAGTCGTATGACTTTTCATGCCAGTCTGAAATGTCATATGGAAAACATTGAGACTAAAACTCAGTATTAGGTCAAATTTTTGAATTTTCTAATCTCTTAGCCTGATTGCTGACCTATCAACCTACCTTCTGAAATACTGAATTGCCCCATTTCTTGCCCTTGTAACCCATTTGTGACCAAATTACTGATAGGATTCCCTGTTTCTATGCTGTGTAGGTCATATATCTAGATGTTCATGTACGGATTTCACATCCAGCCACTCAGAGACTGTGTGTGTCACTACTTGACTTGACGAGGGTACATCTTGCATTCTGTAGATTTGTGTACCTTATACATTTACCTGAGATTAGGGTAAATCACAGACTTTTCAATACTTTGATTGAGAAATTTCATTCAGAGACCCAAACATTTCACCTACTGACCGAGGAGATCACTGTTACCCCTGAGGATGTGTATCATATACTGCGCATTCCTTTTCATGTAGGTTGATGGCCAGAGTATGTGAGTTTGGGGAACTCAGGTTTATTAGCTTTTAGATATCTCTTCAGAGATGATACTCAGATGACTACTTCCATTTCTTGGGAGACTTTAGTGCGGCGCTATGGATAGACACACTGGCTGGAGTGTATCATTGCTAGGATGATCGGTGGTATTATTATGTTTGACCATCTACAGAATGGTCTTTTGATGGGTTGGGCCCCTATGGTAGCATGTTTGATGGTGACTCCCTCTGAGTTGGCTTGGGGTTAGTGTCTTTTGGCCCATATGTTCTCTGAGATGCACGAGGTAGTGTATCAGGAGAGCAAGTCCTTTGCAGCTGGGGCCTTAGTTCTATAGATCTGGGCATGGGAGCATATCCCAGTGTTGAGACTAGTGTGTACTTCACAGAGGTAGCCTTAGGAGCTTATCATTTATATATATGCTAGTTATGTCATACAGGGATGAATGGGTCACATAGAGTACTGGAGGTGACACCTCGATGATATGACATTTGTTTGGTGGAGACCATATGTAGCTATTGAGCCTTGGTTGATTACATGAGAGCAATTTAGTTACTTCTTTCAAAGTCATGTACTGATTGGGAGGTCATCCTCCACTATAGAGAGATTCCTTATCACTAGGGTCTGGCAGTAGTATGGATGAGTATAGGATGCCCTAGAGGATTATGCTACTTATGCATAGATAGGTCATGAGCTTGGATTTGGATGGACACAGAGGCTCTCTTATTCTTTGTGTTCACAGGAGTATAGTGCTATTGTCAGTAGGGATTAGGAGTACAGACCAGATGTACTTGATGCTGGTGTTACAGATGGATTCATTTCCTGGCTTGTTGATCATCTGATTCATAGATTTTCTAATCTGACATAGCTGATACCCTCCATGGAGGAGGCGATGGATGTTACAGGTGCTCTGATGGGATAGGGTCCCAAACTCACATAGGTTCTGATTGTGCACCCCATACCTCTGAGACCTAGATTGATGGCTCCACCACAAAGACCATCAGGACAGATGAGGCCCCCTTGTCCCACTAGTTCTATAGCAGGTAGATCGACAGGTTCTCATAGATAGACTAGGGGAGAGGGTGGTACCTTAGGGAGTGTTGGTTCAGCTAAGGAGGTACTTGCAGCAGAGTAGGTTGTGGGTGGTGGTATTGATCCGCTAGAGGAGGATATAGGGTTTGATCTGGGTGCAGAGGTTAGACACCGTAAGGCACAGAGAGTAGAGACTACAGAGCAGACTGCCCCAGATATTGAGATGCCTGCAGTTGATGTTGATCCTACTATTCCTCTTACTCCATAGGAGACTATCAGATGACTCAGAGTACAGGTCAGGGACCTGAAGGTTCATAGTTCTTGGTGGGAGGAGAGATTCTTAGAGGTAGTCAGGCAGTGTACTGAGCTTCGTATAGAGGTACAAATATTACAAGCAGAGGTGATTCATCAGACCTCCTAGGCAGCTTACTATGTGTCCACATATTATACTATTGTTCCTACTACACATAGAGTCCCTTTGTACTCTTAGTATATGATGGCATCAGAGGGAGCCAGAGTGCCCAGAGCAGAGGTAGTACCAGATGCACCACCTCCACCTCCACTAGATGTAGAGGATCAGGTTGATAGTTTCTTTTCTTTGATATGTTCTGATATATTATGCTCTTTTTTTATCATTGATATACTATTCTCACTCTGATAGCTCACATGAGAATATTCTTTTGTACACTATGCCAGTAGTGCACCCCTAACTAGTTTGAGATTTTTGATATATATATGAGATCAATATTTTGGTTGTGACTTCATGTGTACTTGTCCTATTTTGATTTATGATGATATCATGTGATGCTTATGCTATGAGTAGAGTAGAATGTATGTATGGATATATGGAAATGCAATGATTTCTTTCATACGTATGGATGTTATGCAAATGTATTTGATTATGGAAATATGTATGTATGATTTATGGATGTATTGTAATGCAATAGGTGATTATGATATGAAATGTAAATGCAACGATACAGATGATATGTTTTGCAGGTATTGATGAAGACAAGTACTGAGTCTTATGTCAAAAGGATGTTTAACCCAGGAGGAGAACTGCTTGTGAGTCTATGAAGAGACCTTCGAGGTAGGTTTCAACTCTTGTTAGATTTGAAGAGACATCTAAAGAATTGTTCAAGCATTGAAGTTTGTTTAGCCATTTGTGAGATCATGTAAACATGCAAAATGCAAAGAAACAAGCAAAGTAAAATGCAACCTAAGACCTAGGACCTAGTCACTAATCATGTGTCGGTCATTTTCATCATTGAATTTTTAGGTAACCAGATAAACCAATACAATGCCCACTAGTTATGAAACCATAGACATATGAATATTGATTTGTATGCACAAGAATCAATACAACACCCACTAATTAGGAAACCATGGATATATGAATATTGATTTTGTTTTCAAAATGTCAGATTAGATATAAGCACCAAGGCATAAACTCCAGGATGACCTGAATATCATGTCCATTTTGATATAGCAAGTTGTATAAGCATCAAATCATAGACGTTGTGATGACTAGAATACACCTTGCATGACAAACACATCAAATAGTCAAGAGATCATTCTAAATCCAATGTGAATTACCCATAGTGACCCTTTATCATTCACATCCTTAGGTAAGATCGCATTTCACAGTAGAAGAAAGAACTCACTCAAAAAAGACAATAGTTAGATCAACTTCCTTGAATTTTCTGGGTATCAATGGTCGAGATATGCATGGCCATCCAATTCAAGATAGAGGCTCTTACAGTCGGACACCATTTCAATCCAGAATTTCCAAAGTTAGATTTTCACATACAAGCATAAGACAAAGAAAAGATTATGCCCCCAGTCATCACTCTCTAAATCCTATAAAGCACATCATCGAAGAGCTTGTGGGAACACAATATGAAAAAATCTCAATGCGAATCAGTAAGCATACAAGGAGATAAAAGCATGAAAAGCATAGATTGTTTTTAGTTTGTTTTTTATTGCGTTGTTGTAGATGCGAAATCCTTTCTGGAGAGGAAACTGACTGACTAACTCGGATGAAGCTTCAAAGGACTCTAAATGGAGATGACATGTCTAAAATATACTGGAGACCATAGGATATGACATTGATTTCCCCCAAGTTTGGAACATTGATAGGATACAGACACTTGAGCTGATTGGTGTACAGATCAACTTATTGAAAATAGGAATGTAGAAACAAACCGAGAGATATGTACAAACTAAAGCAAGACTGAAAGCTAGGAAAGACCAAGATTGCACTAATAGATGGAGCATTTTGAAACAAGTGGCACCCATTTGCCAAGTTTTCACCATCTTGGTAGAGATTCTATTTTTTCTACCAAGGCGCTTGTTTCCAGGTTTTCACCAAGGCACTTTTTCTTTTTCTCATTTTTTTGTATTTTTTATTTTTTCAATTTTTTTGTACTTTTGATATTTTTTACTTTTTTTGTGAATCATCAAGGTGCCTACTACTAGGTTTTCACCATCTTGTTCATTTTTTTAGGACTTTTTCCAATTTTTAAGATTTTCAGGACATTTACCATAGACTGAATGCCTTAGGCATAGAATTTCTTCAGATGGAGAACATTGATTGGTTCTCAGAGCTATTCTCCTTTAGTCATTGAGATTTGATAGGCACTAGAGCCAAAAGTAGAAGTGATTACAAAGGGACCCAGCCAGTTGGGTTCAAAATTCCCCTTGCGTTCTCGATGTGATTGATTTTTAGGATTTTCTCTCAAGACTAGATCACCAACCTGAAATTCTTTGTGTCTGACTTTCTTGTTGTAACCTCTAGACATTCTCTTCTGATATACTTTAAGATGATCATATGCTGCTTGTCTGCACTCATCTAGTAGTTCAAGTTCTTGCAACCTAGACACTCTGTAGTCATCAACAGTTACTAGACCATGCATTCTAATTCTTAGTGATGGGATTTCAACCTCAATAGGCAATACTGCTTCAGACCCATAAACTAAAGTGAAAGGTGTAGCCCCAGTAGGTGTTCTGATACTTGTTCTATAGGCCCAGAGAGTTGGATTGATCATGAGATACTAGTCTCTTCCTATTTTATTAACTATACGGTGCAATATTTTCAATAGATTCTTGTTAGAAGCCTCTGCTTGTCCATTCCCTTGAGGATAGTAGATAGATGACCAATGTTGTGTAATCTTGAATTTAGCACATAAATCATCTAGATCTTTGTTCTTAAATTATCCACTGTTATCTATGATTATGGAATGAGGTATCTCATATCTACATATGATATAGTTCAATATGAACATAGATATTTGTTTTCCAGTTGCTTGTGTCAAAGGGACTGCTTCTACCCTTTTTGTAAAATAATTTGTAGCTGTGATTATATGGGTATGTCCATTAGAAGAATGAGGATATATAGCTCCTATAAGATCAAAGGCTCATTCATGAAAAGGCCATTGTGTAGTAAAGGGAATTAGATCTCTCCCTGGAGCATGAATTAAGTTGCCATGCACTTGGCACTTTTGATAGTTCTTAGCAAACTTGATAGACTCTTTATCCATTTTAGGCCAATAGTACCCAGCCCTAATAAGTTTTTGAGCTAGTGTTAAACCATTTGAGTGTGACCCACAAATACCATCATGGACTTCCTCTAATGCACGTTGAGACTCTCCCCATTCTAAACATCTAAGTAGCATACCATCTAGACCTCATTTATATAGATCATGACCAATGATGACATAGTGGGATGCATTACGAATAAGTTATCTCTTCTCATGGTAGTTGAAGGTATTAGGAGTGATTTGGTCTCAGAGATAGGAGAATAGGTTTTTGTATCTGGATGAATCATGACCAACAACAGTGCAGATCATGCGGGTTTTGGGGGAATCATATGTAGGATAAGATATTGCTTCCACCAGGAACTCATAGCGTAGCTGATGTTCAGGCTGCTGTAATAGAGTAGATAGCGTTGCCATTACATCGACAGCCTTGTTCTCTATTCTAGGAATTTTCTCAAATGTGATAGATAAGAAATACTTCTTTAAATCATCTACCATTCTCTTATAAGGAATGAGCTTTTCATCTTTAGTTTGGTACACATCATTGACTTGATGGATTACAAGTTGTGAGTCTCCATGAATGTGTAATTATGTTACTCTCCACTCAATTGCGAGTTTCATGCCATTAAGAAGGGCTTCATATTCTACAATATTGTTTGTGCAAGGGAACTTTAATCTGAATGGTTTAGGTATGGAGTATCCTTGAGGAGTTATAAATAATATTCCTACTCTAGATCCATCAAAGAATAACTGCCATTCTCTAGAAGAAAGAGTCATTATAGAGGAATTTGGAAATTCCATTTGCATGGGTGTATCATCAATCATAGGTGCCTCTGCTAATTGATTAGCAATAACCTATCCTTTTATAGCTTTTCTCTCAACATATTCAATGTCAAATTCACTTAAGAGCATGACCCATTTAGCTAATCTACCCATGAGGGCATCTTTGCTTAGTAGGTACTTGAGTGGATCAATTTTAGCTATCAAATGTGTGGTATGAGCTAACATGTAATGTCTCAGTTTTTGTGATGCAAAGATCATAGCTAGACAAGGTTTCTCAATCATTGAATAGTTCTTTTCATATGCAACCAATGTTCTACTGATATAGTATATAGCTTTTTCCTTTTTATTCTCATCATGTTGGGCTAGCAATGCCCCCAGTGATGTATCTATAGCGGAGAAATATAAGATCAAAGGCTTCCCTGTAATAGGAGGAATTAAGATAGGAGGATTTGATAGATACTTCTTGATATGGTTAAAGTTATTCTCATGTTCTTCATTCCATGCAAAGGTCACACCTTTATGTAATGTCTTTGTAAAAGGTTGTGATATGTCTGCTAGCTGAGATATGAAGCATTTGATAGATTGAACTCTACCTTGCAATATCCTCATTTGACTGATGTTCTTGGGAGGTTGCATCTCCATTATAGCCTTTACTTTAGCTGGATCAACTTCAATGCCCTTCTTTGAAACTATGTATCCTAAGAGCTTTCCAGAAGTGACACCAAAAGCACACTTCTTAGGATTTAGTCTAAGACTAAATTTTTCCATTCTATCTAGTATCTTGCTCAAGTCATTTAGATGTTCAGCTCTAATCATAGATTTTGCTAAAGTATCATCAACATAATCCTCCATAGTCCTATGCATCATGTCATTAAAAATAGATGTCATGGCTCTTTGATATGTAGCACCAGCATTCTTAAGTCCAAATGGCATGACATTCCAATAGAAGGTGCCCAATGCACATGTAAAAGTAGTTTTCTCTTGATCCTTTGGAGCAATTTTTATTTGATTATACCTAGAAAAACCATCCATTAAAGAATACATATCAAAGCCCATAGTCATGTCCACTATCATATCAATGTTAGGTAGTGGAAAATCATCCTTAGGGCATGCTCTATTTACATCTCTAAAGTCTGTGCATACTCTAATTGATTTATATAGTTTTGAAATAGGTACAATATTAGAGATCCACTCTGCATAATCAATAACTCAGATGAATCTAACTTTTAGGAGCTTCTCTAATTCAACTTGTTAGCACTTGCAAAAAAATTTCATGGATATATGATTTCTTCTCTGGCCCCTGCAAAGTTTTCCTGGTCTCTTGCCTCAAACCCTAGTTTGAATTTTCAAATATTTAGCCATTGGAGGGTAAAACCCTAGTCTATCCTAGCCCTGTTCTAATTCTTCATTACTTTTTTGGGTCACTTAGGTCTCCTTTCTACATGTGGTCTTTTTCCTAGTCTTCGCTGAATTGTGCCATGTGTTTCCTTATTCTTAAACCTTCCACCGATTCGGTGACTGTGTTGTCTCTTATTCATTTGTTTCCTGGTAGTCTCATGTTAACCTTCAGTGATTGGGTGAATGCTATTGTCGTAGGATCTCTTATTCCTAGTGGTTAGACCTAAAGTATTCTGTGACTTTGCTAGCGGCTTGTATCTTTTCTTCAATCACTAGATTGCGTGACAGCGTGACGACGTGCTTGAAATTTTAGTTATCTTTTAATCGGACGGTAGGTGCATGAGCGCATGGAATCTTTCAAGCTTTTAAGATCATGCACCAGCCGTCTGATCTTCCAGATGTCAGAAGAATCAGCAGGGTGGGGTCACGATTTAATGGCATCGACAACAGATTCAAGATCAATGGTTGTCTTATGTTTGCATGGAATCTTTCAAGGCTATACGCTCATAAGACTGCCATCTGATCTTCTAGGTAATTTGGTGATTCTCAGTGGGTCCGCTGCTAGGTATGCACAAATGGTAGCTTTTCATTGGTCCAGCTAGATGGTGAGTTGGAATTTGTCAGCAGGGCCTAGCTTTCAGTTGTTAGAAGATCTAACAGCTCATGATTCCAAGCTATAAGATCATGCGACAATCATTGATTTGGTATCAGACTATAAGGGATGGCAGTGGATCCATCTACCAGGTGTTGTAGACTTGTTATGTTCTGATTGGTCATGGGTTTGGTGACAAGGATGTGACAGTGGGCCTGAATCTTTCATGGAGAATTATTAAAAAAAGAAGATCTACGATTGCCGCTTGATTGCATGGAATCTTTCCAAGCCATGTGAACATGCGACCACCGTTTGATTTAAAAGTTTGCTAGGTGGGTCCTCTATCACCAGATCACCAGATAGAAAGTCAAAGGGGATTCATGATAGTTAGCTCTCCCTCAGTCACGTAATCTCCAGATCAGAATGCAGTTAGTGTTTTTGTCTCGTGACCTAGCGGGCAATTCAAATTTCTTCAGTCACTTGACTTTAGGAAAATGTAGTGGTTAAAGAGATGTCTATGTGATCTCGTAACTAAAGACAAATTTGAAACCCATGAAAAGTAGGGGATCTAACGGTCATGATATAAAGTCAGCCCAGATTTGAATGCTGGCCATCGATATGTTGTCTAGCACCATAATATAGTCATTTCTCCCAAATTTGAAATTTTAAAAGGTTTTTCAGCAACAGGACTGGTTTTTAATGCTTTACCAGTTGGATTTGGTAGATATGATTTTGCCAACTAATGCAGTGTGGTCCAGAAGGTTTGATAATTGTTTGCAGAGGGTTTGTACCATGAAAGAGTTGCTCAAGGCATGTTATAGGTGAAACAATCAGACTGATAACTCAGTAGATTCATGATCTTTGGTACACAAGTTAGAAGATATCATAAAAGAAGATCATTCTAGGATCTTTTTTTCTCTAGGTTTCTTAGTTTTCATCCAATGAAATTAATTTCTGATTGAATCCAATGGGTTTGGTGGGTGAAAACACTAACCTTTACCCTAGTCATCCATAGCTTGTTGCATCCTAATTTTTGGGATTCCAAGGTGACTAGTGGTATATATTGCAGTTGTTTTTACCTTTTAGGGTTGTTGATGTTTTGTTGAAAATCAATGTAAAAGACTGAACAAGGAGAGCCTGGATTTTGGGTTTTGTTTCCTAGCATTCTGTTGTCTTAGTAATGTATAGACTCTGCAAATTTTAATGAGAATACACTTGAATTCCAATCTCAGATTTATGTTTGTCTTCTTGTTTTGATCTTGGGCTCATATATGTTAATGTCACAAAGTGAGTTAGCATATGGTGGACAAAGAACATTGTGGAATTATCTTTGAGTTCCTAACAAAGTTAGGATTAAAGTCTTTAAGGTAGTTTCAGTGAGATTAGGGTTGGATAGGAATTTGATGATCAGGTTTGGGAGTGAGAGGGATAATAGGAAAAGCACTTATTCTAAGTTCAAGAGTGTTTGAGTTAGGATTTTTAGTTGATATATGTTATTGAGTGACTCTATGCCCTAGGTTAAGGCACTGATCCATTCTGTAGAAGCAGTTCATCATCATCAATCACACAGTTAAATGATAAAATCTTTTAAACCAGTTTATAAAGGGTATAGTTGTATAATATTTTGTGACTCCTTTGAAGAAGTGAGTCAAAGGTACACCCGCCTGAGCATCTAGGCTCAAAGTGTAGGAGGATCCTTGTTGATCCTTGTTAATTGGCCCTTTTCCTTGCAGACTTTGGAGTGGTGATAAAGTCAGTGACATTAGTTTGTCAATCATAGTGTAAACCTACAAGTAGAAAGAAAAGGGGAACCAAAAAAATGGTGACTCTGCTGGGGAGAGTCTAGAGAATAAAATTTATTAAGCAGACTCTTATTTTCTCCTGTTGTATTCAATTGTTTTCTTTAAGATTTTCAAAGATTTCCCACTTTGGTGGGTGGCAACTCAAAAGGTTAGAACCAGTGTTATAGACTGCAGATCATGGACAAAAGAAGGAATACTAGGTCCTTTGTCAAGAAACATCCAGAGGTTACTCTGGAATAGTTACCTAGATAGGAAAAGAACAGTTGGATCAGAAGAGATGGAGAGTCTACTAGTGCTCCCATGAGAGAACAAAGAAATACTATAAATAGAGCACCACATGCATCCTCTAATGAGGAAGATTCACAATACAAGAGTTCTAAATTAGATACTGGCTACTCTAAAGACAAATTTTACCTGCCGGACAGGATGTTCAAGCCAGAGAAAGGGGTTTTGGACCAAGTTTAGATCCTAATGAGGATATGTTCAGAAGGCAACCCATGAGACCAAGATAGGTCCATTTCCCATATCAAAACCTTACTGATATGGATGTATCATCAAGTTCTGATGATATTATGATAGACCTAGATGATTTGAGTGCACTAAGGTTACAGTTGGTAGAGTAGGATGCCATACACAAGAGGTTACAAAAGGAGAGAGAAGCTGAGAAATTGAATGCTCTGATAGAAAGAGAATCTCTTCTTAGAAAGATTAATGAGTTGAAGGATAGAAACAAGATGCTTGCCTCTACTTCTAAGACTTTGCAGCATGATGTCTTTGGTGATCTTGATTCTCTGAGAAGTGAGCATGAGCGCTTACTACAAGACCATGAGTTTGATAATGAGGGCCCTGTGGTTAGACAGGTTTAAAGTTATGCTTCCCTCCCTAAGGATAAAGATGGGCATGAGATCACTAAGCCTGCTATTGCTATTGGTGAAAAGGGAAAGCAAAAGATGGTGGGACACCAAAGAAGAAAACCATTGACAATACCAAAGGTCCCACCACCCATTTCAAATAAGGATACAAAAATGGAGAGAAGAAGAAAAGAAGATGAAGACCTAGCAAGAGAATTAGAGAAGGCTGAAATTGAAGCTTCCATTGCAGAAAAAAGAAAAAAGATCTAGTTCTTGAAGGCTTCATCTGCAAATACTCTTGTACCATCCACTGCTGATGAACTAGGTATGCCATCAACAACTTCTAATGTTGCTTCACTTGGTAATGTCACTACTAGTATTTCAATTCCATCTTCATCTGCCAAGATAAATATTGACCCTAAAAAATAGTCAAATGCACATATAGATGGGAATGTAAATTTAAACATTGACCCTAAGGTGAACACTAGTTCAAGTTTTTAAAGACGACCTATGCAACTAGAAGGCTTTAGGAAAATTAGTTTTGATGGAATACCTGGCTACCCAAATGCTTTTCCAACTGATATAAGAGATAAGGTACCTAAGTTTGCTGGTAATAATGCCATTAGTTGTGAGGAACATCTTAGGTTATTTTTTGATATGCTAAATGATTATGAGATAGAACATGAGGATGTAGTCATGAAATTATTTGTTCAATCTTTGGTGGAGGATGCTAGAGATTGGTTTAAGAGACTCCCTGATAGATGTATCGACACTTGGGATTCTTTTGAAAAATGTTTCAAAGAACAATATGGTGATAGGCCTAATGCTAGTTTCATGTTGAATGAGTTCAACACTATAAGGAAAAGTCAGAATGAATCTGCAGCTGAGTTCAATATGAGATTTCAGAAGGGTATGCATAATCTATTTTAAGTCATGAGGCTAGATGATAATGTTTGTTTGACCACATACTTCAATGCTTTTGATGGAAAAATGGGATATTTGTTGAGGGACAAGGAACCAAGAACTCTCAGAGATGCTTTTAGGATTGCTGTCAATATTGAAAACAATATGAAAATATCAGGAAGATTGGGTGGAAAAAGAGATGATCCAAAGCTATTTGGAGACAAGAAGTACAAATGGGATAATGAGAGAAATGTTGGAAACAAGAAACAAGAGGAAGATAAATTGGATAAGGTGTTGAATGCATTGAAGGATTTAAAAGCACCTACTAATAGAATTAATAATGCTCCTGCCAATGAAAAGCCTCAATTCAACAACCATTTCAGTAGGCAGAATACACTGCAGAATTATCCCTACAACACCCAATGGAAGGATGGAAAGCCTATTGTCCCTACTGCAAGAGGAAATAATGATAAAGTTGTCCCTGATCCTTTGCAAAAATCCTCTGTAAATGTTATAGAGAATGCACCATGGTGCATAGCATGCCAGTCCCCTCATTCTACAGAGCATTGTGTGGTTGCACAATCCATGTTAGCATATCAAGATGATAACAATGAGGAGTTAGATCAAGAAGAAAATCATGATGACATTGGATGCAACAAGGAAACTTCATATTTAGGATATGAAGATGATTCTGATATTGATGAAGAAGCAAATGTGTGTTTGAAAAGACACAATAGGGCACTTTTCCATCAGGAGGTTTTTTTTGATAATGATGACATTGATGAAAAGATATGTAACATGAATTCTTCCTCAGAAACAGTAAATTTGAGAAGACCTTCAAAGGAAGAAATGGATAGAATTATTGCAGAAATGATATCCCAAGTGCAAACTAGAGGCACGATGGCAAGGGATACAAATGGGAAGGTTGTAGGAATGTTTATAAAGAACACCAACTCCGGGGAACTCAGTGGAAATAAATCGAAGGATGATCATTTAGTGAGGTTAAAAAATGTGAAAGGTAAGAAGTGGGAACCTAAGGGAGTTGGAGCTGAAAGGATTCCTATTGTTGAAGATAAGAATCATCAAAGTGAAATGGAAAAGCTAGTTGGCACAATGGCTAAAGATGAAAAGATGAAAATCACCAATACAATTAATATATCAGATAAACAAAAGGACACTAAAGCAATACAGATTGAGTTTCCTCCCTCTATCCCTATTGACATGTTGGCTGTGTTGTCTTAGATAACTGTCAAGGTTCCATTGTCAAAATTGTTAAGGATCCCTGAACATAAAGATAGGGCTATTGCATGGGTAGATAATGTTCATAATAATGATGTTGCATGCAATGAACCTCAAGATAAAGTTTTGAAAGAAGTGGAGGTCCAAGGATTGGTATCTCACATACCACCTATATACTTGGATAATTCTGTCAATGCTAGCATTGAAAATATAGATCCATTCTTCTTGAGTATCCTTGTGAATGGAATGAAATTAAGAAATTGTATGATTGATTCAAGTGCCTCCAATACTGTTATGCCTTTTAAGATTATGGAAAAATTAGGCCTCAAAGTTGACACTACTCAAGGTAGATGTTGTGCAATGGATCAGAGAGAAGTATCCATCATTGGGACTATAAATGCAATGCCATATAGATTGGTAGCCTATCCAGAGAAATAACTTACTATGAGTGTCCTCATAGTAGACATTCCACCCTATTATGGTATGCTATTATCTAGGAAATGGAGTGCTTCCATGGGTGGAAGTTTGTAGTGTGACTTGTCTTTTGCAACTTTCAATTTTGATGGTCAGTCCATTAGGATTGAAAGGGAACCAAGGGTAACTTATATGATTGAAAAGAATATTGATAATGAGGTTACCTGCTTTTTAGATATTGATGTCAATGGTTTTAGAGCTGAAGTCACTTTACTTGAGAAGGAGCCTATATTGCCATGTATTTTTGAAGAGATAGGTTCCAAGTCTGAGAAGGATGATTTGTGGGTGATGTGCTTTGATGGTGCTAGCTACAAAGATGGAGCAGGAGCAGGTATTTTACTCATATCTCCTAGTGGGAATACCTACAAATTCTCTTTCACATTGAGTTTCTTTTGTACCAATAATATAGTTGAATATGAAGCATTGTTGTTAGGACTAAGATTGGCACACAAGCATGGAATTACATATATAAAAGTGATTGGGGATTCTGAATTGGTGGTATCCCAAATAAGATCAGTGTATGCTTCAAAGAACAAAAGGTTAAAATAGTACAAAAATGTTGTATGGGATTTGATTGAACATTTTGATGCCTTCAATATTGCATGGAAGGATAGAAGTAATAATAAGATGGCTGATTTTTTAGCCAATATAGAAATCAATCCCAATGACATTACTTTTGTAGGTCTCTCTAAGGTTGAAATTCAGACTAGGCCTAGTATACCAGATAATGTTGAAAATCGGCAAGTTTTTGAAGATGACTAGGACATCTTGAGATTTTTGAATTGTGAAGACCAATATTATGGTCAGGAGTTAGATTGTTTAGCCTTGGTTGAGATTATAGAAGGAAAGGAGGTTGTCCTTGGTAATGAGGTCATGCAACTTAAAACTAACAAGGTTCCCAAGGGACTTGTTGTTCTTGAAAATGTATTTGATAATCAGGACAGAGTTCAGATAGGTACTAAGAAGGAAGACCAAATGAATCTAGAAGAGATAAATCTTGGAACACAAGAAACACCTAAGAAGGTGTACATTGGTAAAGAAATGTCTCATAAGCTAAGGAAGTCTTTGATTGAGTTATTAGGAAAATTCAGGCATGTCTTTGCATGGTCATATGATGACCTAAAGGTTTATAGAGAAGACTTGTTCCAACATATTATTCCTTTGAAAGAAGATGCCAAACCCTTTAGGCAAAAACAAAGGCCTATAAATCCTACCTTAGCACCTAAAATGAATGAAGAATTAATGAAGCTAAGAGATGCTAGAATTATAAATCCCATTAGGCATTCTTCTTGGGTGTAAAATTTGGTCCCTGATAGGAAGAAGAATGGAGACATCAGACTATGTGTGGATTTCAGAAATCTAAATCTCTCTTCTCTAAAGGATAACTACTACTTGCCTAATATGGAGGCTATGTTGCAAAGAGTGACTGAGTCTAATTTGATGTCTATGATGGATGGTTTCTCTAGTTATAATCAAGTAATTGTAAAAGAATCAGAACAATTTAAGGCAACTTTTACTACACCTTGGGGGACATATGTTTATGTGAGAATGCCTTTTGGTCTCACAAATGCTGGTGCAACTTTTCAGAAGGCAATGGATGTTGCCTTTTCAGATTTCATAGATGATTTCCTTGTTGTTTATCAAGATGATTCAACTACATATTCCAAGAAGGAAGAGGATCATTGCTTTCATTTGGAGAAAATATTTGTGAGGGCCTTGGAATATGTCATTTCATTAAATCCAAGGAAATGTGCATTTGGTGTCACTGAGGGTAAGTTTCTTGGCCACTTGGTTGGAAAGCACGGAGTTAGAATTGATCTTGAGAGGGTGGTAGCCATTGATAAGATTCAAAAACCAAAGAATATTAAAGGAATTCAGTCTTTCTTTGGCCAGGTGAATTTCTTGAGAAGATTTGTTACAAATTTTGTTGAAGTCACTAAGCCTATATCCAAGATGTTGAAGAAAGGATCTGAGATAAAGTGGGAAGGTGAGCCTAATGAAGCTTTCGAGAATATCAAGCAGGTTATTAAAGATGCACCTATGCTCAAGGCACCTGATTACAATATCCCAATGCATATCTTCTCCTTTGCATCTTTTCATACTATTGCTGTAGTTTTATTGCAGAAAAATAATGAAGGCTATGAGCAGCCTATTGCATTTTTTAGTAAATCTTTGTAGGCTGTTGAACTGAAATATGATATCAATGAAAAACAAGCACATGCACTGGTGAAGGTTGTCAAGGCTTTTAGATGCTATCTGATGGGAGCACTTGTGGTTGCTTTTGTGCCAAGTGCTGCAGTAAAAGATATTTTCTCACAACAAGAGGTGTCTGGGAGAAGATGCAGATGGATAAATAGAATTCAAGAATTTAGTATTGACATCTAGGTTAAAAAATTGGTCAAAGGACAAGGATTGGCAAAACTGATGGCTCAATCTAATCTTGAAGCAAACCAGATAAACCAAATTGAAATTGACTATACTTGTGATATGGATGATTGTATCTGGTATCAAGATATTATATTTTACTTAAGGAACATGAGTTGCCCTGAAGGAATGGATGATAATAAGAAGAGGACATTAAAGTTACAAGCCATCAAGTATGTGATTGTAAAATGCAAATTATATAGGAAAAATTTGGATTGCATACTTTTGAAATGTTTTGATGAGAATCAAGATGACGAGTTGTTAAAAGAAATGCATGAGGGAGTTTGTGGAGGACATTACATGGGTAAAACCACTACTCAAAAAATCTTGAGAGTAGGATTCTAGTGGCCCACAATCTTCAAGGATGCAAAGCAATTGGTAAGGAGGTGTATGCTTGTCAAAGATTCTCTGGTAAGCTTAAATTTTTAGGTAATGTGCCTTTAAGGCTAGTTGAAGTGCAGGCTCCATTCCAACAATGGGGAATAGATTTTATAGGAGAAATTTCAAACAAGTCTAGTGGGGGACATTCTTGGATCTTAGTTGCCACTGATTATTTTACAAATTGGGTAGAAGCTATCCCTACAAGGAATTCTACTAGTAAGGTGGTCACTGATTTCTTGTTGAATAATATTGTTACCAGGTTTGGTTGTCCTGAGAGGATTGTTAGTGATAATGCAATGTGCTTTAGGTCTGTTGAGTACAAAGATTTCTTCAAGGGTTTAGGAATTTAGGTGTCATATTCCTCACCTTATCATCCATAGGGAAATGGACAGGCTGAATCAACCAATAAAAGTTTGGTTAAAATCCTCAAGAGGATCCTTGATAAGAATAAAAGAGCATGGAATTCAAAGTTACCATTGGCTGTATGGGCTAGTAGGGTAATTGTAAAGAAGGCAATTGGTTGTGCACCATTTGATTTAGTATATGGGATACATGCAAGGATGCCTCAGAACAACTTATTGGAAATGTATAGGTTTGTTCAATTATACAATGAGGATATAGATGATGAAATGCAGTTAAGAATTGAAGATCTCATTAGGTTGGATGAAGCTAGAAGAGAATCAGCCTCAAGAAATACCAAGTTGCAATTGCAGGTCAAGAATCTATATGACAAAAGGACTGTTGAAAGGAAGTTTGAACCAAATGACTTGGTATTGATTTGGAATGCTAGATTGCAAGATAAAGGGAAACATGGGAAATTTGATCCAATCTAGTTGGGGCCATATCTAATTCATGAAAAATGGGGCCATGATTCTTACATTGTAAAAGAACTAAATGGTGATATTCAAGAATTTCCAGTTCATGGACAGTTCTTGAAAAAATACTTCAATTGAAGGTATTTTTTTTCCATGAATAGTAGCTAGGTTTTTACATATGTGTGTGTTCTTTTTGGATTAGTTCATAGGGTTTTGTCCTATTGCTCTCTGTTGTTCAAGTTTTGTCCAGTAGGTGGTTTGCTTCACCCAGTAATTCTAGATCCTTGCCATGCCTGTAAGAGGCATACATCCCCAGACAGAGCCACTGTTAGCACCTGCAAAAAAATGTCATGGATATATGATTTCTTCTCTGGCCCCTACAAAGTTTTCTTGGTCTCTTGCCTCAAACCCTAGTTTTAATTTTCAAATATTTAGTCGTTGGAGGGTAAAAACCTAGTCTGTCCTGGCCCTATTCTAATTCTTCATTACTTTTTCAAGTCACTTAGGTCTCCTTTTTGCAAGTGGTCTTTTTCCCAGTCTTCACTGAATTGCACCATGTGTTTCCTTATTCTTAATCCTTCCAGCGATTCGGTGACTGTGTTGTCTCTTATTCACTTATTTCCTAGTAGTCTCATGTTAACCTTCAGTGATTGGGTGAATGCTATTGTCACAGGATCTCTTTTTCCTAGCGGTTAGACCCAAAGCATTCTGTGACTCTGCTAGCGGCTTGTATCTTTTCTTCAGTAGCTAGATCGCGTGATGGCGGGCTTGACATTTTAGTTATCTTTTAATTGGATGATAGGTGCATGAGCGCATGGAATCTTTCAAGCTTTTAAGATCATACACCAGCTGTCCGATCTTCCAAATGTCAAAAGAATGAGCAGGGTGGGGTCATGCTTTAATGGCATTGGCAACAGATTCAAGATCAATGACTGTCTTATGTTTGCATGGAATCTTTCCAGGCTATGCACTCATAAGACCACCGTTTGATCTTCCAGGTAATCTAGTGATTCTCAGTGGGTCCACTACCAGGTATGTACAAATTGTAGCTTTTCATTGGTTGAGCTAGATGGTGAGTTGGAATTTGTCAGTGGGGCCTGGCTTTCAATTGTTAGAAGGTCTAACGATTGGCACATGAGCGCATGGAATCTTTCCAAGCTATAAGATCATGCGACAGCCATTGATTTGGTATCAGACTATAAGGGATGGCAGTGGGTCCATCTGCCAGGTGTTGCAGACTTTTTATGTTCTGATTGGTCATGGGTTTCATGACAAGGATGTGTCAGTGGGCCCGAATCTTTCATGGAGAATTATCAAAAAAAGAAGATCTATAATTTCTGCTTGATCACATGGAATCTTTCCAGGCCATGCGATCATGCGACCACCGTTCGATTTAAAAGTTTTTTGGTTGGGTCATCTGTCACCAGATCACCAGATAGAAGGTCAAAGGGGATTCATGATAGTTAGCTCTCCCTTAGTCGCGTAATCTCCAGATCAGAATGCAGTTAGTGTTTTTGTCTCGCGACCTAGCGGGCAGTTTGAATTTCTTCAGTCGTGTGACCACAGGAAAATGTAGCAGTTAAAGAGATGTCTGCATGATCTCATGACTAAAGACAAATTTGAAACATGGGAAAAGTAGAGGATCTGATGATCATGATATAAAGTGAGCCCAGATTTGAATGCTGGCCATCGATATGTTGTCTGGTGCCATAATATAGCTGTTTCTCCCAAATTTGAAATTTTAAAAGGTTTTTTAGCGACAAAAGGACTGGTTTTTAATGCTTTAGTGGCTGGATTCGGTAGATATGATTTTGCCAACTGATGGAGTGTGGTCCAAAAGGTTTGATAATTGTTTGCAGAGGGTTTGTATCATGAAAGAGTTGCTCGAGGCATGTTATAGGTGAAATGATTAGACTGATAACTTAGTAGATTCATGATCTTTGGTACATAAGTCAGAAGATATCATAAAAGAAGATCATTCTAGGATCTATTTTCTCTAGGTTGCTTGGTTTTCATCCAATGAAATTAATTTCTGATTGAATCTAGTGGGTTTGGTGGGTGAAAACCCTAACCTTTACCCTAGTCATTCGTAGCTTGTTGCATCCTAATTTTTGGGATTCCAAGGTGACTAGTGATATATATTGTAGTTGTTTTTACCTTTTAGGGTTGTTGATGTTATGTTGAAAATCAATGTAAAAGACTGAACAAGGAGAGCCTGGATTTTGGGTTTTGTTTCCTAGCATTCTGTTGTCTTAGTAATGTATAGACTCTGCAAATTTTAATGAGAATACACTTGAATTCCAATCTCAAATTTATGTTTGTCTTCTTGTTTTGATCTTGGGCTCATATATGTTAATGTCACAAAGTGAGTTAGCATATGGTGGACAAAGAACATTATGGAATTATCTTTGAGTTCCTAACAAAGTTAGGATTAAAGTCTTTAAGGTAGTTTCAGTGAGATTAGGGTTGGATAGGAATTTGATGATCAGGTTTGGGAATGAGAGGGATAATAGGAAAAGTACTTATTCTGAGTTCCAGAGTGTTTGAGTTAGGATTTTTAGTTGATATATGTTATTGAGTGACTCTATGCCCTAGGTTAAGGCACTGATCCATTCTCTAGAAGTAGTTTACATCATCAATCACACAGTTAAATGATAAAATATTTTAAACTAGTTTATAAAGGGTATAGTTGTATAATATTTTGTGACTCCTTTGAAGAAGTGAGTCAAAGGTACACCCGCCTGAGCATCTAGGCTCAAACTGTAGGAGGATCCTTGTTGATCCTTGTTAATTGGCCCTTTTCCTTGCAGACTTTAGAGTGGTGATAGAGTCAGTGACATTAGTTTTTCAATCATAGTGTAAACCTACAAGTAGAAAGAAAAGGGGAACCAACATAGCTTTTACCAAGAGTGCAACATGAGGATGCATCTTTCTCAATTTTTTCTTAACAGGTTTGACATTTGGAGCTATAGATAAATGATGCATTATAAGATTAGGATCCAACCCTGACATATCTGAATATTTCCATGCAAAGTTGATCTTCTTTTCTATTAAGAATGTAATTAATTTTTTCTTCTCTTCTTCTGATAAAGATTGTGCTACATGAATCAACTGTGGTTCTTCTGTTGTTCCTAAGTTGATGGATTGAGTGGGCTCAATTAGAATTGGAGATCTGTCCTATAAATGACTTGGAAGGACATCAAATATCTCATCCTTAGGCACCTCAGAGAGGTTTTCACCTTTGGATACATCTTTTATTTTTACTTTTGTAGGTTCTGAGACTGCCACAAAGTGGTTTTCACCCTCAGAACTCCCTTTCTTTTTATTCTTATTCTTATTTTTCTTACTAAGATACTTGATGTACGACTCCATCATGCTAACGCTCAATTCACTGATGGAAGTTCTCATAGGCTCAACTACATTGAGGTTACAAGAAAGGGCATAGTCATTTGAGAAGGTATAAATACCATGGCTCAAATTTGTGGAGGTTTGATCAAGAAGTTCAGGATGTTGGATAGTCAAAATGGGGAAAGATTGGGAAAGAGTGTTTATGGATATGGATCTATCATCATTGGTCCTAACCTAATGCTTGAGTTCAAAGGTGATATTACAAATTAAGACATTCAATTTGTGAATAGGCTCAATGTCATCATGGAAGTCCAATTCAGCCATTAGTGGATCAGATTCAAATAAGCTCATCATTTCTCTCTAGACTTACATTGGGTTTAGGTGCATATTGGTGAATAACATCAACATGTTTCTCTATAATAAGCTCATCTTCTTCTGGAATGGCTCCCCATTCATAGTCATTAGATTCTTCATCTATGCCTCTAGGAAATCTAAGAACACGAGTAAAGTCGGGATAAATACCCCAAGAAGGGTTACCCTTAGATTCTGATTTGAATTCATACTCATGAGAATCTATCTAAGAATAACTACCACCTTCCTCTTTGTCTGTTTGATTGTCTTCGAGATTAGTTGGTTCTTGTGTTGCAACTATCTCTTGCTCTATAGTAGGTTCTTGTGTTTCTACTACATTAATTCTTTTGATTGGGTCATCTTTAGCATTAAGAAGATCTTTGATTTCTTTAAGAAAATGCTCATAAGGGATAAGTTCTGAGCTGTCTGAATCACTGTCCGATGGTTCAGTTTCTTCCTTCTTAAGAAGGGGTTCTCCTGGTGCGATCTACTCTATAACATGGGAATAATTACCTTTGAGGTGGAAGGGTTTCTTTTTAAAGCCTAAGCTAATAGTATCTTTGTTTGCCCTACCAGTATGTGAAATAGGTGTTATAAGACCTTCTCCTCTGACTCCTAGAGGTCCTTTACCTAAATATCCCATCTTAGCTATCAGTTTATCTCCTGGACCATATGCCTTAGAAGGGATTTTGGATACTGTAGAGTCACTAGTTGGAATAGCTTGAGATTTAGGTTCATCTTTGTATAGCCATGTAAGCACAGCTTCATCTTCTTCAAATTCTTGCTTGGAGACTTGTTCTGCTACAAAATTCTTTTTATATGCCTCCCAAGGTTCTTTAGAGTCTGGTTTGGACTATTTTAAAGATTGTCCATTAGACTTAGGTGAGATAGGTAGAGATTTCAAAGATAAGATTGGCTCTATAGTATATTCTCCCATACCATTTTCTTTGATATTGACCTCCTTTGCAACGTCTTCCATTTTAGATGTGGATGCTTCTTTTGTTGGCTTAATGGAAGATTCTCTGTTATTAGGTACAAGTTTATCCGCACTTTCTTTCAATGTATTGCAAGTGGTGGATATGTTTGCTAGAATAGTGACCTCTACTCCTTCATAAGGAAATTTCAAACATTGGTGGAATGCAGAAGGAATAGCCTTCATCTCATGTATCCATGGTCTCCCTAGAAGAATGTTGTAAGCCAAAGGTAGATCAAGAACTTGACATATGTTATCTCTGATAACTGGACCTGCTCTGATAGGTAAGACAATGGTGCCTTTAGAAGATCTTTCTTGTTAATCATAGGCTTTTATAGTTATTTTCTTTCTAGGATCAATAGCCAATTCTGAAAATCCCAATTGTGTGACCAAGCTGTAAGAATAAATGTTTAGGCCAGCGCCCCCATCTATCAACACACGTTTGACTCTATGGTTCTGGATCAAGACTTCTATATGCAAGGGATGGTTATGTAGGTGACTCAAGGAGTTGTCATCTTCCTCTAAAAAGGAGATATATTGCAAAGATGTAAGATGTCCAACCATAGTCTGGAACCTGTCTAAATCAAGGTCATCAAGAACATTGGATCCGAGCAAAGCTTTGTCTAGAATAGCTCTATGAGGTGGAGATATCCGAAGCAACTCAAACATGGATATTTTTGCATTAGTGTGTTGGAGTTGTTGAACAATTTTATAAGATGTCGGCCTCGTATCTTTAGGATTGGAAGATTTAGAAGCAGCCTTCTATTTGGAAGCAGAAGAAAGATTGAAGGGCATCTTAGGGACATTTGATGAATCTGGGATTTGTCCATTCAGATGTGCCTGAGCTTGTGATCAAGTCACTACATTAGCTAAATTATGATCTCTATCTCTTCGCACAATTGTGATGACATTGCAATGCTCAGAGAGACAAGGTTCAACCATATTGATAACAACATTATTTCCAGGGTAAACATAATTGACCTTTGCCCCCATATTAGGCTGAGAAGATGAAACTTCTTGACCATGTTTAAAAAATGGTTATGTGAATGCTGTATGATCATTATTGCTCTTATGATTGTCAATTGTGATGTCTCCCTTATCAATCAGATCTTGAATAGTATGTTTCAAGCATAAGCAATTATTAGTTTTGTGACCTTTACCCTGATGAAAATCATAGAATTCATTCTCTCTCCACCATTTTGGTTTAGGGTCAGGATCAGATTGTCAAATCTCAGGCAAAGAGATGATGTTATTAGCCAACAGAGTTCTCATGGCTGATTCCAAAGAATCTCCAAGAGGAGTGAACTTTCATTTATTATTAGCAGACCAAGATTTGTATTCTGGCTTCTTTTGAGATGGTTTAGACACCTTTTTCTTTGAAGCTTTGATGGCTTGGGTGCCAATAGTTAGATTGAAAGCTGGTGCCTTTGATGGGGCATGAATAGTATCAACAATGCCATCTGTGATGATGCCTTTATTCTTGTTCCAATTTTTGTTCTTGTCTTTAGAACTGGATCCTGATTCGTACTTGTCCTTTTGAAGTGTGATGTCTCCTTTTTTCACAAGTACCTTTTCAATTTTGATCGCATTGTCTACCATCTTATCAATAGATGTATGATCTTGCATTTGTAAAGGGTAGTTAATCTCTAGGATAAGATTATTGATGAAGATTTTCAGCTTCTCAGTTTCTGGAATAGGCCTAGCATATAGAGAGAATTTCTTCCTCCATCTCTTGAGAAATGTCAGGAATGGTTCTCCTAGATATTGCTTGAGATTGGAGATATCAATCATGGTGACTAGATGTTGAATGTTGTAGGAGTATTTCTGATAGAACACTTTGATCAACTCCTCAAAAGTTTTGATAGTAGAAGGCAATCTAGAGAACCAATGAATGGCTGCTCCCCCTAGAGATCAAGGAAAGAGACGCATCAAATAAGTTGGTTCATGCATGAACTCCATAGATTGTGTATAGAATTCCCTGACATGATCTTGAGGATCAGAGTGTCCATCATACTTATCATATTTAGGCATCTCCACTCTTTTCAGGAATGGTGGCATGTACAAATCTTTGTCAAATGGAAAAGGACATAGGGCCTCCATAGAGAACTCTTTGGGTTCCTTTTCTTTCTCAAGTTTATTAAGTTTGACTTGCATGGCATGCATTTGTTTCATCATAGCTGAAATATGAGTTCTTCCTCATGTGTAATGATATCTTCAACATTAAAGTTGGGAGGAATTTTAGCTCCTTGATGAGCTAATTGTAAAAAGTATGCTTCTCTATCTTCTTTCAAGAAATGCTTCATCATTCTTTTGAAGTCATTGTCATTTTGATACTGAGCAATTTCTTCAAGTGTGGGTTCCTGATTTGGACCATGTTGAGATTGAGCTCTTTGAGAGCCAAAGTTTGTCCCTGCTTGAGACATGGTAGGAGTTCTCCCTGGGATAGATTGAGGAGGAGTTTGTTGATTACCTCCCTAAGTTGATGAAGGAGGAATGTAACTAGATTTCAATAAAAAATTACCAAGATCGTCATCTTTGTAAAGACCAGAATTGTAGAGTTGCTCAAGAGTTGGAGCCTGGAGAGTATTCAAAGGTATGGTATGGGATATTTCTCTAGATTTCTTGTGAGAGGAAGCTCTAGTTTCCACCATTAACCTTGGGTGAAGCAAAAGAATATGATGAAGACAACTAAAGAAAGATCTAATTCAAGAAGATCAAATGACACAACCTTGTCAAGGTTTGATTGATTGAAGCTTAGATTAGATGTAAATGAAGGAGACTATGCCCTAGATGTATGGGTAGATTCCCAAAAGATAGCAGACACGATTTCAAAACACAGCCATTTTGAAGATGAATTAAAGATTGATAGTTACGACAAGGTTTTGACACAAGATGAAAAAGACTCAAATTGATAAAATAGAAGGCTAAATTAGATTCAAAAGGCCACTCTAGGAAAATTATTGGATTCTTAGTAGTTGCTGCTCTATTCCTGACATAGTGATTTTCTTGACAGACTCTGGAAATAGGCTGGAAAGCTAGGTCTTTGACAGTTCTGACAACTTTCTGGCAATTTTTCAAAATTTCTCAAACAACTTTCTACAGGCTCGTACGACAGTGGGTATAGCATGAAATGACACTTGACAAACTCATATGACTATTGCAAAACTTGCATGATAGTTGATAGCAGGGTTTTTGACTTTTTGAATTGACTGGTAGCAAAACTCGTATAACAATATACCATATACCATACAACAATCTTGGGGTTCTGAAATGACAATAGCCAAAAGTCGTACAACTTTATCACTTTACAAGATGAATTTTGACTCCAAAAAGGTGTTTGACATCAGATTTTGCAATTTTTTAGATTTTTAATTTCAAATTGTTCACAAAATTGTCTATCCAGATTTGAAGATTGTATCAGATTGATTCGTTCTTAGTAACCAGATAGATAAACATGCCCGCAAAATAGCAAGCAAGTGATCTCAAGCACGTCTGAAAACAATGAACAGGGGACAAAGAAACCCTGTGCAAGAAAAATCAAGTGACTGAATTGTGCTAATCCCTAGGAGTGCTAACAGTGTATGTTCCAAAAAGTTTTGCAATAATGCACATATTCCTAAAAAAATGAAAATTTGGCCTCACTAGGGTTTTTAGTAAAGGTCTAACTCTGCAAATTTTGTGAGCTCAAGAGGGTGAACTCCAATCCAAGTGCACTGGGGTTTTGACACAGTACAAGAATTTAATCAATCAGGAGCTGCTAGGGAGATCTGATAGCCCAACAAGAGACCACGCCTGTGAAGATTTCCTCCACAAGGACATTTATATAGCGGCTGCTGCTACCACGATGAAAAGGGCTATTATCGCTTGAGGTTCTGTCAACATGGTTGACCCAATTAAGGGAATGTCCACTATGGTTAACCCTCTCTAAAGGTGACTCACAAAATATACCACATGGAGACTGGTTCCAGATTCAAGGATCTGAGTTTCTGGTACTACTCAAAAAGGGAGTAGAGCATAGTCCTCATAGTAATTTTTAGTGGCTAATATTCGCCAATTGGCTAATTTTAGAAATTTGAGAATCCAAATTTGGCTAATAATTCAAGATTTAAGGCAACCTAAATCGCCACATTTTTACAAAATTTTGATTTAAAAATATTTAAATCGTAAAATAATTTATTTTATAAAAAACTTGAACTCAAAAATTTGCCACAATATTTGATAATTATTTGATTTGATTAGCCAAAATTTTAGAAGTTATTGTAGAAATTTAAATTAATTCTCTAATAATATATCATGATTATTAGTTACTGTAGGGATCTATCACCAACTTTTAGTTGCCATTACTGACTTAAAGTATAATCTGGTGACCCTCATTATATTTTATGAGAAAAAAATGTTACTATTTGGTTTGTAATGCTTATGGGAGCTAAAATTTCTTTCAGATTATTGATCTCAATATAAATCAATGGCCTTGAAGAAATTTTGGGCCCCATTAGTATTTAAAAATATCAATACATTGGTCTCACACAATACAATGAGGTTATTAAATTATATTTTAAATAAATGGTAGCAAGTAATTATTACAAAGTCTATTCTTTGAACCCATCAAAGATCTCCACATTAAGCCTAATAATTTTCTATAAGAATTCTAATTTTTTTAAATAGAAGTATTCACCATGGTGATTAATTAATTCTTTTTATTGTTTGAGATTCACCAATATTTTCCACAAAAAAATTGTTATTAAAAAATAATCGCCAATAAGAATCTATCTTTTTTCAAAAAATTTGAGAGATTCGCCAGTAGAAATTAATTTTTTTTTTCAAGAAAATGAAAGATTCGTCAAGATTTTATATCTTTTTTAAGAGGGGGTTTTCTTAAAGATTACTATGATAGTCCTCTAGCCTTTTCACTTTTAACCCAAACAAAGTAGACAGATTAATCCGACACGCTAAGACCAAGATTATCTCACAGAGATCTATGATGTCAACCACTCATGATCTATCAACCTCTCCGGAGAGAGAATATATCAATTAGAAGCTGAAGACGCACAAATCTAGTAGAACGTGAGATGCTCTTAGTAACCTCCCTACCTACAAGGGTTCCTTCATTGAGAAGAGTTTCACTGGAAACCCACTCTCTCAAGAACCACGAATAGTGTTCATAGGGCCTATTTACTATGTGTAACAAAGATGCTGAAAAGCAAATCTATGTTCATTTTTATAGCCTAAAATGAAATCTTTGATATGAAAACAATAAAGGTCACACAAGCTTGACATGCAAGAGTTCTTTTTAATCCAAATCGAAATGTTATCAGCTGAGAAGATTACATGAATTCCTCACAATGCGCTTATTAGATTCTTACCTATTTTTAGTAACTCTCACACTTTTTCCCAATCAAAATCAGCAAAAATCAATTAGAAACAACAAATTTCAATTGTTAATGTTAGCTGTTAGTCCAAATCTGGAAAATGGCTAAAAAAGTGAAACGACAATTGAAACCTGGCACTGAAAGTCATACGACAGTGGGTCACCTACCCGATGACAATCCAGAAACTCATACGACAATGGGTATCAGATCATACGACAAAAGAGCTTCCAAACAACACTGGGTTTCTGACGGTATGATCCTCGATCAAATCAACTGTCGTACAATAGTGGGTATCTCCTAATACAAGTTTCTGACAAAACTCATACAAAAATTGTATGGACAGAAATTAAAAATTGTAGCTTAGAATAGAAAATGACAAGAAGATGATAGAAATTGATATAAATTGAATGAAAACCCATTTCAGGGCCCCACGGTGGGTGTCAAAAATGTGTGTGTGAATTTTGTACCTAGCTGTAGACACAACACTTCGGTAAAACATTAGAGGTTAGCTTAAAATAAAAATCGAGCAGTGAAATGAAAACCAATCTAACCAGGTGATTTACTGTCTTCTAGTAGATGCGAGTATGTATTCTCATATTGGACCGAGATCAGTGACCTTGATGACACCTAAATGAAGGATTTGAATGCAAAATATAGATATGGGATGAATGCAAATTAATCTATATTTTTGGATTTTCTATGCAATAAGATGAAATAAACTAATATGAATCTATTCTAGATGAAAAATTGATATGCAAATGTAATTAATCTAACAATGATATGCTAAATATGAAACTAAGATGACAAGATTGATCTCACAAAAGTTGTTGATTCGCAAAGAGGCTTCAATTCTTCAGATGTCGATTCACCAGTGTTATTGTGCAAATTCGTGGACTAATTTTGGCAGAGTAAGTATGCAAACTTATGAGATGATTTGTGAAGAGCTGAAGCCTTGATTTTATAGAAATCTAGGGCTTTGGGGATGCATGGAAAAAGCCATAAATCACTCTAGTTGATTTTTGAGTCAACAAGGAATTAAAGATAGTTAACTCACAAAAATCATGCAAAAAATAGCTTTTTGATTTAAATCAGAAATTGAGATCAACTTTTAACTCAAAAGAGAGTTGAGTTTATTTTTAAAACAACTTGAATTGATTTTTTGATTTAAAGTTTAACTGCTTTTTGGATGTGCATAATTAATTATGAATTAAATAAATAAATAAAGTGATTTATCCTCAACTTAACTGATTTTAAAAATAAAACAATTGATTTATGGGTTAATCAATTATTAAATCAAACTTTTATTCAAAAACTATATTATTAAATTTGACAATTGACATTAATTAATTAAATAAGAATTTAATCAATTAGTGATAGGATATTTGATTTATTGTCAAAATGAAATAATACAATTTAGGAATAAATATAATTAAATCTAATTAAATAATTAAGTGGCAGTATTAAATCTAACTAATTAAATATTCAAAATATTCAATTAATCAAACTTTAGGATAAATAGGATTTATCGCCAAATAATCATTAAATTAAAGATAATTAGGATAAATAGGAATATTACTAGGAATATTCCCCGATGCAAAATTTAGGATAATCAATTAGGATTCGATAATGCGTCGATGTGCCTTAGGTTAGGACTTTGATGTTGATTTTGTTCAATCTATACTTGTAGCCCATTTTTGGGGTATTTCACCTAGCTGTCCACAATTGTAACATTTCATGCTTGCAAAGTGTGACCCCATACTAAATCCACTTGATCTTCCTCTACCACTTTGGAATCCTCTACCTTTGCCATAATTCCTTCTTGCACTTGGTTCACTAATTTTTTCAACCAATTTGGAGTCTCACTGACTTCTAGGTTCATTTCTCCTACCACCATAACCACATATATACCTTCTAGAGTCTCTCCCTCTACCTTTACCTTTGGGGTTAGACTCTTGCTTCTTCTTGTTCTTTTCTTCTACCTTTAGTGCCAATTGCAAGCACTTATGGATAGTAGTAGGAGTCCAAAGACTAATCTCTTCTTGGATACTCCGCCTTAATCCACCCAAGTATCTAGCAACCCGAATACTTTCCTCTTCTTGAACCTTGGACCTCAAATAGAGTTTTTGAAACTCCTCGGTGTAAGAAGCCACATCCATCTCTTTTTTTCTAAGATTTTTCCTTTTCTTATGCATTTGGATCTCATGATCTTTTGGCAGATAATTCTCCTTGATCTTTATGACCATAGCTCTCCAATATGCAATAGGTCTTTTCCCTTCTCTTTCCCTTTCTTCTTGAAGGAACTTCCATCGTGTTAGGGCTGGTCCTCTTAGCCTTGATTTATCCACCTTCACTCTTTGTGCCTCTGAGACACCTTCACATTCAAAGTGATTCTCCATCCCTTCAATCCACTCCATCACTTGCTCTGAATCCATTTTTCTAGTGAACATGGGTATCCCTTCTAATGCTTTGCCTCCCAATACCTTAATGGATTTTAGCAAAGGTTCCTCTTATATAGGTGGCTGGTTCAAGGACATAATCTTCATCAGCTAATTCTTTACCTTTCTCATCTTCAACTACCATCTTCTCTTGCATTCTACCAGCGGTCACTGCCACTTCATCAAGCTTGTCTTTCAAAGCTTCCACAGTCTCCTCTAGGAGTCTATTTCTTTCTTTTTGTTCAACTACTTCTCTGGCCAATTCAAAATTGGTCACCATTGTGTTATCTCTAATGGATTCACTTCTTTCTGACATACACCTTTCACTACCCAAGCCTTTCAATGGCTATGATACCAATTTGATAGGGAGATCTTCTTCAGACTAGTCCTACTTCCTTTAGGACTTACCTAGGCCTTTCCTTGACCTATCTTATGGTTCTTTAGACCCTTCATACTGAGGGATTCTTCCTAATCTCCTCTACTCCTCAAGATCTCACTACCAAGGATTACAACCTAGTCTTGTTCACAATACCCTTCATATGAATTCAACTAAGGAATTCATCCCTTCATCCAAATTATTGATTCCAAGTATTTAGCATGAGAGAAGACTCAATTTTTCTTAGTTTGATTCATTTTGAGGTATTCCACCATGTAGCTTCTCCCTTCTACAAGTTGATCTCCAAAACTTAGACCAAAAGGCTACTAGGTCCTTGTAGGTCTTCCAACACACTATTTAGGGCTTAAATTTTCAATTTTCCACATAAGTGGTCAAAGTGATTACATTTCTTGATACCCTTTTCAAAGTTACAAAGGATTTTGAACTCCTTAGGTCTCTAAGCCCTACATACAACACTTTCCTATCTTAAAGCCTTGTTTTTAGGCCTAATTAGGCCCCACTGGTTTTCAGTGAGGGTTTGTTGGTTACACCCCTTTCCCTTTTGGTCAAAGTATCTCCTTCACAAGATGGAGTCTTTGATAATTAAGGAACACTTTCTTGAAGCTAGATTGACATTCTCAATCCCCGATCCCTCTCCCATTTGCTAGATCAACAACAAGCTACCTAGTCGGGCTAGCTCTGGCTCACCTAGGGATTGCTCTTAAAAATAATTCCCCTATAAAATAGACCATAAAAATACATATTTACATAGCCTATATAATTCCCTAACATATTCTAGGAGGCCGTACAAAACCATCCATGGAAACCTATGTTAGAGCCATTTTTGTTACCTCTACTCTGAACAATCCAGCAAGCTAGTCACAGAGGAGGATTTAATTTACAAAGCTAAAAAGAAAGCTATAAAACTAAAGTAAAGCTCTAATATAATAAAAAAAACATTAATAATAGATTCATGCAAAGATTGGCTTAGGTCTAATCCATGATCGAGGATTACCAAGCTTTCTATTCAATCAAAAATGGGTACAATTCACACCAGTCTATAGAAATTGAAAGCACACACATAAAACTAAGTTCCAACCTTATGTCTCGATAGGAAAAAGACATATATAGGCTTACTCAACCGATTTTGATCAGTTTCAACCCTATAACTAACTCTGTCTCTCAGACAGGCCTTAGACAATTTGTTGTCATGACAACTTTGCAAGGTTTTCATGACAACTTTTACAAATTGCTTGACAACTTTTCTAGGGTTGTGCCAATAGGTCTAAAAAACCCCTAAGAATCACCTAAGACCTCTAAGACCCTATTTCATCTTTATTTTACTCATTTATCTCATTTTCACAGTCAAACCATGTCTTTGACTGATTGGTAACATCCAATGGCATACGAGCCATATCCTTTGGGTCTACTCTAGGTTTAATGAGACCTTCACTAAGACACTAAAACATCTTCCTAAGAAACTATTGGATCTCAAACACACACCATACTAAAAAAACAAAAACAAATTCCTTGCTAGATTGTGACTTGGCCAAGGTCAATACAAGCCAAAACTAGGAGCTAGGAGCTAGGTTGGCCAAGAACCTAGGTGCTCCTTCACTAGTATTCCTGCTTCTGATCCATGTTGTGTATAAGAACCATCAAAATATAATTGCCATGTTTTTTCTTTAACATTAATGATTTCAAAATCTGGAAATTCCACTTGGATTGGATGTTCATCTTGTAATGGTGATTCTGCTAATTGATCAACTATTACTTGGCATTTGATAGATTTTGGGTCCACATATTTTGTATCGAATTCAAATAGAACAATGACCCATTTGGCTAGTCTCCCATTCAATGATGTTTTGCTGAGAAGATATTTCAAGGGATCAATCTTTGCGATAATTCTAATCTTGTGGGATAAAATATAATGTTGTAATTTTTGGGAAGCAAAAACTACAGCCAAACATGCTCTTTCAATGAAAGTATAGTTCAACTCATACTTCACCAATGTCCTTCTTATGTAGTATATAGCCTTTTCCTTTCCAGCTCTATCCTCTTGAGCCAAGAGTGCACCTAGTACATGTTCTGTTGCTGAGATATATAATATTAAGGGCTTGCCTCTAATTGGCGGCATTAATTTTGGAGGATTCATTAAGTACTTTTTCAATAAGGTGAATGCTTCTTCACATTTCTCATCCCATCTGAAATTAATTGTGTCCTTGTGAAGGAGTTGAGTAAAATTGTGGCATTTTTCTGCTAAATGAGAGATGAACCTTCAAATGGATTAAATCCTTCCTTGAAGAGATCTCATTTGACTAATATTTTGAGGTGCCCCCATTTCCATGATTTCCTTTACTTTGGATGGGTATACCTCTATTCATTTTGCTGACACTGTATATCCTAACAACTTTCCTAATTATACGCCGAATGCACACTTCTTTGGATTGAGATTGACTTTGAATTGCTCTAGTATCACAAAGATCTTTTCTAAGATGGGTAAATGTTCTTCCCTTGAGTGGGATTTAGAAAGTATATCATCTACATAGTCTTTCATGAATTTTTGCATCATGTCATGAAATATAGTTGTCATGCCCCTTTGATAGGTTGCTCTGATGTTCTTGAGACCAAAGGGCATAACATTCCAGCAGAATGTCCCCCATGTGCATGTGAATGTCATCTTGTCTTGATCTGTGAGTGCTGATGCAGGGGCATTATAGGGTACTCGATGAATCTGCATGGTGGTGTGCTATTTTGGTTATGTGGTACTCAGTTGCAGCTTTAACCGACGGTCTCAATTATTGAAGGAAGCTCGGTTTTTGAAGGAACTCGGTGAAGCTTCTTGTGCTCGGTGGAACTTGTGCTCGGTGATGCCTATGTTGCACGGTGTTGCTTGGCTTGGTCAATTATTTCACTAGTGCTCAATTTCTTCTCTAGCGCTTGGTAGTTTTGGTTTACTGACTAGAGTTCTTGGTGGTTTGGTTGGCCGACTTGATGCATTTATTGTTGGTAGCTGTTGTTGCATTCTCCTATGTAGATCTAGAGGCTGACATGGAGAATTAAATGTTTGTAAGGCTTTTTGTGAGCCGACTTGTATTCCATTTAATATTTGTTTGTAGGATTTAATTATGTCATCCAGCCAACTTGTGGCTAAAGATTAGTATTTAAGGAGTATTTGGGGTAGTTGTTTAGGAGGCGATTGGAGGAAGATAGAAGTGTAGATCTAGATCCTATGAGATCTTAAAGATTAGATTGATTTCTAATAGTTTGTAATAGTAGAGCTAGTGGTTTCTTGCTTGGAGATAAGGAGATTTCTTGGAGGCTTGCGGCTCAAGTTCAGATCTGCCTTAGGGTTTCTATCAGTTGTTGATTTGTTTCAGAACTAGACTAGCTAGTATTGGGTTGGATCTTGTTGATCTTTCTAAATTTTTTCTTGATTGTAATTGGCCATAACTTGGAAGGCCTTATAGCTGGGCATGTTAATGAAAATATGATTTGAGCATATCTTGTTGTGTTATTCCGCTATGTTGGTAGTTGGCTGCAAGGTTGGACTGTCCTTAATTGTATCCACCATCCTTGACTACGTCAGGTGGTATCAGAGAGAAGGTTGATCTTGTGAAGGTTGATCTTTTGAAGTTAACCTTGTTGGCGAAAATATTGTATGATCTGAGTTGCAAATCCATGGCACTGAACTTATTGAATCTTGACCTAGTTGTTCATGCAAGGTCACAAGGTGATGTGACTTGCATACAACTTGGAGGTTGTCACAAGGTGGTCAGTATAGGTTTTTGTTTCTTTGGGTTTTCTTATCTTTGAGGATGCCTCTGAGAAGATTGGACCCTAGAGTGATTGCAGATCTCTGTGATGCTATGGAATCGAAGATTACAAAGAAGGTGAAATCTGATTTTAGATCTGAGATGGAGCTGATGAAGAATGACATGATCATTGAGATCATGAGGGATATGACTGGTGTACCTCAAAATATTGGTACTAAATATGGTTATGAGGAAATTGATAAAGACTTTGAAGCTGCTGGATCTAGTGGAGATGACCGGAGAGATAGATCTAGCAAAGACAGAACTCATTAGTTGCATAGATCTGGAGCTCAGTTAAGTAATAGTTACTGAATGGAAGTTTCTACTTTATCTGGTACTGTAGACACATAAAATTGGACAAGTACTTTTCAAAATGCAATAAATCAATAAATGGCTTAAAAATCAATAAAATGCATTAAAATCATCAAAATGGATCAAATATCAATAAAATGGACATAATTAAATAAAGTTGAGCAAAAATCAATTAAAACAAAGGAATTATTAAATAATGATGTTAAATGATTAAATTGAACCTTAGAAGGGCCAAAAACAATATATAATTGATTTTAATCAATTAATTGTATAGTTGTTTAATCAAAAATCAAAAGGAACCTATTACCCTTCCATGGCTAAATTTAATTATTTAATTGAATTAATATTCCTTATTTTCTTTCAACAAAGTGATCAACCAATGAAAATTGAGAACAAAAGGACATAACTCACTCAAAAATTTAAATTGTCCAAAGATTTGAAACCATTTAAAGTCTTGTCCCCTCATTTGTCCCCCCATTTATGGACAATGCAAAGTTTTTGACTCAACCAAGGGATAACCATGATTACTTCACTCCACCCCCTACCCTTGGACATTTAATATAAGTATGAGGCATTTTGGAGAGCATTTCCATCTTGGAATTTCATTTGCAAAGCATTGTTATTATAGGCATTTGAATAGCATTCTAAGAGCAATTTGAGCATTTAAAGCAATTATGATTGTAGTTTGTCAATTTGAGCTAGATTAAGCATAGGATCATCATAGAAGCATAGCATAAGCATAGTAGCAGCATCATTTCTCATTTTAGAGGTGTCACTAGTGAGGATTGTAGCTGAGAGCTTCACTTACCACTTCTTTCTAGAGATCCATGGGATAATATAGATCATAATTTCAATTTTAGTTAAATTTGCATTGTATTTGATTAAATTGATGTTAGTAGATCTTAATTTCATGTAGGTGAGTAACTTCATCACACAAATGGTGCCCACCATGTGGCTCTAAGCCTCACTTCATCATTTTCATCTCCATTTACATGCTTGGATATTCTATTTTTCGTGAATTGTTTGCAAGAAACTGGAAAAGTCACACTTACAGGAGATTGAATCACGCCTACAATCGGTTCTTTGTTGCCTAAGAGCTCTATTTTAACACCTACTAGCTGGAGATCTACACTTTTGATGACAAAGCCTTCAGCCTTTATGGCTTACAATCACACCTGTGACTCAGGGAGTATCGCCTAGCTTTAGTTTGATATTGCTTAAGTTTATGCTTTGGTTCGCATGTTATATTTTTGGTCACACTTCTGCTAAGGAAATTTATCGCTTAGTACTGTTAACATGTCGCTTAGCATTAAATATTTTGCACAAATTTAAGCTTTGTTCATACCTCTAGATAAATTGTTTACGCCTGTGTAACTTTGAGTAACGCTTGAGCTGCTGCAAAGTGACGCTCGCTATTATCAAAGTTACGCTTGTAAGTAGTTTAATCATGCCTATTAGCTAGACGATGTCACCTAGTGTCTACTGTCTGTTTTGGTTTTTAAATTGATAAATTTCAATATCTAACTCTCTGTTTGTATTTTTTAACAGTAAATGAGTAGACATCCGAAAGTGAAAAAGCTAAAAACTAGGTTCAACCAAGAGGGAAAAGCGTTGACTAAAAGGATCAAGAAGGAAAATCAAGCACATACCAAAGCCATTCTTGAATCAACACTAGATGAAGATGTTAAGGTACATGAAAAATACATTGCTTTGATTGAAGCTTACAAGCATAAATTTGTTTCATTAAATTGGATTTTTGATCCTTAAGCTCAATTGTTAAAAATGCAAACAAAGTTCTCCAAAGTTTCATTTACTTAAATATTTGTGTTGCCAAAGTCAATTTTGGTTTCGCCTCATTGTGAATTGATTGTGTTGGACTAATTTGTTGGAGGAGGGAGCTGGAACGATCGCCACTAGGTGAGTGGAAATAAGATAAAAAAACAATGATTCAAAAATGCCCCTAGCCTTTTGCTAGCTACAAGGAAAGGTACTTTACATGATCAAGCTTGCATTCCCTTAAATTGCGGCATTTCGTTTGAATCTAGCTTTAATAAGGAGGGAATTTAACCAAAGATTTCAATTTTAAGAACCTCCTTGTCAAGAGGTTGAGAAAGAACAATAAATTGCTTGAATTGTTTGGGAAAAAAAGGGAAAGTTAGGGATATGCTCTTCACCTTTTAGGTGAACCAAATTCCCAAAAACTTAACCTTAATTCCATTTCATTGCTTTCTATGAACATGTTATTTAAAATAGAGATTTAGCGGGTTCACCTCCTGATTTTGCCTTAACGAGGACAGTGAGAGGGACAACCCAAAGTGGGATACACTCACGTTTGCCATGGGAATCCGACCCACTATAAAATGAAACACATGTATCCTTAATGGGGTGCATGACAAACGGATTTTGATTTTTCAACCTTCCTCTAGTAATCTTAACGGATTGCACAAAATCATACTTCGGTGCATGTGGGAAGCCTCCTTGGAGGATTGAGAGATTGAAGTCTATTTGAACGGAATATTTATTAAAACCTGGTAAAATAGAAAAGCCACCTTGTAGAGCCATGTTTACAAGACAAAATTGACTTTAGGTAGGCTGTTTGGAATTCTTTATTGTGATATACTTGTGAAAAACATCTTAGAACATACACATTAGAGTTTTTTTAGGGACATGAAGACAAAGTGATGTGTGTGTTGCGCTTGTTTTTCTATTTTCAAACATATAAATTTCCAAAGACTGATCTTACACATTTTAAAAATTCAAAATCATATATCCTGGTTAGAGTAGTGTTGCCTGTGCATGAAACACTCACCTATCAGAGGTTTAGTCACACTTGTGACTTGTTTAAACATGTGTAGACATACTAAAGTCATGCTTAGAAAAATTTCAAACACACCTGGAAAATCTAGAAATCCGCTTGGCATTAACAAAGTCTCGCCTGGTAACCTACAGTGTATCGCTTAACAAGAAATCAATGCACGCCTACAGAAGTTTCAGTCACGCCTATGCTCGGTTCAATGATGCCCAAAAACCTAAAAAGGCAAATAGAGAGTACTTGCAGGGGGAGTCAAAAAAATTTAAGAACATTTTTGAGTACCCTTTTTCATGTTCTTACTGTTCAAGCTTTTAATTTGGTCAGAAATATGGTTCTACACATTTTTCAAAATTTTGCAAAGGATTAGACCCTGAGTAGTTTTTATTTTCATTCTTCAAGGTTCATGCCTGCATTTACCAGATCTTATTATATCAAGCAAACCTTGCAAGATGACAGAATGTACTTAAGCCAAGAACTCCCTTACCCAGGAGAAGAATCTACCACTCCTAGAATACCACAAAAGTCACCCGAACAAGAAGTAGAAGACAACATGATGTATTATGGTGGTTTGGGTGGTAAAGATAATAGTGGTATTGATCTTACTAACCAGGGTGATGCTAATAATGGGGGCAATGATATAAATAACCAGGGAAACACTACTAACCAAGGCAATACCAACAATGGGGGAGCAGATCAAAACACTGAAGGTATTGACCAAACTCACACTAGAACTCACACCGAAGCAACGAAAGAAGATGCCACGAATGAAAAAGTTAGTGAGGCTATCCAATGTCTTTATTTCTGAAAGTTCATGGAAAAGGCAATGGATAGAGATAGAGAAAAACACTTCATGGACTTAGCACAAAAAGGTCTCAAACTACCCCGTGACTACGATGTTAACCAACTCAAAGCACCGGAAGTTGAGGAAAGTACCTTAGACATCATGAACAAGCAATTCAAGATGTTTCAAATGCAATTGGACAACATTAAGAAAAGCAGGGCTCCTAAGCCTTTCTCCATAGAAGCATTGTGTCTATTCCCGTTTGATAAAAGCTTGGTTATGGTGCCATTCCCAATCAATGTTGTGTTCCCCAAGTATGACAAGTATGAAGGAACGACAGATCCCCAAGATCACTTACGGGAGTTTTGTGCATTGAGCTTAGAGTTCATGCATGATACAACATATTTAATGAGATTATTTCCGTGGAGCTTAGGAGGCATGGCTATGGAGTGGTTTTCTAAGTTACCCTCCAGCATTAAGACCTTTGAAGAGCTAGCTTCAAAATTCGTGGCCCATTACTCATATAATATTAAACATGAGGTCACAATGATAATGTTATGCAACACTAAACAAAAGGATGGAGAGGCATTCCTCACTTTTCTACAAAGGTGGAGGACAATTTTTGCAAGATATCCTAGAAGTGTTCCTGAAAAAGAGAAGATGGATATCTTCATAAACAGTTTAAGCAATGAGTTGAGCTACCGATTATGAATGCAATGTCCAAAGACCTTTCAAGATCTAATTGAAAATGGGGTAACAATAGAGGAAGTGCTAGTCAATAGTGGAGAACTCAAACTGTACAAAGATAACAAGAACAACTCCAACAATGGCAACAATGGTAACAATGGCAATAATCAAAAGAATAATTGGTTCAATAGTAACAGCCATTATAAGAACAACAATAAGGGAATTGTGAATGATGGAGTAGTTGAATCTAGCAACTTGAAGGTGGTCCCCTTTGCTCTTACAAGGACACCTAATCAAGTGAATAATACCAATCATCTTTCCAATGCGCCATCCAACAACAACCATACCAATAATGGAAATCAAGGAGATAATTCAAGGAATACTAAATTTGATAAATATTTGAGGCCAACTCCTCAAAGGAACTTCACACCCTTGGGTGAACCCCTTGAAAAGGCATTAAAGACTCTCATGGCTAATAATGTCATTACTTTACCCATCATTCAGCCTTATGAACCAAATAACAAGCCTAGTTGGTGGAGTGCCAATAGCCATTGTGAGTACCACAGAATTCGAGGGCACACAACAAATGAATGTCTGCAACTAAAGAATGTAGTGCAAGATTTAATTGATAATGGCACGATCACCATTGATGGACCTCCAAACAACAAAGATCATACAACATTCAAACAACCTTTCTACAAACATGATAAAGGAGAGTCATCTAATGGTAAGAAACAAAGTGCCAATAATCTTAACTTTTCGCCACCTTATGATAACATTGTGAATGCTATAATAATTAATGAGCAGCCATGAAAAGAGGCATCAAATGTCATTACAAGAGGGCAAAGTTCTAGAATGACTCTACAAGGAGCTGCTCCTAAAGTCATTAGCACTCCACAGTCCACCATCATGGTCAAGCAACCTTCTACAACAGCAAAACCTTATAGCTTGGTTGATCAGTTGCAAAGAACTCCAGCGCAAATCTCTATCTTAGAATTGTTGAAGTTATCCCCAAATCATAAGGATATTTTGGAAAAAGCTCTAGTAGAGACAAATGCTCCTACTAATTTAGAAGAAGAAAAGTTCCAAAATATGGTAGGTCATCTTGTGGCACCTCATTGTCTCTCATTTTCTGATCAAGATGACATGTCTATAACCCATCCTCAAAATCTACCATTGCATATAGAGGTCCTAATAGAAAGGAATAGAGTCAAAAGAGCCCTCATTGATGGAGGAGCTAGCCTTAATATTTGTACATTAAGTCTTGTCAAATCCTTAGGGTTGTCTGAGTCTTGCATTGACCCTATGAAAAAAATCACCATTAAAGCTTATGATGAAGTTGAAGTGGCCTCTAAAGGCATGATCGTGTTGCCCATCCAAGTGGGACCAGTCAAGAAAGACACCAATTGCCAAGTTTTGGACATGAAGTTAACTTATAATATTTTGTTGGGGAGACCATGGATTCATGAGATGCAAGCAGTCCCATCCACGTACCACCAATGCATCAAATTTCTGTACATGGGTGAAGAAATCACGGTTGGAGGGAACTCAAACCCCTTCATGAGCTATTTATTCCACATAACCGGGAAGGAATCAGTCAAAGAGTCACCATTGAAGATACCAAAATGGATGATCTGGTCATAACATTAAATGCTACTCAAAATCCTCCTCAAGCTAGCTCAATGCCATCAACTAAGGGAAAGGAAAAAGTGAGCTACGAGGGTCCAAATGCAATGGAAAGTCCATATCTAGCACCTAAATCAGAGATAGAAATCTACAAACCTACCAAAGAAGAAAAGGAACAAGCCAAGGAAGAGCATTACCATCACATGAGTGAAATGATGAATAAATTTGAAAAATAATGTAAGATTAGTTCAAAAGGAGTAGGGGAATACTCCGTTTCTCTATTCGACATGCCCACATCTCCAAAATCACATGGTAAACCATCAAAAGACCATCTTCCACATAAATATAATTCCTATTTTGTAAGGGAAGATAACAAAGCAACATGGGATAAGGAAGAAGATGAAGTCCTTTAATGGCTTTATCATGATGAAGAAGATACCTCAAACACTCCCATGGAATGAATTCAGCATGTTAATATACAAACTGAGCAATATGGGAAAGGTTTTGAGATTATGCAGAAGATGGGATACAAGGAAAGAGGACCCTTATGCCAAAGGAATAGAGGGTTACTAGAACCCATTGAACCTACTTGGAGGACAAAACAAGAAAAATCTGGAGTAGGCTACCAATACAAAGGCGAAAGCTCCAGTCCAATGCAAGATTTTTATCCTCAAATAAATGCCTTAGAATCTGATGGAGATAGTGATGACTCTTAAGATTATGAATGGGATACCCTCTTAGATGAATCATGTCAAGATAAGGAGGTGATTTCAATACACACTTATGCAAAAATCCCAAGGCAAGAAGTTCAAATCAATGAAGAACCTAATATCCAAGATATTAACATAGGGCATGCACCTACCAATCAAGCATGGATAGAGACTTTTTGGATGCCTTCAGAGGAGGGAGATTCAAATGTTAGGTTTAATCCACTCGTGGCTTTTCCCACATTGTTTCCCGTAGAAGTTGAAGAGGACTCAAGTGAAAGGGATTTTGACCCTTCTTCCCTAGACCATCTCGAGGAAGCTCACATCATAGATCTAAACAATACAATGTATGAACCCTCAAATGAAGTCATGTCCATAAACCCTATTGATGACATTTTACCCAATGAATCCTTAATTTTGATACATCCAGATCTCATTGATTGGGACCAAACTGAGCCAAATGACTTACTTTATTTTCCAAATGACCAAGCAGCAAACCAATACCTTAATGTGGTTGAACCCTCTTTCACCAAGAAATTTGATATGAACATGACGAGAATAGCGGGGGTCCACTCTCTTAGTCAAAAGAAAAAAATGAAAAAAAAAAAGAAAATGAAAAGTTCTAGTGCTGAAAACCACTATGTGGCACCACTAGAACCAAAAAAAATGAAAATAAAAGACATTTCCTTTGGTGAAAACCCAATTGTGGCACCAAAGGAAGAGAGATTGGATGCCTTGCCTAAGCATGAGGAAGAAAGGTCACCTATACTTATAGAACTGATAGAAAAGGTCAACATTGGGATGAAAGTGGATCCAAAGTTCATACACTTGGCTACATCACTCACACCTCTAGAAAGAGAGGACTTCATAAAAATTTTCAAAGAGCAACAAATAAACTTTGCATGGTCATATGCTGACATGCTTGGCTTAGATCCTAACTTTATAATGCATCATCTGAATGTTAGACCAGGGGTTAAGCCCGTAAAGAAAAAGTTGAGAAAGATGCACCCACACATAGCTCTTTTGGTCAAGGCAGAACTAGAAAAATTGTTGAAAGTAGGCTTCATAAGAGCAATAGCTTATGCTGAATGGATCTCAAACATTGTACTAGTCACAAAACATGATAAATCTATTTGAGTATGCATGAATTTTCAAGATCTAAATCTTGCTTGTCCTAAAGATGATTTCCCACTTTTGAGTATTGATGTAATAGTTGACTTGACAGTGGTTCATTCCATGTATTCCCTAATGGATGGTTTCAGCGGGTATAATCAGATTAAAATTGCACCTGAAGACAAGGAGAAGACTTCCTTTACTTGCCCTTGGGGCACTTTTTTTTGGAACGTCACGCCCTTCGGTCTTAAGAATGTCGGAGCCACATATCAAAGGGCCATGACAACTATCTTCCATGACTTGATGCACACATTCTTAGAAGACTATGTGGATGATATATTGGCAAAATCCCACAAAAGAGAAGAACATCTCCAAATTTTGAAAAAGATATTTGTTAGGTTGGAGCAATTCAAAGTTAGATTGAACCCAAAGAAATGTGCCTTCGATGTCCAATTCGGCAAGTTACTAGGCTATATAGTTTCCGCTAAAGGAATTGAAGTAGACCCAGAAAAAGTATAAGACATCATAGACATGGAGATACCTAAGAACATTAGCCAAATGAGATCATTACAAGGAAAAATCCAATCCATAAGGAGATTTATTTCTCAATTGGCCAAAAAATGTCATTCTTTCACTAGGTTGCTACATAAGGATACTATATTCATGTGGGATGAGGAATGTGATCAAGCTTTTACATTGTTGAAGACCTATTTGATAAATCCACCCATTCTCATGCCACCAATTAAGGGCAAAGCATTGCTGCTATACATATCCACTACCGAAAGATCACTAGGAGTGCTTTTAGCACAAGAAGATGAACAAGGAAAGGAAAGAGCTATCTACTATTTGAGTAGGACTTTGATTAAATGTGAGCTTAATTACACATTCATGGAATGAGCTTGCCTAGCAATGGTGTTTGCATCTCAAAAGTTGAGACATTATATGTTGCTCCATAAGGTCAAGTTAATTGCCAAAATTGATCCTCTCAAGTACTTGTTAAGTAAAACTACCCTAACGGGTAGGATAACCAAGTGGGTTATGATTTTGAGTGAATTTGACATTGAGTATGTCAATAGAAAGGCAATAAAAGGCTAAGTAATAGCGGATCATTTAGCAGAGAATCCCATAACTTGTACACAAACTATTCAAGTGGAATTTTTGGATTCTGCCATTGTCAACATAGAAGCAAAAACATGGAAGTTATTCTTTGATGGCTCTTATAATCAAGGAGGTTCCGGTGCCGGCATACTATTGGTCACTCCTCAAGGTTACACCATTCCAAAGTCCTACAAGCTTATGTTTCCATGCACAAACAATATAGCAGAATATGAGGCACTAGTCATAGGCATCAAAATGGCCTTATAATGGAACATAACAGAGCTACAAATTTATGGAGATTCTCAACTTATCATCAATCAAGTCAACAATGAATATAACACTAAAGATGAAAAGTTGATGCCATATAAGACTATGATTGTTGGATGGAAGAAATAATTTTCTTTGATCACTTTTGAGTAGATTCCTAAAGAGAAAAATAGAGTAGCTAACACCATGGCCACCTTGGTTTCCTTGTTACAAAAACCAGATCAAAATGAGAAGTATGAGTTCTTGGTGGAAGAGTTGGTGAAACTAGCATTCAACCTTCCTGAAACCCAAATTGTTGCCTTATTACATGGACATGACTCCCCTTGGTACGGACCTATATACACATACCTCAAAGACCAAGTACTACCCTTAGACCAAACTCGAGCTCAAAAATGCAACTTCATACACCAATCAGCCCGTTACCTAATCCTTTCTGAAACATTATATCATAAGGGTTTTGATGGGATGTTACTTAGATTTCTAGAGGAAGAAGAGTCTAAGTTAGCTTTACATGAGGTTCACGAAGGCATTTGCGGGTCACACTCAAGTGGTCTAAACCTAGCTAAGAAAATCCTTCACTTAGGGTATTTCTGGAAGACATTAGAAAAAGATGCTTGCCATTTTGTGAAGACATGTAGTAAATGTCAATATCATGGTGACATGATACATGCACCGGCATAGGAATTACACCCATTTGTCACACCATGGCCTTTCTATCAATGGGGGTTTGATCTAATTGGCGTCATACATCCACCTTCTTCAAATGGGCACAAACACATCATAACTGCAACAAAATATTTCACTAAGTGGGTTGAAGTAGTTCCTTTGATAACGGCAATGGGTAAACAAATTTCCATGTTTATCTTAAATCACATCATTTGCCGATATGGTATTCCTCATGCCATAATAACAGATAATGGAGAACAGTTCAAGAATAAGGATGTTGATGAACTTTGTGCTACATTTCATATCACTCACCATTCATCATAAATTTATTACCCTCTGGGAAATGGGCAAGCTGAAGCCACGAATAAGAATATCTTGAAGATTTTGAAAAGGTCGGTCAATAAATCAGGAAGGGATTGGCATATGCAAATTAATCCAGCATTATGGGCCTATAGAACCAGCATAAGAACACCCACAGGAGCCACGCCATTCTCATTAGTCTATGGGGCTAAAGTAGTTCTACCATTAGAGGTTGAAATCCCATCTCTATGAGTATCATTACAAGGATTGATCATAGATGAAGACTATAGAGTAGCTAGGCTTCAACAGTTGGAGTTACTTGAAGAACATCAAACACAAGCTTATGAGCACCTGAAAGTGTATCAAAATAGGATCTCGAGAAACTATAATAAGCATATTAAACTGAGAGTCTTTCAAGTAGGAGACTTAGTGTTGAGGGAAAAGCCAAAGAATCAGGTTGAAAGAGAGAAGAAAGGAAAATGGGAAGCTAATTGTCTTGGCCCATTCATCATAGTATCTTCATTTGGCACAGGAACCTACAAGTTATCAGATTGTGAAGGAGAGGAGCTCCAAGAACCCATTAACAGTATTCATCTCAAAAGGTTCTACACATGAGTTAGATGAAAGAGTATAAAGAGTATCAGATGAGAAAGCATCATATTTATTGTACATAGTTCAAAAGAGATTCTGAAAATACCAAAAACATTTGAAAAGCACAACAGATCAAAAACATTGAAAAATTGAGCATGAAGAAAGGAAAAACATTAAAAAAAGATGTTGTCTTGGTGAAAACCTAGCAAATAGGTGCCTTGATGATAAAAAAAGGAAATATATATATATATATATATATATATATATATATATATATATATATATATATATATATATATATATACAAAAAAAAAAAAAAAATTGAAAAAAAAAAGAGAGAAAAAGTGCCTTGGTGAAAACCTAGCAATAGGCACCTTGGTAGCAAAAAAGGTAAAAAGCTTTAAAAATAGAAAAAAGAGCTTGATCCATCCAAAGGGTGAAAACTTGGTAAACAAGCACCTTTTGTTCCCTTAAGTTTGTCTTTCCTAGTCACATATGTCCATATTGCATTTTCACCATCTCATTTGTACAACCACCATTGCATCTGTCATTTGTGCATAGTCATAATAAAGCCGGTCAGTCGCATTGTTGCATTGTCTATCAGCCCTAAGTTTGTCAACCGATCACATTTATCCTTTGGGGGCAGAAGAAGATTGCAAATTTGGTACCAAATGGATTCAATAAGTTCTACAATCAGTCACGTCAAAGAGAGATTTATTAGAGTTTCAGAAGAGAGGAAATTTTATTGAGCCTAAGTATTTGACCCTACAACATGATCCTTGAGCCTTCATTGACTTTATTATTTAGGATTAAAATTGGACAAAAATACCTTAAAGATCAGAATACTTGGAAATACTTGTTGGAAAATCCTAAAACATGGCAAAACATTCAAAGCTTTCTTTCTTGGCAAAATAATGAAACATGATAAACACACTTGAAATTTTCTTGTTGATAAATCTTGATGAAATTGACTTTTTATCCCCTCTTTTAGCTAATCGATGATGTTTGGACTAGATTAGCCATGATAAAGATAGGATATTTTTCTTGCCTTTGAGTGATTGTTTGGAGGAAGGTTCATCAACTTATGAGAGTTCATCTAACAACATGGTCATCAAAGAACCATCGAGGACTATCTCATAAGAGGGCAAGTTGACCTTTACTTGTTTACGCAAATGGATCCCTTGGCTATTTAGATTTCCTATATCTTAATACCAAAAATCCACTTGCAACATTGAATCTGTTGACACCGGTATTCAGACTCCCATAGTTTGGTCATCCAACTAGTGCGGGTTGTACCAGTTTCAAAAAGAGGTTACCAAAATGCGATAAAAAGTAGTATTCATATCCTCATGATGTGGTCTGTGAGGATTGTACTAGCTTTTCGGTCCCAAAAATACTCAATGATGAAAATTTATCCTCATGGCATTTATTTCCTAAAAGCTGGTGACACTTAGGTTGCATTATCATGTTAGATTAATTGCATGGCACTATCATGTTTAGATTAATGGCATTGCATTAGCATGGAAAGTTAATTGCATTTATTTATGGAAAATTTCCAAGGACAAAGGGGGGCACATTAATAAAACTTAAGTTGTTTCAAACATCAAAAAATGAGGGAAGATTACAAATTCAAACATTCATTATAATCCTTGATTAAAAAAACAACGCAAGTGAGATTATCTTTTGCATTCATGAATAACATTAAATCATTATTCATTACTCATATATCAAAAGAAACAAACAAAAATCATGTTCCATACATCATGCATTCATATAAGTAAGAGTTCGCATTGCATTCATCTAAATACTTGAAAAAAAATAAAAAACATAGGAACATACATATGCATTTCCATAAAACATTTTGTATCCATACACTGACAAAATAGAAAAGCATATCATCAAAATCCATACATCATTGCGCTCATTTATCTATATCATAAAATAAGATACTACATCCATAGCATAAATCGTACATGCATAACACATCATATAGCTGCATAAAAAATAATCTCATAAATCAACTCATCAAGACGGACCAAGGAGTATATCATCATATATCATCAAAAAAGTGTTCATCATGTGATCATCAAATTAGTATATCAAGATACAATGTCATCAAAAGTGTTACATCAAATGTTCCAAGCAATGGATAACATGACATATGAAACAAAGAGGACATCATCAAATGAGTCACTATATCAATCAAGAGCCTACAACACCAGATCCACTTGGACCTCTACCATCCTGTGGAGGAGGAGGAGCCTGAGAAGTGCTCACTCCATCCTATCTCAAAACAACCATGACTGATACAAACTACTGTAATAAAGAGGCAACCTGATCCAACCGACCTACAACAGTGGACATATCTATCCTCAATACCTGCATATCTTGAGATAATCCATCAATACGATCACCCTGTGCACCCTGTGGTTGTGGAGCTAGGGGAGGCATCTGTGGAGCACCATCATCCTATTGTGCCTGATTCTGCTAAGCTACATCATCATCATGCTGAGCCAAGGCTACTCTCTGTAACTATACCAAGGGATCCAATCCCCCAAGAATCTACCTAGCTACATCAATCTGTGCCTATCTCTAAGCTCTCTGATGTCTATGAGCTCTATCATGTCTATCTACTCTAGGTTGTCTATCAACTACATCATCCTGTGCTCTAGCTGGTCTATCTCTAGCATCCCCATGATCATGACCCCATCTCATCTGTCCTCTACCTGCTGAAACTTGAGGAGGTCTACGTCCTCATCCTCTCTGATGTCTATCATCCCTATCACCATCACGACATCCAGGAATAGGCTCAGCTAGATCAGTGAAATGAGGAAACCTGTTGTGAGCCCACCAATATGCATACTCATGTGACATCCCTACATCTACAATACCTGTCAGTATCTCCCATCTACAAATAGTCATACCTGTAATCTAATCTAATGCAAACTGATAATCAATACATGGACCCCATAGAGAGATCTTTGCCTATGCTCGAGCATATAGTGCATTGCCTTGAGGCATATCTTGTGTCTGACCATACTGTCTCAAAACTCTGCCAAAGTGGAAGCACTCAATAGTAGTGGTAGTATGCCCAATCATCTAGCGAGGGGAAAACATGTATGATAACTCATCCTCATCCTCTCTCCATCTATCACAACTGATGTAAGGATGCCATGTAACCTGATTGAGATCATCAATCTGACATCTCCAGTAATCTAAGTGACCCAAGTGGTGCTAAATCACCATCCCAGTGTAAAGGAAAGCATAAGGAAATCCTCGATGTCGAATCCTATCAAAAATGGGCCTAGTAATGGGAAGCTGCTCCCATATCCACAACTGAAGAACAATGGCACCCGTTGATAATGATGCACTCCCTTGATACACCACCTCATGTAAATCATGATACAACTATGCTAGAATGCAGGAACCCCAATCAAACCATTGAGGATGAGCAAGTAAATCCTCCATGATCCTACCCCAACCGACTGAAAAACCATGACCTCGCCAGTCGGGAAGTAGTAAACCACCAATCACTACACCCAAAACTACTGGTAATGTCAGAAAAGATGCAAACTGAGGCCATGTAATAGTATCCCCATCTCCTATAGTGTTGTCCCTAAATACTCATCGGCAGATAGAAGAATCATAGACAAAATCATAATCTACCACCTCTCCTATGCACGGGATCTGAAGCAATCTATACATGTCCTCGGGCATGATAGTCATCTCTCCATATGGCAAGTGGAATGTGTTGTGGTCAGAGTGCCATCACTCTGCCACTGCAGTCAGTAACCCATGGTTTAACTAAAACCATGGGAGGTCAAGCAAAAATCTCAATCCACATCGCTCAATAACACAAAACTCAGCTGTTGTGAGTCCTTGACTCAAGTCAATAACCCAAGATGCAACTAACTAGACATATAAGGTAGGGTTGTGATCCTGTTGGAAAAGTAAAAGGAATCATATCAGTACATTGTATCAAGGAATTATCTCAAGTCAATCTTTTCAAAAGTCTCAAGTCATCACACCAAGTACCATCGTTCATTTCTTTGTATCCTAAGAATGAAGCAATAGTATCAAAATCATATCGGTTTTCACACTGATTGATTTATCTTATTAATCACTATCCTAAATGGGATTGACAAAGCATATTTCGAGGTACCACTATCCAGATATCCTAAACCAATTGTTTTGTTGACAATAACAGACCTACATTTATCATTTGAATCTATCATCAAGAGTTATCAAAATTCTCATTAGACGCAATCAAGTACATGTGTGAAAAGTACAAAAAAATTTCAAATAGTCAGTAGGCATGTTTTTTATCATGCCAGGTGACATTTAACCTCAGGCAATAATGAATACATGCCAAGTGACATTATTCTAGTGACATGCGATAGTTTGCCTGCTAAGCGACAGTGAATTAGGCTACGCGACAGTGAATGCCAGCCTAGGCAACAGTAAATTAGTTAGGGTTATCATAAGCGACAACCAATCGGAAAGGGGGTAGTTTAACCTAGCTCTAGGTGAGAGTTGTTCTAGTGTTAGGTGAGAGTAAAATATTTCTAAGTGAGGATAAAATACATGGAGGCGGGAGTAAAAACCACAGACGCAATAGTAAAATACCCTAAGTGACATTAAAATCGTTCCTAGGTGAGAGTTCTTAAATTCGAGGCAACGATGAAACATGAAATTGTAATAAATGATCATAAATGCACAATTGAGGTTTATAATAACTTACCAGAGGTCCATACTCATGCATATCTCCAGCACCTCTCGAATCTATGCTCCCGAATCGGCACAACCATCTCGAGAATCACTAGAGAATCAGAGGAAAATCACCAAGATGAAAAGTAAAAATGAATGGTAAAATAAGGTTTCTCAACCTATTTAAGGTATTTTGACCTAATTTTGGAGGTGAAACTAACTGTTGACCTATCTTACCTACTCAAACCAAACCGGGGCACAATCCTACATCATGACATCTCATCAAATAGTCAGAAATGAAAACATATTTGATAAATCAAACATCAAATCAAAATTTTCAAAATCAAGAAATTAATATGTTTTAATTTATGAGGGGGCATAAGGGTATCAAATCGAAATTGCAATCAAACATCATGAAATCAGTGGGGCATCATAAATTTTTTTATCAAGAGGCAGCAATCAATCACATCAGGAATTAGCAATCAGGACTTAAAGGATCTTTGAACCAATGTTCTTCGCACATTGATTCAAAGAGGGGCATTTGTAGACATGTAAAATTGGACAAGTACTTTTCAAAATGCAATAAATCAATAAATGGCTTAAAAATCAATAAAATGCATTAAAATCATCAAAATGGATCAAATATCAATAAAATGGACATAATTAAACAAAGTTGAGAAAAAATCAATTAAAACAAAGGAATTATTAAACAATGATGCTAAATGATTAAATCGAAGCTTAAAAGGGCCAAAAACAATATATAATTGATTTTAATCAATTAATTGTATAGTTGTTTAATCAAAAATCAAAAGGAACCTATTACCCTTCCATGGCTAAATTTAATTATTTAATTGAATTAATATTCCTTATTTTCTTTCAACAAAGTGATCAACCAATGAAAATTGAGAACAAAAGGACATAAATCACTCAAACATTTAAATTGTCCAAAGATTTGAAACCATTTAAAGTCTTGTCCCCTCATTTGTCCCCCCATTTATGGACAATGCAAAGTTTTTGACTCAACCAAGGGATAACCATGATTACTTCACTCCACCCCCTACCCTTGGACATTTACTATAAGTATGAGGCATTTTGGAGAGCATTTCCATCTTGGAATTTCATTTGCAAAGCATTGTTATTATAGGCATTTGAATAGCATTCTAAGAGCAATTTGAGCATTTAAAGCAATTATGATTGTAGTTTGTCAATTTGAGCTAGATTAAGCATAGGATCATCATAGAAGCATAGCATAAGCATAGTAGCAGCATCATTTCTCATTTTAGAGGTGTCACTAGTGAGGATTGTAGCTGAGAGCTTCACTTACCACTTCTTTCTAGAGATCCATGGGATAATATAGATCATAATTTCAATTTTAGTTAAATTTGCATTGTATTTGATTAAATTGATGTTAGTAGATCTTAATTTCATGCAGGTGAATAACTTCATCACACAGGTACTTTGAAACCTGAGAACTTGATTGATTAGATTGGTGAATTGGAATATTACTTTGAGCTTGAAGAAATTAAAGACCCTCTTCGAGTGAGATTAGCACAAACTAAGTTGAAAGGACATGCTACTCTTTGGTGGAAAGAATTACAAAGAGATAGAGAAGATGAAGGTGAAATGAATATCAAATATTGGTGGAGGTTGATGGTGACTAAATTGAAAGCTAAGTTCATACCTGCTGACTATGAGCTTGACTTCTTTAAGAAGTTTCAGAATCTAAAGAAAAAATATTTGACTATTGAAGACTATACCGAGGAGTTCTACAAACTTACTATTTGGTCTAGACACATAGAACTTGGTAAGGAAAAGATAGCTCGGTATGTGAATGGTTTGAGATTCAATATTCAGGATGAGCTTGGTATGCTAAAGATTGATTCAGTTGAAGATGCTTATTAGTATGCTCTGAAGGTAGAAGATAAGTTGAAAATGAGACAACATAGTAATCCCCAAGGGAAGGAAAAGATTGATCACTCGGTGAAGGATAAACCAACTCCTGAAGATGAACAAAAACCTATGGAATTGAAGAAGAAGACATGTAGAGTTATCTTTAAGGGTACTTTTTATAACTGTGGTGAAGAAGGACACCATTATTTTGAGTGTACATAGAAGAAGCTTGGTGACCAAAGGAATGCTATGGTGAATGAGAACATTCAAAATGAACCTGAATCTAAGAACTTGCTGGTTCGGCGAACATTGCTTGGTACAAAGGAGGAACCTTGTTAGAGGAGTAACTTGTTTAGGACTCGGTGCAAGTCTGGAGGTAAAATTTGTGATGTTATTGTGGAAAGTGGTAGTACTGATAACCTTGTTGCTGAGGACATGGTTCAGAAACTTGGTTTGAATAGAATGAAACATCCTCATCCTTATAAGATTGGCTAGTTGCAAGATAGTCATGCACTGGAAGTGAGGGATCAGTGCTTTATTGATTTTTAGATTGGCCAATATAAGGATCTTGTGTTATGTGATATTGTGGAGATGAATAGTTGTCATATATTGCTCTGTAGACCTTGGCAGTATGATTGCAGAGCTATGTATGATTGTGTCAAGAATGTGTTTACTATTGAGAAGGATGACAATAAGTTTTCCCTGATGCCTTTTCTGGATACAAAACTCATTAGGAGGAGTCTAAGTATTGGTAGCTGAGCTGAGTTGGTGGATCCCAAGAGGAATGATGATCAGTATGAAGAACAAGCCTGTGTTTTATCAGGGAAAGACATGAAAAGATAGAGGAAGCTAAAGTGGAAGAGTATGCAAAGTGAAAAGTTGGAGGACTTGTATGTGAAGAACCAGTTCGGGGTTTATGTGCTGAATCCCAGAAGATCTTCTTCTAGCCTATGAGAACATCTTTTCAAACCTGGGGTGTCTGATGTAGGGGCATTCTAGGGTACTCGGTGAATCTACATGGTGGTGTGCTATTTTGGTTCTGTGGTACTCGGTTGCATCTTTAACCGATAGTCTCGGTTATTGAAGGAAGCTTAGTCACTGAAGGAACTCGGTGAAGCTTCTTATGCTTGGTGGAACTTGTTCTCGATAATGCTAGTGTTGCTTGGTGTTGCTTGGCTTGGTCGGTTATTTCACTGGTGCTTGGTTATTTCTCTAGCACTCAGTAGTTATGGTTTATTGACTAGAGTTCTCGGTGGTTTGGTTGGCTGACTTGGTGCATTTATTGTTGGTCATTGTTGTTGCATTCTCCTATGTAGATCTAGAGGCCAACATGGAGAATTAAATGTTTGTAAGGCTATTTGTGAGCTGACTTGTATTGCATTTAATATTTGTTTGTAGGAGGTAATTACGTCATCTAGCCAACTTGTGGCTGAAGATTAGTATTTAAGGATTCTTTGGGGTAGTTGTTTAGGAGGCGATTGGAGGAAGATAGAAGTGTAGATTTGGATCCTGTGAGATCTTAAAGATCAGATTGATTTCTGATAGTTTGTAATAACAGAGCTAGTAGTTTCTTGCTTGGAGACAAGGAGATTGCTTGGAGGCTTGCAAGCTCAAGTTCAAATCTACCTTAGGGTTTCTATCAGTTGCTGATTTGTTTCAAAACTAGACTAGCTGGTGTTGGGTTGGATCTTGTTGATCTTGTTGAATTGTTTCTTGATTGTAATTGGCCATAACCCAGAAGGCCTTACAGTCGGGCATGTTAATGAAAATCTGATTTGAGCATATCTTGTTGTGTTATTCCACTATGTTTTTAGTTGGCTACAAGGTTGGACTATCCTTAATTGGATCCACCATCCTTGACTATGTCAAGTTCTATCTTTATTTTATTATAACTACTAAAACCATCCATAAGTGAGAACATTGAATGTCTCACTGTTAGATCTAAAATGACATCTATGCTTGGTAGAGGAAAATCATCTTTAGGACATGCAAGATTTAGATATCTAAAGTCCATGCAAATTCTGATAGATTTGTTTGCTTTTGAAATAGGCACAATGTTTGAAATCCACTCGACATAATCAATGGCTTTTATAAACCCTACTTTCAGCAATTTTTACAACTCTACTTTTACAAGCAAAGCTATGTGTGGATGCATCTTTCTTAGTTTCTACTTCACTGGTCTTACTCCTTTTATATTCAAATGATGCATGATCAAATTTGGATCTAATCTAGGCATATCATCATATGACCATGCAAAATTGATTTGTTTTTCTTTGAAAAATCTAATGAAATCCTTTGTTTTTTCACAAGATAGAGATGCTGCTAAGTGTATGATTCTTGGCTTTGATTCTGACCCAATATTCACTTTCTCTATTGGCTCAATTAAGATAGGTGATCTTTCTTCATAGTGCTTGGGAAAAGTATCCAACCCTTCTTCCTTAGGTGCCTCTATTGGTTTTTCACCTTTGGAAACATTCTTTATTTCTTTTTCTTTTTGATTCAATGTTGCCACAATGTGGTTTTCAACATTAGATTCTTTCTATTTTTTTATTTTATTTTATTTTTTCACTTTTTTCTAAACTTAAAGGTTGAATAGTCCCCTTTGTCACTTCTTCCTAATATTCCATGGTAGAATAAGGCTCAACCGCATTAAGGTATTGGGACACCGAGTTATCACTAAAGAATGTAGGGATGATGGTAGGTTCAATGGAATCCCATTCGATTAGTTAGAGATAGATAAGGGTCAAGGGATCAATGCTTTGGGTTAGTCCAATAGGGTTTAGGGACATGACTTCATTTGAAGGTTCAAACGTTGTATCATTTAAGTCTATAATATGTGCTTCTTCAAGATTTTCTAGAGAACTAGGGTCAAAATCTTCCTCACTAGAATCCTCTAAGGTTTCCATTGGCTAAAAATATCATGGATTAAACCTAGGGTTAGATTATTCTATAGTATGTCTCCATGATGGTATGTAAGGTTCTCCTACCCATTGATTTCTTTCAATTTCCTAAATTGGTACATCATCTAGAATCACTTGACTAGAACTTGAAGCTTGATTCTGAGACTTTTTTCCCTTGCTAGGAGTATAGGTGTGGATGACATAAACTTATTTATCTTGGCATGACTCACTTGACAATGAGTCCCATTCCCAATTGTTCAAATCTTCATCACTTTGGGAACCTAGTTGTAAGATTTGGTCATAAACCAAGGGATACTTCTTTTGAGTGTACCCTTGTTCTAGGTACCCCAATCCAGTTTTCTCCTTACTATCTCTCCTTGACATTTCAATGGGTTCAACAAGTCCTTCATTTTTTTTCCCTAAAGGCCCTTGTCCTTTGTATGCCATATTTTTCATTATTTGAAATCCTTTCCCATATTGATGTGTGTGAATGCTTATATTTTGGATGCACTTTTCATGTGCACTTGATTCCTCATCCTTATATAGCCAATTTAGGATTTCGTTATCTTCTTCATCCATGGATGAAGATGTACTTACCCTCACAAAGTGATCATTCTATTTATGAGGTAGATTGGATGGTCTTCCATATAATTTTGGAGATAAGGGTAGATCCATCATGGATAAGGAGTATTCACCTATACCCTTTTGTTTGATTTGACATTGCTTTTCAAATTTTTCATCATATGATCCATTTTTTGATAATGAGCATCTTTGGTGTAGATTTGAACGGATCTAGCTTCGTCTTCTTTCTATTTCTCAGGAGAACTTTCCTCACTAACCTTCTCTTTTCCTTTTGTCGATATACTTAGGTTAGTAGGACTTTGATTATTTTCAACAACAATTTCTTTTTCTTCTTTTTCTTTTCCCTTCAAAGATGGAAGATCTTTTGAACTTTGTCCTTTCTCTATTCTTTGGGAAATAGACCCTTCTACATTATGTGGGACTAAGGATTCATTAATAGGCTTCATGTTATTACAATATTAAAAGGGGTTTGAGTCCCCACTTACCATGACTTCTTGTCCTAGATAGGGAAATTTAAGACATTGATGGTAGGTTGAAGTTACGGCCTGCATTTCATGGATCCATGGCCTTCCTAATAGGATATTTTAAGTCAACTTTAGGTCACGAACTTGTTAGAAAGTAAAGTCCACTAAGATAACTAAGAGGGGGGGGGGTGAATCAGTTATTAGATGATTATAACTTTTATCAACTTCAACAACATTAATACATGTAAGCAATATAATTACTAACCACAAAAAGATATTCATACATAATAACACAATGACACAAGATATGTTGACTAGGGAACCTCTTGATCAAAAAGTACACCCCGGTGGGAATGATGCCCACAAAAGATACACTAATATGAATATTCCTTGTGAAAGGATGGACTTTGTTAGGATTCTTATGAAATACATTTAGTACATATGAATCCCTGTTAGGAGATTTTGAATCCCTGTTAAAAGATTCTAACCCTATTAAGAGTTATGGAAGATAGAAGGACCCACTGCCCAAATAGCTTCAGGGTAAGATCACTGAACACACTATCCAAATAATATTTGTATTACTCAATAGAATAATATGTTACCTCTTCTCTGACTATGCCAAACCGCACTCACTATTACACCAAATCTCAATTTTAGATCTCTATACCTCACATGTCTTCCTTCACAAATTCACTTTCATACTTAGCTCTTTTCTTCACTTCATGCATACAACATCACACACAACCACACTACAACAAGGAAATACATTCCTTCCTTTATACCACACTCAAATAATTACAAATGAGTCGGCATACAATTACAACATAAAAGTTTCCACACGCTACATCAAAATTACACAAAAAATATCGACTTCCAACTACAATAATTCTTCACTCATGTGACCTCAAATTTTTTGCTATCATCCACATCACTATCAATGTGTCTTCAAATTCCCTTTAACTGTACAAAACCAGATTCCATCCTAATTAGGAGATATCATCCGATTTCTACAAACCGCTACTCAGGAACATTGCCTGAATACTGCTTCCACAAAAGTTCTCATAACTTCCATGAATAAATGAATTAATTTATGTGCTCTTAACCATATAAATATAACATATCAAGGAGTATATCATAAACATTGCATATCTCCAACTACAATAACCCACGTGCGCTAACCCAAACTCTGTCTACTTCTCTGCAAGTCTCTGGTAAATCACTGTTTTGACATCAATGACAATCATAGTCATGAATGCAACAAAAAATGCTACAGAATGGCTTCCAAACATTTATCATTCATTCCTAACAATCTCCCCCATTGGCATTGATGGAAACATAGATGAAAAAATATCCAATGTTCCAAAAATCCAATACTGCAATACTGCTGCACTAAAAATGCTTCAAGTCTTCTACATCAATCAAATCTTGCTTCGTTTTCCTGTTCAGCTCTCTCCAATAGATGTTTTAGATGGTTTTTCATGTATACTTCTCCCCCATTGACATCAATGATAGAAATTTATGTTAATCTCTATTGAGCATTTAAGGTTGTCATTAGTATCAAAGGATAGTAAATAGGTCAGTCAGTTACTTATATTGACTTGGCCAGTAACCAGAAGTAAGTTAGAGCAGTCGGTAAAACCTTTACACCGAGCATCACACAATTCACCGAGCACTAGCAACACTGACACCGATGGTTAGTAAACACTGAGCATCACAGTATACACTGAGTAGATTATACAATGTTTACTGATGATCATAGAAAATGGCATAGTAATCTAAAATGGCACATTCTTCTATGCAAATATTTACAACAAATCATAAAATGGTTTACCAAGATTGAGGAGAATTTATTGTAAAAGATACTCATTAAATGTAATGTTTATCTTCTTTGTAATAGTTGATCTAGGTTATTTTGCATCGTAGATCTTAGGGTTATGATTATTTTTATAACCTAATTGTTGCTAAGGCGGCAAAAATAGAACACTATATATTTTGTATGTTCGCACCATTTTATGAGGCTGGTGAACTAATATATATGAATCATGGAGCACTTGAAGAAATTGCATATCTTCAAGACAATTTGTTTACCAAGCAGAATAGAGCACAGAGGATATCAAATTGAGCAGAATCAAAGAAGGCTACCGAGACAAATAGAGTAGAGAACCATCACAGATAAGGTGATATTTTGATGAGCACATATAGATCTATTTCAGACAATTGAGTTGTCAACTAGTAGATAATTGCCTATTACTTTCTAACAATTGTGATAGAGTTTTTGATAAATCTCTTAACAAAGTAGACTTAATAGTCTTATGTAAATCTCTTAATTGAGTACACACTTGATTAGTGTTGTTTAAATCCTATAACTAGGTAGATCTAGCTGATCTAACATGTTACTCCTAACAGGGTAAGATCATCAGAAGTGATCAAAACTTGTAGCCTTAACAGGCAAACCTTTTCTATCTGCAGTAGTGAAGAATTTGTGGGTGTCATCCCCACCATAGTTTTTACCTTCTCACAAGGTTTTCTGCATTACCAAAATACTTGTGTTATGTGATTTTCATATTGATTTCATATTGTTTACTTTCTTAAGTTAACTAGATGATTGATTTACACAATTATGTTCAAGTTATTTTGATCGGTTATCACAAGTATTCAATTATAGATCTGAAAGGTTTTGTAAGTAAAGTTTTGAAGGCATTGATTCACCCCTCCCCTCTCAGTACCTATCTCTCCTAATTCCAACAATTTCATCATTATGTCAACAACAACTCCAATGTAAAAAGACACTATTCAGAAAATACATTCACTAGAGTCCTCATGACTCAACTCAGATACACATACTCCCCCATAGAGGAAGTACCAATATCTAGTCCAGAAGAAAGATAAGGCTCATATACTACTAGATGGATGCAACCAACTACATCACTTTTCAAAAGTAGGCTAGGGCATAACCCCAAGCATACCTCTCAGATACTCAAATGTATCCTTAAGCAAAGGCTTTGTGAATATATCTACGATCTGCTCCTTTGTACTTATGTACTCAAGTCTGACTTCTTTCTCAGAAACTTTCTCTCTTACAACATGATACTTAATTTCTATATGCTTTGTCTTAGAATGTAGTATAGGATTCTTAGACATACTAACTATGCTGGTGTTGTCACAATGTATGACAACAGGTTCAACAAACTTTATTCCAATATCCTTTAGCATTTGCTTCATCCAAATTATCTGGTTACAATTTTTTGTTGCTGCTACATATTTTGCTTTTGCTGTGCTTTGTGAGATACAATTATACTTCTTGCTTAGCCAAGAAACCAATCTTCCTCCAAGGAAAAATGCTCCACCACTAGTGCTTTTCTTATCATCAACACTGCCTCCCCAATCAGCATCTGTATAAGCACATAGGGTAAAATCATCAGATTTTTCATACCATAATCCATAGTCCATTGTGCCTCTTAAATATCTCAGTATCCTCTTTACTACTACATAATGTGATTCTCTAGGTTTAGCTTGAAATCTTGCTACAATTCCACCTGAATGTCCTATATCAGGTCTTGTATGAGTCAAATACTGCAATCCTCCAATCATAGATCTGTATTTCTTTTGTTCCATTGTAGGAGTCTCATCTGTGCTAGATAACTTATGTCCAGTCACCATGGGTGTTCCAACTAGTTTACAATTCTCCATTCCAAATATTTTCAACAAGTCAGTCAAGCACTTTGTCTAACTTACAAAGATTCGATCATTGTTTTGTGTTATCTGTAATCCCAAAAAGTATTTCATTTCACAATCATACTCATTTCAAATTCAATCTTCATTTCATTAGCAAATTTGTCACTAGTTTCATCTTCTCCTCCAATGATAATGTCATAAAAAAAAATAACTATAACCAACAAACCATTTTCAATTTCTTTCATGTACGGATTGCTATCAATTGTTCCTTTTGTAAATCCCAATTTTAACAAATACTTATCCAGTCTTCCATACCAAGTTCTAGGTGCTTGTTTAAGTCCATATAAAGCTTTCTTTAGTTTACATACCATGTATCCTTCTTGAGTCAAAGGAAAACCTTCAGGCTTCTCAATGTAGACTTCTTCTTCCAATTCTCCATTCAGAAATGTTGACTTCACATCCATCTGATATACTTTGAATTTCTTGTAAGTTGCATAAGCCAAAAACATTCCTACTGCTTCAATTCTTGCAACAGGTGCAAAGGTTTCTTCATAGTCAATTCCTTCCTTCTATGAGTAACCCTTACATACCAATTTTGCTTTGTTTCTTACTACTTATCCTTGTTCATTCATCTTGTTTCTGAATACCCATTTAGTTCCAATAACATTATTGTCTTTAGGTCTAAGGACCAATTCCCGTGTCTTGGTTCTTTTCAATTTTCTCTAGTTCTTCTTTCATAGCATTAGTCCAACTTTCATCTTCACAAGCTTCATTAGTAGTCTTAGGTTCAATTTGAGAAATCAAACATAACTATTTTTGTACCTTATTTTGAGTTAGAACTCCTCTTTTGATGCTTCCAATAATTTGTCCAATAGGATGATTTCTTAAAAAACTTTTGCTAGGTGTCACTGTCTCAAATCTCACTTCAGATGTAGGTTCTTTAATGACTTCACTGTGGCTTTCATTCAACAAATCACTGCCAATTTCATAAAATAATTTAGTAGATCTAGTGTTAGGTTTAGGATGAGCTTCTTCATTAGATTTAGAATCAAGCATTCTTTCCTGAATTTTGAACTTTTCATCAACTTTAACATTTGCGCTCTCAACAATAGTCTTAGTTTTTTTATTGTGACATCTATAGGCTTTTCTTTTCAAAGAATATCCAAGAAATATACCTTCATCACTTCTAGGATCAAACTTTCCAATATCATCATCTCTCTTTATATAACATTTGCTTCCAAAAATTCTAAAATACTTAACTGAGGGTGCATGTCCAAACCATAATTCATAAGGTGTCTTGTTTGTGTCTGCTCTGATTTGTACTCTATTCATTGAAACACTATTGTGTTCACTGCTTCTCTCTAGAATATCTTCACCAAATCATTCTCAAATAACATAGCTCTTGCTACTTTAGTCACTGATCTATTTCTTCTTTTTGCAATGCCATTTTGGTCAGGTGTTCTACGGGCTGAATATTGTCTCTTAATGCCATTTTCTTCACAAAAGGTGTTAAACTCTCTAGAAGTAAATTCTCCACCTCTATCAGATCTCAAACATTTGATCTTCATTCCAGATTCATCCTCAACTTTATTCTTAACAATCTTAAACTTATCAAATGCTTCAGATTTTTCTTTAAGAAATGCAATCCACATCATTCTTGTAAAATCATCAACAAGAATCATAAATACATTTCTCCATAGAATCCTCTAGTCCTAGTAGGACCACTCAAGTCTGTATGAATAATCTACAGCTTTTCTATAGATGTGAACTTCTTATTGGGAAAAGAACTTCTTTTCTATTTAGCCATTACACATTCTTTGCAAATCATGTTAGTAGGCTTCATAATTTTAGGTAAATCTCTTACTGCAAGTGTAGTACTTACTTTCACAATGTTGTCAAAGTTTATATGACAAAACCTTCTATGCCATAACCAACTATCATCAATCTTAGTGATCAAACATGTCATCTCAATAGGATTTAAATAAAATACATTACCTCTGGTTCTAGATCAAGTTCCAATCAGATTTCCATCTTTATCCTTTATCACACAAATTTTCTCAGTAAACCAAACTTGATATCCCTTATCAACCAACTATCCAACACTCAAAATATTATGTTTCAATCCATCCACAAAATAAACATCATCAGTATTAGTCTTTCCATCAAGAGTAATAGATCCTATACCTTTAATCAAACAAGATGCATTGTTTCCAACTGTAACAACTCCTCCATCATATTCATTAAAATTTATGAACTTTTTCATGTCTCTAGTCATATGATGTGAACAACCACTATCAATAATCCAATCAGCTTTCTTTTTGTAAGAATTTTCCTAAGGCAAAGAATAAAATTCCAAGATCTAGAAGCTCAAGAGATAGCACAAGAGAGACAAGATAATCAAATGAATAGATTCAATAATGATCAAATGATAATGCTTGATGGTTACAAAGAATGAGTGCTTGAATATATAGGCAATGCAATAAGACTACATGATAAGGATATGATAAGCTATCAACCACACTAGGTGGAATCACATGTCCACCAAAGGTGGATCATCCTCCATTGTACATCAAATTATGTGCAACATGTGCAACAATGAGAGGATGATAATTTGATAAGAGCACTAAAGGTGGATCTCACACACAAAGAGGTATGTGATGACAACTATCACACCTAAAGTGGAAATTCTCCTAACCATGTGCTAAAATGAAATGCAAACTCTTAGGTATCACAATGAAAACTAATATGAAAATGCATTATCCTAAGTAAACATAAGTTTAATTAGTAAATATTTAATTACACCAACACCCCCCCTTAAGTGAAACTTGGGGCAATGCACTTAAGCTCACAATGCAAGATGGGTCCCAGCTACTAGGCCATGTTAGGTACCCATGTACAAAATGCAAGAACAATGCAATCTCTCATAAAGTAGAGAAATAGGGAAAACCTCATGGGAAAAACCCTCCACCAAAAAGAGAGATGAATACAAGATGCATGCATGGATGGAGTAATCAAGACCCCCCAATTATGACATACATCATGTATATACAATAAAAAATCCCCCCAAAGGAAGGAAACAAGGAGACATGATATCCCCCCGATAATGAGTAATCTCCTCCAAGGATGGTAAGTGCTTGAAGACAAAACATAGTCCAATGCCTACAAATAACATTTCTCCTCTTAGGAAGAAGATACACCAAGTATAGATGTAAGAAGGCTTCCCATTGTTGATACGAAGTAGGAAGGGGAATCCAAATGAAGTATGATGTCTCTGAAGTATGCCCAAGTATCACCATGTCCTTGGTTGATGAAGATGCCATGAACCAATCAGGAAAAATCCCAATAGAAGGTGACAAACAAGGAACCAATGGTAACTGATCCATGTAAGAATTTGGATCAAAATCCAAAGAAAAATATGCCTCCTCAAATGAAGAAGTAGGAAGAGAAGAAAGAAAGCCCCCCCTCAATATAGAATGTACTCCCATGATAGATGCTCCTGGATCAATGTAGAAATTGCACCAAGAAAATTGAATAATGTTCCTCCCCTTAGGAAGAAACAAGTCCATAGGTGTATCAATGAATCCTCCCCAATCTCTAGTAAGAATACTCAAAATGTATGATGTCTCAGGAAACTGAATAGGAATATTCAACACATGAGTATGGTCAATGTGCACCATGCAATGTGACATCTCAAGTGAAGTTTGAGATTCATGAAAACCAATCTCCAAAGAGTCAAATGTCTTCTCTAAAGTTAAAGAGACCTCCTCCAAATTTTTTATCAAAGGATCAACAATCATGTCAATCTCAAAAGAAGGATCAAGTGGAGAATGAAGATGAGGGTCAACATACTCCCTCAAAACAACTAAAGAAGGATCATCTTCAACAAAGAGAAGATGAATATCATAATGAAGTCTCCCAAATCTAAAATGTAGGAGTCCACAAACAAACCTGCACTGTCTGTCAAGTAGTCATCCAATGGAACCAAGTCTGGAAGACAATAAATATTCTATTGCACTAAATCACTTGAACCCATGGCTATGTGAATGCAAGCATCATCAGGAGAAACACTAGATGTGATATCAATAGGATAAGGAGCTGTAACTGGAGGTTCTAGACCTTTTGGAAGTGGAGGAATATGTGGATCTCCATACATTTCCCAAAGAAAAGTCCAAAGATAAGGAATATTTTTTGTCTCATTATCATAGTCATCAAGGGAATCCATAACATCCATATCCATATTCCAATAGATAACCTTAATAACATTTGAGTAAGAGTCCCAATCGAAAGAAGGATTTTTAGGTCTTAACTCATACAAATAGGGCAATAGGTTATGCTCACTAAGATGAGAAAGAACCAATTCACTCCATTGCTTATAATTTCCTCTTGTCAACTTAATTAAACCATCCATGATGTGCTTCTCACATGAAACAATGAGACCAAAAAAATAATGCACCCCCCAAAATGCAATGAACCAAAGAACCCCCCCAAAATAGATGATTTTGACACTTTATATATAGTGCGTGTACAATTTCCACTTGCCAAAATGAACCAAAGTGGACTTCTGATTTTGATGATTACAACAGAAAATATGAAGCTATGGTAGACTCATACAATTAAGAAACAAGATGACTCAAGGATCCAACAAATTACAAGTGCCAAAAATAGGCCAAAATAGACCAAATTTTGAAAGTATTATGTCCACTAAATTTTTTTTCAAACTGATACCAAATCTGGAAAGTAGACAAAAAATCATGAACTTTAAAAAAAAAATAGCACCTAAAAATGTGTCCATATGAGCCCGAACAAAGCCTCTAAAGTTGTAAAAATTAGGATTTGTGATTTTTAGAAAATATCAAAAGTAGAGACTAGAAATCACCTACACCATTGTGTAGATCGTGAAATTCTACCCCAAAACAAAAAAAATTGTTCGAAAAAAGGAGTCCAGATGACTAAGATATCATTGATTGAAAATCGCCTTTGAAATTATTTTTTCTAAATTACCGCCGCTGAACCTTGAAAATTCAAATGGCTCTAGAATTTAATTCAGATATCTGATTTGGATGAAACAAAACTAGATTTAGGAGTTTTTGGACCTCCTCAATGTGATGCTAACCTCTGATTTGCACCAGCAAGCTCCAATTTTGACCTGCAATAAAAATCTCTCAAAATAGGCTATACAATGAAACTCCTATGGCTCTGATACCATGTAAGAATTTTGATATTGCTCTAATACCATGTAAGAATTTGCCTAAGGCAAAGAATAAAATGTCAAGATCTAGAAGCTCAAGAGATAGCACAAGAGAGACAAGATAATCAAATGAATAGATTCAATAATGATCAAATTATAATGCTTGATGGTTACAAAGGAGGAGTGCCTAAATATATAGGCAATGAAATAAGATTACATGATAAGCTATCAACCATGCTAGGTGGAATCACATGTCCACCAAAGGTGTATCATCCTCCATTGTACATCAAATTATGTGCAACATGTGCAACAATGAGAGGATGATAATGTGATAAGAGCACTAAAGGTGGATCTCACACACAAAGAGGTATGTGATGACAACTATCACACCTAAAGTGGAAATTCTCCTAACCATGTGCTAAAATGAAATGCAAACTCCTAGGTGTCACAATGACAACTAATATGAAAAATCATTATCCTAAGTAAACATAAGTGTAATTAGTAAATATTTAATTACACCAACACTTTTCAACTTGAGAAACTAAGGCTTTTTCTTCCTTAACATTAGTTTCAGGATTCTCTTCTTTAATTGCTAAAAATCCTATGTCATCATTATTCTCAGTATCACTTTCACTTAAAGTTCTTTCTATAGTAGCTTCAAGATCTTCATCATTAGAATAATAGCATTCCTTAGATCTTCTAGGTTTGAAATTGTTTCTACACATTTTAACTCTCTTAGAAAATTTAGATGCAAAATGACCATATTCTTGACAAGTCCAACATTTAAATATTTTCTTACCGTCTAGTTCTCTTTTCACAAGCAAGGCAATACCTTCTTCAATATTATTGTCTTCTTCATTTCTAGATCTGATGCTACCAGCATAATCTCTAGTCACACTAATGCTTCTTGACAAAGTAGGGCGAACACTAAGAGCACTGAATGCTGTCTCCATTCTAGGTAAGTCTCTTGATAATCTCAGGTTCATTTCTGCTGCTTCCAATCTTCCAAGAAGACTCTCTCTTGTAAAGTTTTTAGTACAAGGTATAACTTGTTCAATCATCTATGTTGTCTACTTAAATATAGGGGTCAATGTCCTCAAAATTTTCCATATCACTTCATTCTCTGTCTTTGTTCCTCCATAAGATTTTATAGCTGTAATCATTTCTGACATTCTACCAATATAGCTTCTAATAGATTCATCTTCCAACATTCTTATATCTTCAAATGCACATATCCAATTATGTAATCTAACTCTTTTTTCATGTTCATCGCCTTCAAAAGTAGAGTGTAAAGCATTCCAAATCTCATGAGATTTTTTCAAACATTTTACCTGATTGTACTCATTCTCCGGAAGGGCTGTCAAAAGTGCTTCTCTTGCAAGTATGTTACACATGAATAGATCTCTCTCATCAGCAGTACATGTTTCAAGATTGTCCTCTTCAATGATAGTCTTATCATTCTTTTTAATCAACCAATAACCTAGTCCTAAACACAGTAGGTGTGTCTTCATCTTTTCTTTCCAGCTGTCAAAATTTACTCCATCAAACTTAGGGCTTTCTTTCTTGAAATTTGCCTTGGATCTCCTTAAGCTGTTAAACTTCTTTTTTAAGGACCTGCCAATCTGATACCAATTGTTAGAAAGTAAATTCTACCAAGATAATTGAGGGGGGGGGGGGTGAATCAGTTATTAGATGATTATAACTTTTATCAACTTCAACAACATTAAACCATGTAAGCAATACAATTACTAACCACAAAAAGATATTCATACACAATAACACAATGACACAAGATATGTTGACTAGGGAACCTCTTGATCAAAGAGTAAACCCCAATGGGAATGATTCCCACAAAAGATGTACTAATATGAATATTCTTTGTGAAAGGATGGACTCTTTTAGGAGTCTTATGAAATACATTCAGTACATATGAATCCTTATTAGGAGATTTTGAATCCCTATTAAAAGATTCTAAACTTGTTAACAGTTATGGAAGACAGAAGGACCCATTGCCCAAACAGCTTCAGGGTAAGATCACTGAACACACTATCCAAATAATCTTTGTATTATTCAATAGAATAATATGTTACCTCTTCTCTAACTGTGCCAAACTGCACTCACTGTTACACCAAATCTCAATTTCAGATCTCTATACCTCGCATGTCTTGTTAGAAAGTAAAGTCCACCAAGACAACTGAGAGTGGGGGGGGTGAATCAGTTATCTAATAATTATAACTTTTATCATCTTCAATAGCATTAAACCATATAAGAAATATAATTACCAACCATAGAAAGATATTCATACACAATAACACAATGACACAAGATATGTTGACTAGGGAACCTCTTGATCAAAGAGTAAACCCCAGTGGGAATGATGCCCACAAAAGATGCACTAATATGAATATTCCTTGTGAGAGGATGGACTCTGTTAGGAGTCTTATGAAATACATTCAGTACATATGAATCCCTGTTAGGAGATTTTGAATCCCTGTTAAAAGATTCTAACCCTGTTAAGAGTTATGGAAGACAGAAGGACCCACTGCCCAAACAGCTTCAGGGTAAGATCATTGAACACATTGTCCAAATAATCTTTGCATTACTCAATAGAATAATATGTTACCTCTTCTCTGACTATGCCAAACTACACTCACTATTACATCAGATCTCAATTTTAGATCTCTGTACTTCGCATGTCTTCCTTCACACATTCACTTTCATACTTAGCTATTTTCTTCACTTCATGCATATAGCATCACAACTACTGCTACTATATAATAATTACACACTTTCGCATTACAATCACATGCTATTACATGACAACAAGGAAATACATTCCTTCTTTTATACCACACTCAAATAATTACAAATGAGTCGGCATACAATTACAAAATAAAAGTTTCCACACGCTACACCAAAATTACACAAAACTGTCAGCTTCCAAATACAATAAATCTTCACTCATGTGAGCTCAAAGTATGTGTTGTCATCCACATCACTATCAATGTGTCTCCAACTTCCCTTTAACTACAGAAAACCAGATTCCATCCCGATTAGGAGATATCATCCGATTTCCACAAACCGCTACTCAGGAACACTGCTTGAACACTGCTTCCACCAAAATGATCATAACTTCCATGAATAAATGAATTACTATCTGTTCTCTTAACCATAGACATATTACATATCAAAGAGTATAACCTCAACATTGCATAGCTCCAACTACAATAACCCATGTGCGCTAATCCAAACTCTGTCTGCTTCTCTGCAAGTCTTCAGTAAATCACTATGATGACATCAATGACAATCATAGTCATGAATGCAAAAACTACTATAGAATGGCTGCCAAACACTTTAGCATTCATTCCTAAAAATCTCCCCCATTGGTATTGATGGCAACATATATGAAAAACATCCAATGTTCCAAAAATCCAATACTGCAACACTGCTTCTTCAAATCCTCTTCATCAATCAAATCTTGCTTCGTTATCCTGTTCAGTTCTCTTCAATAGATGTCTCATATTGTTTTTCATACATACTTCTACCCCATTGACATCAATGATAGAAATTCCATCACTAAGTCAACAACAACTCAATGTCAAAAGACACTTTTTAGAAAATACATTTACTAGAGTCCTCATGACTCAGCTCAAATACACATACTCCCCCATAGAGGAAGTACCAACATCTAGTCTAGAAGAAAGATAAGGCTCATATACTACTGGATGGATGCAACCAACTGCATCATTTCTCAAAAGTAGGCTAGGGCATAATCCCAAGCATACCTCTTAGATACTCAAATGTATCCTTAGGCAAAATCTTTGTGAATATATCTGCTATCTGCTCCTTTGTACTTATGTACTCAAGTCTGACTTCTTTTTCAGCAACTTTCTCTCTTACAACATGATACTTAATCTCTATATGCTTTGTCTTAGAATGTAATATAGGATTCTTAGACATACTAACTATATTGGTGTTATCACAATGTATAACAACAGGTTCAACAAATTTTATTTCAATATCCTTCAGCATCTGCTTCATCCAAATTATCTGGTTATAATTGTTTGCTACTGCTACATATTTTTCTTCTGTTGTGCTTTGTGAGATAAAATTATGCTTCTTACTTAGCCAAGAAACTAATCTTCCTCCAAGGCAAAATGCTCCACCACTGGTGCTTTTCTTATCATCAATATTGCCTCCCCAATCGGTATCTGTATATGCACATAGGGTAAAATCATCAGATTTTTCATACCATAATCCATAGTCCATTGTGCCTCTTAAATATCTCAGTATCCTCTTTACTACTGCATAATGTGATTCTCTAGGTTCAGCTTGAAATCTTACTACAATTCCAACTGAATGTGCTATATCAGGTCTTGTATGAGTCAAGTACTGCAATCCTCCAATCATAGATTTGTATTTCTTCTGTTCTACTATAGAAGTCTCATCTATGCTAGATAACTTATGTCCAGTCACCATAGGTTTTCCAACTACTTTACAATCCTCCATTCAAAATCTTTTCAACAAGTCATTCAAGTACTTTGTTTGACTTACAAAGATACCATCATTGTTTTGTGTTATCTGTAATCCCAAAAAGTATTTCATTTCACCAATCATACTCATTTCAAATTCAGTCTTCATTTCATCAACAAATTTGTCACTAGCTTCATCTTCTCCTCCAAAGATAATGTCATCAACAAAAATAACTATAACTAACAAACTATTTTCAATTTCTTTTTTGTATAGATCACTATTAGCTATACCTTTTATAAATCCCAACTTTAACAAATACTTATCTAGTCTTGCATACCAAGTTCTGGGTGCTTGTTTAAGTCCATATAAAGCTTTCTTTAATTTACATACCATGTCTCCTTCTTGAGTTAAAGGAAAACCTTCAGGCTGCTCAATGTAGACTTCTTCTTCCAATTCTCCATTTAGAAATGCTGACTTCACATCCATCTAATACACTTTGAATTTCTTGTAAGCTACATATGCCAAAAACATTCTTACTACTTCAATTCTTGCAACAAGTGCAAAAGTCTCTTCATAGTCAATTCCTTCTTGTTTTGAGTAACTCTTACATACCAATCTTGGTTTGTTTCTTACTACTTCTCCTTGTTCATTCATCTTGTTTCTGAATACACATTTAGTTCCAATAACATTCTTGTCTTTAGGTCTAGGGACCAATTCCCATGTCTTGTTCTTTTCAATTTGATCTAGTTCTTCTTTCATAGCATTAGTCCAACTTTCATCTTCACAAGCTTCATTACTAGTCTTAGGTTCAATTTGAGAAATCAAACATAACTGTTCTTGTGCCTTATTTCGAGTAAGAACTCCTCTTTTGATGCTCCCAATAATCTATTCAAAAGGATGATTCCTTAACAAACTCTTGCTAGGTGTTACTATCTCAGATCTCTCTTCAGATGTAGGTTCTTCAATAACTTCACTATGGCTTTCATTCAACAAATCACTATCAGTTTCATAAAACAATTTAGTAGTTCCAGTGTTAGGTTTAGGATGAGCTTCTTCATTAGATTCATAATCAAGCATTCTTTCCTAAATTTTGAACTTTTCATCAACTTTAACATTTGCGCTCTCAACAATAGTCTTATTTCTTTTATTGAAACATCTATATGCTTTGCTTTTCAAAGATATCCAAGAAATATACCTTCATCACTTCTAGGATCAAACTTTCCAATATCATCATCTCTCTTTATATAACATTTTCTTCCAAAAATTCTAAAATACTTAACTGAGGGTGCATGTCCAAACCGTAATTCATAAGGTGTCTTGTCTATGTCTGCTCTGATGTGTACTCTATTCATTGTATATACTGTTGTGTTCACTACTTCTCTACAGAATATCTTTGCCAAATTATTTTCAAACAACATAGCTCTTGCTGCTTCAGTCACTGATCCATTCCTTTTTTCTGCAATGCCATTTTGTTCAGGTGTTCTAGGGGCTGAATACTGTCTTTTAATGCCATTTTCTTCCCAAAAGTTGTTAAACTCTCTAGAAGTAAATTCTCCACCTCTATCAGATCTTAAAAATTTAATCTTCATTCCAGATTCATTCTCAACTTTATTCTTAACAATCTTAAACTTATCAAATGCTTCAGATTTTTCTTTAAGAAATGCAATCCACATCATTGTTGTAAAATTATCAACAAGAATCATAAAATACCTTTCTCCGTAGAATCCTCTAGTCCTGGTAGGACCACTCAAATATATATGAACAATCTCCAGCTTCTCTATAGATGTAAACTTCTTACTAGGAAAAGAACTTCTCTTCTGTTTAGCCATCACGCATTCTTTACAAATCATGTTAGTAGGCTTCATAATTTTAGGTAAATCTCTTACTGCAAGTGTAGTACTTACTTTCACAATGTTGTCAAAGTTTATATGACAAAACCTTCTATGCCATAACCAACTATCATCAATCTTAGTAATCAAACATGTCATCTCAGTAGGATTTAAATAAAATACATTACCTCTGGTTCTAGATCAAGTTCCAATCAGATTTCCATCTTTATCCTTTATCACACAAATTTTCTCAGTAAACCAAACTTGATATCCCTTATCAACTAGCTGTCCAACACTCAAAAGATTATGTTTCAATCCATCCACAAAATAAACATCATCAGTATTAGTCTTTCCATCAAGAGTAATAGATCCTATACCTTTAATCAAACAAGGTGCATTGTTTCCAACTCTAACAACTCCTCAATCATATTCATTCAACTTTATGAAATTTTTCATGTCTCCAGTCATATGATGTGAACAACCACTATCTATAATCCAATCAACTTTCTTTTCAACTTGAGAAACTAAGGCTTTTTCTTCCTTAACATCAAACTCAGGATTTTATTCTTTAATTGCTACAAATCCTATGTCATCATTATTTTCAGTATCACTTTCACTTAAAGTTCTTTCTATACTAGCTTCAAGATCTTCATCATTAGCATAGTAACATTCCTTAGATCTTCTAAGTTTGAAATTGATTCTGTACTTTTTAACTCTCTTCGGACATTTAGATGCAAAATGACCATATTCTTGACAAGTCCAACATTTAAAAATTTTCTTACCATCTGGTTCCCTTTTCACAAGCAAGAAAATAACTTCTTCAATCCTCTTGTCTTCTTCATTTCTAGATCTGTTGCTGCCAGCATAATCTCCACTCACACTGATGCTTCTTGACAAAGTAGGGTGAACACTAAGAGCACTGAATGTTGTCTCCATTCTAGGTAAGTCTCCTGATAATCTCAGGTTCATTTCTGATGCTTCCAATCTTCCAAGAAGAGTCTCTCTTGTAAAGTTTGTTGTACAAGGCATCACTTGTTCAATCATCTATGTTGTCTGCTTAAATACAAGAGTTAATGTCCTCAGAATTTTCCATATCACTTCATTCTTTGTCTTTGTTCCTCCACAAGATTTTATACCTGAAATGATCTCTAACATTCTACCAATATAACTTCTAACAGATTCATCTTCCAACATTCTTATATCTTCAAATGCAGATATCCAATTATGTAATCTAACTCTTTTTGTATGTTCATCACCTTCAAAACTAGAGTGTAAAGCATTCCAAATTTCATGAGATTTTTTCAAATATTTTACCTGACTATACTCATTCTCTGGAAGTGCTATCAAAAGTGCTTCTCTTGCAAGTATGTTACACATGAATAGATCTCTCTCTTCCATAGTACATGTTTCAATATTGTCCTCTTCAATGATAGTCTTATTATTCATTATAATCAACCAATAACCTGGTCCTAAACATAATAGATGTGTCTTCATCTTTTCTTTCCAGCTATCAAAATTTACTCCATCAAATTTAGGGCTTTCTTTCCTGAAATTTTCCATGGATCTCCTTAAGCTGTTAAACTTCTTTTTCAAGGACCTGCCACTCTGATACCAATTGTTAGAAAGTAAAGTCCACCAAGATAACTGAGAGGGGGGGGTGAATCAGTTATCTGATAATTATAACTTTTATCATCTTCAAAACCATTAAACCATATAAGCAATATAATTACCAACCATAGAAAGATATTCATACACAATAACACAATGACACAAGATATGTTGACTAAGGAACCTCTTGATCAAAGAGTAAACCCCGATGGGAATGATGCCCACAAAAGATGCACTAATATGAATATTCCTTGTGAGAGGATGGACTCTGTTAGGAGTCTTATGAAATAAATTCAGTACATATGAATCCCTGTTAAAAGATTATAACCCTGTTAAGAGTTATGGAAGACAGAAGGACCCACTACCCAAACAGCTTTAGGGTAAGATCATTGAACACACTGTCCAAATAATCTTTGCATTACTCAATAGAATAATATGTTACCTCTTCTCTGACTATGCCAAACTACACTCACTATTACATCATATCTCAATTTCAGATCTATTTACTTCGCATGTCTTCCTTCACACATTCGCTTTCATACTTAGCTATTTTCTTCACTTCATGCATACAGCATCACAATTGCTGCTACTATATCATAATTACAAAATTTCACATTACAATCACATGCCACTACATGAAAACAAGGAAATAAATTCCTTCCTTTATACCACACTCAAATAATTACAAATGAGTCAGCATACAATTACAAAATAAAAGTTTCCACACGCTACACCAAAATTACACAAAACTGTTGGCTTCCAAATACAATAAATCTTCACTCGTGTGACCTTGAAGTCTATGCTATCATCCACATCACTATCAATGTGTCTCCAACTTCCCTTTAACTATGCAAAACCAAATTCCATCCTGATTAGGAGATATCATCCGATTTCCACAAACCGCTACTCAGGAACACTGCCTGAACACTGCTTCCACCAAAATGTTCATAACTTCCATGAATCAATGAATTACTATCTGTGCTCTTAACCATAGACATATGACATATCAAAGAGTATAACCTCAACATCACATAGTTCCAACTACAATAACCCACATGCTCTAATCCAAACTTTGTCTGCTTCTCTACAAGTCTTCAGTAAATCACTGTGTTGACATCAATGACAATCATAGTCATGAATGCAACAACAACTGCTACAGAATGGCTGCCAAACACTTTACATTCATTCCTAACATGTCTTCCTTCACAAATTGGCTTTCATACTTAGCTCTTTTCTTCACTTCATGCATACAACATCACACACAACCACACTATAACAAGGAAATACATTCCTTCCTTTATACCACACTCAAATAATTACAAATGAGTTGGCATACAATTACAACATAAAATTTTCCACACGCTACATCAAAATTACACAAAAATTATTGGCTTCCAACTACAATAATTCTTCACTCGTGTGACCTCAAAGTTTGTGCTATCATCCACATCACTATCAATGTGTCTTCAACTTCCCTTTAACTGCACAAAACCAATTCCATCCCGATTAGGAGATATCATCTGATTTTCACAAGCCGCTACTCAAGAACACTGCCTGAATACTGCTTCCACAAAAGTGCTCATAACTTCCATGAATAAATGAATTATTTTCTGCACTCTTAACCATAGACATATAACATATCAAGGAGTATATCCTAAACATCACATAGCTCCAACTATAATAACCCATGTGCGCTAACCCAAACTCTGTCTGCTTCTCTACAAGTCTCTGGTAAATCACTGTGTTGACATCAATGACAATCACAATCATGAATGCAACAACAACTGTTACAAAATGGCTGCCAAACATTTAGCATTCATTCCTAATAGGACTTGGAAAATGGTCTCTTCTGCATTGGACCAACTCTGATAGGAAATACTATGACACCTTTGGAAGCTCTTTCTTCATCATTGTAGGCTTTTATGGTTATCTTTTTCTTTGGGTCAATAGCCTCCTCCAAAAATCCTAAGGCTTTTACCAAGTTTAGGGTACAAATATTCAAGCTAGCTCCCCCATCAATGAGGACTCTTTTCACTCTATGCTTGTGGATTAGGACCTCTATATGCAAGGGAAGATTTTGCGGGTGGTTTAGAGACATATCATCTTGTTCTGAAAAGGATAGAAAATGGGGTACAACAAGATGTCCTACCATGTTTTGAAATTTATCCGCATCTAAATTTAGAGGCACATTAGTCTCTACTAAGGATTTTTCTAGAATCTCCTTAGGAGTTGGTGAAAGCTTGATTAATTCTAGAATAGAGATTTGAGTAGGGGTTCTTTGCAATTGGTCTACCAATTATATTGTTTCAAAGATGAAGATGAAGTTTGATTTGGTAGGACAATCCTTGGGGCACTTCTTGGTAAAGTAATCTTTGATGCTTGACCCCTAGTTACAACATTAGATGTTGCTTCCCTTGGCTTCTCTTTCACCACAATTACATTTATGGTGTTTTCACCACCACTTAAAGTATTAATGGTGTTATCATAAGTATGAGAAAAATTAATCTTCTCATTACCTCTTTTTTTTTAGGGTTGGTGTTTGATTATTCCCCTTTTTCATGATTTAAGAAAGGGTTTTTAAAAGCCATATGGTCTTCGTTATTTTGATGCCCTTCCACTTTTATTGTTCCATCATCAATTAGGTCTTGGACAAGATGTTTCAATTTCATGCACTCAATCATTTTATGTCCCTTATTACGATGGTATTCACAATGGTGAGAATCATTCCACCAATTAGGCTTGACTTGGGGTTCATATGGCCTCGATTTGGGTAAGGTAATGATTTTGTTAGCCACCAAAGTCCTTAATGCATTTTCCAATGGTTCACCTAAAAAGGTGAATTTTCTCTTTTGATATGTGGAAAAGAAGGGTTTAGGTTTAGAGACATTGGAGTTGTTAAAGTAATTATTGTTGTTAGTATTGTTATTGTTGTTGGGATTGTTATTATTGAAAGGGGCTTTGTTTGTTTGATTTATGTTATATGTTTAATTTTCCCCACTTGATAAATTAAAGGGGGTAGCCTTTAAGTTGTGTGTTTCCACAACTCCATCATTCACAAGATTTTATTATTGTTCTTCAACCATCATCTATGTTTATCATTGTGATTGTTGGCCCCTTTATTATTGTTATAATTAGATACATTATGATTGTTATTAGTGTTGGTATAGGGTTCATTATCTTTGAATAATTTGATTTCTCCTCTCTTAACCAACACATCAATTTTAATCCCATTATCAATATTTTTTTCAAAAGTAGGAGGACATTCAAGTTGAAGCCTATAGTTCATCTCCACATTTAAGTTATTCATAATATTTCCATTTTCTCCTTCTTGGGTATGCTTCATGGATATCTTGTGAAAACTATTCTCCACCTTTTAAGAAACCCTAAGAAAGATTCACCATCTCATTGTTTAGTGTCACATAGGTTGATCATGGTAATCTCGTGTTCGATGTTATAAGAATAATGGGTTACAAATTTGGAGGCTAATTCCTCGAATGTCTTTATCCCTTGCGGAAGTTTTGAGAACCATTCCATGGCTTGACCTAAAATTCTTGGAAAAAGTCTCATTAGATAAGTTGTATCATGCATAAATTCTATACTTAGAGCACAAAACTCTCTAAGGTGATCTTGTGGGTCTGATTTACCTATGTATTTATCGTACTTAGGAAAGACCACATTTATCAGGATAGGTACCATAACCAAGCTTTTGTCAAAAGGAAATGGGCACAAGGCCTCGATAGAAAATGGCTTGGGTTCAACTGCCTTCTTCATTAGGTCAATTTGTGCTTGGAAAATTTTCAATTGTTTACTCATCACACCCATTAGATTATCATCTTCCTTATCTTTCTTAAGTTGACCAACATCATAATCATGTGGAAGTTTCACCCCTACTTGGGCTAAGTTTAGGAAATATTTTTCCCTATCTCTTTCTATTAGTTTGTCCATGACTTCAAGAAATTCAATGTCTTGAGCCGCCCTATTAGCTTTATCTTCAAGTGTTTCTCTAGGCCCTTGATTGGCATTATTAATATGATCATTTTTTCCTCCATGGAGATAATCATGAAATGTGGAGTTCGTATCTATTGGATCAATTCTCTTTTCAAAAATATTTGTGAGACTATCCCCTTGGTTGTGATTTATGAAATATCTTTGAGATTAAAATTCAGGGACCTCTTTTGCAATGCAAGTGCCATCTTCTTATAAAGATAATTTGAGTTTATGAGAGCGTGTAGAAACCAACATTCAACAAGGTTTGATATCAAATTGTTTCCCCCAAAATTTGTAATTGTTTTCTTTTATGAAGAGATTAAAAGTATAAGATGAATTTTCAAATGGATATCTCTTACTTGTTGTATGTATTTTTCAAACAAAGCAATAAAAAATACACTTGTTCTTTTTAACCCTCTACACAAAAAGTGTTTGAATTTGTAAGGATGTTATCATGGGTTTTTGCACAAAAAGACACTTTAAGCAATCTACCTAGTTCACAATTTGGTTCGTAAACATGACTCTACAAGGTAGGATTTTCTATTTTAACAAGGTATTTAATCAAGATTCCATTCAAAATGGACACTAAAATTTCATCCTCCAAAATTAGGAGGCTTCCCACCACCGGTATGTCGAAGTTTTGCACAATCCCATAGGATTACTTGAGGAAGTTCAAAATCTTAATATCCTTTTGTCACACACCCCATTAAGGATGCATGCATTTTATTTTAGAGTGGGTCAAATTTTTGCGGAAAAAGAAAATGTATCCCACTTTGGGTTGTCCCTCTCACCAGCCTTGTTAAGGAAAATCTTGGGAGGCAAGCCTACTATGGATCTAGCATGTTCATATTGAAAGCAATAAAGTGGAATGAAGAGATAGGTTTTGGGAGTTTGAATCAAAAAAAGGTGAAGAGCATATCCCTATCTATTTCTTGATTCCCAAACACTTTTAACAAGGTTCAATTTCCAAACCCACTAACTAATGGGAATCAAGTATTTCTACTCTTTTCCACAAATAAGGGGTTGTTCAAATTTAGTATATGATTTATTCCTTTACACTATTTTAATTACTAGATGATAATGAAAATCACAAGGCCACAATTTAAATAAAAATTTACCAAGTTGAGGCTTACCTTCAATCAAAGCTAGTAAAGGCTAGGGGCATTTTTTATGAGTCTTTCATTATTTATGCTCACCTAGTGGCAATCATTTCTTCCCTTTTGCTTCTCCTCCAACAAGTTTCAACACAACCAAACAAAGTGAAGAAAAACAAGAACAAATTGGAATCTAAGCCTTATTTATCAAATTTGACACAAATTGATTAAGGTAAGTAAATCCAATTTAATGAGATGAATTTTAATTTGTAAGCTTCTACAACTCTCAAATACTATTCGTATACCTCACTTTCCTATTGTGAATTATCCAAAACCAGCTTGATATGCACAATATTCTCCTCCTTAATCTTTTTGGCCAAGGCATTTCCCTCACTGTTAAATCTGGTCCCTATTTTTTTTATTTTTCTATGACTAGTCATCTCGTAGACATAGAGAAATCATTTTCCATATGTTAGATTCAATAAATTTTCAATTTAATTAAATGCACAAAAAAATTTATTTAATGCGCTATTGACAAGATTGAAAGCGCTATTAAAAATATCAAATGCGTTGCAGAAAAATATTGAATGCGTAGGAACATAATTTAAATGTGCTAATAAAATGAGAAAAGGCATTAAAAGAAAGCCTTGAACGTGATGGAGAGTCAGGGCACACACATTGAAAGAATGAAGACAAGAAAAGAGAAAGATTAAACGTGCTAAAACTCTATGCAAATGTGCAACACTTTGTCGTAGATGCACTATTTCAAGCCTTGTACGCATTGCAGAATGTGTTGTACGCACTAGAGAATCTATCAAACCCACTGAAAAACCTGTAAACAAAGAACAAAAACAATATTTAAAAGAACAAAAAAAATTACTTCTCCAAATTTATAAATTTATGAGGCCTAATGCCCCACGGTGGGCTTCATTTTGTGTGCTAAGGAAAGCACCTTCATAGGGTTAGCATCATCAATAAATCTAAATAAGAATTAAATAGCCACAAAAAGCAATCTAACTAATCAAATTTAAAGATGATTGAGCACTCTATGGATCTCTAATTAGGGATGCTAATGTTGAGCTCTCAGCAAGCTCTCACTAGTGATAGTCCTAATATGAGAAATCAAATGATAAGCAAGCTAAACAAGTTAATTCCCAAAAGAAAAACTAATTAGCTCTAGATTTTCCTTTTCTAACTCAAATTTGCAAGAGGTTTGATGCTCCATAAAATTTGTGGATGATTATTGCCTCAATTATGCCTTGCTTTTATAGATTTTGGCAAGGGTAGGGGATGTGGTTGATTTGATCATGATTTGATGAGGGTTAAGTCCATGGTTCCACCTTTGGAGACTATTTAAATATTTTTTTCTCAAAACTTGGGACAAGAGGAAAAAATGGGTGGACAAGATGCTCTCTCCTTATGGGTGATGGAGATTCGATTTAAGCTTGATCCATGTGAGCTTGATCCTTCAATCCTATTGGTTGAGATATTTTCTCCCATTTGGTGGTTGAAGGAAAATAAGATTTTAATCAATTGAATTTAATTAATATCTTTAGCCATGTGTACCTCTTGAATGGGTTGATTTGATTTAAATAAACTGAGTAATTAATTAGATTAATTACACAATTAATTGATTTATCATGATTTATTTGATTTAAATTGAATTTATGGCTTTTGATTTTAAATTAAATTTGATTTATGGCTTGATTGCAATTTTGCTTTGATTCTAGCTTAATTTGATTTAATTGCTTTGATTTTTGCCTTAGTTGCTCACTGGATTGATCTTGTCCAATTTCAGGTGATTACAATAATTAATTAACAAATGATGATGTCATCAGGGGTTTCACAAAATAAAATATTTTTATTTTGGTAAAGGCTTTTTAGGTGTCTACATTTTGCCCCTCTTTGATGTGATGCCACAAGTGGTGTGGCATCAAAGACAAGAAAATAAGATGCCCCAAGCTAGAATTCAGAGGATAAGGGGTTGTGCCCCCTTGAGAAAATAAGACAAAGAGGAAACGTTGTGGAATTTTCTTGGAAAGAACATAGAAAGGAAGGGAAGAAGGAAAAAGGAATAAATAGCCAAACTTCCAAGAGAAAAGATGCATGAGTGCAATATGATGTGAGATGTAGAATGAAGCTATATGCAAGTTGCAAAATTAATCTATATGATGCTGGAAGGGGGATTTAGGGAGCTCCATGCGTTGGATATTTTTGAGAGCACAACCTAGTTTGATATAGCAATACTAGAGACCTGCCAAGGTTACAAAAGAATATAAGGCCTTGTCACCAACATTGCATAGGACTGGCACAAGAAACATGAAAAGTGTTCCCCCAACATCACACATGAAACCCAGAGGAGGCATGGTGGAAATGATGCTAGAGAAACCACAAACACATGATTGACTCACAGGCAGAAGCAAAAGATCAAAATAACTTGCCCCAGATTGTCCTCATTCACAACACACCATGATATAAATGGTTTTGGTGACTTTGAGTAGAGAACAATGAGAAGCCATAAAAGATTAACAAGACCCAATGGACAAAATCCAAGGTCAAAATAATAACTCCAAAAGACATCCTTTTCCAAGGAGAGAGATTGATGGTTGATTGATGGGGGGAGATTAGGTCGAACATGGTGAAGGATACATCATCATGGACCCAGTTTGATTGCTTAGGTCAGACAATATAGAAGGATACATCTGTGTAGACTCGTGATTAGGCTTAGGATGGACAATACATAAGCATACATCTATGCAGACCTGTGTTGATGGAGATAATGTTGTGTTGCTGATTAGTAAATGATGAGGTTCAAAGATAGTTAGGAGACCAAGGATAGTCGACAATTGATGTTGCTAAAGTACAAGGCTGGATGGGACAAGTTATTTGATCAAATGCTACTATAGGATTGATGAGGATATGTACAACACGACATGACAATATGTACAATAGATGTGGGAGAGATTTACAATGGATGGGAGAGAGATTTACAACATATATGTATAGAAGCTCAGGGATTTGGGATAGGAAGATATCTCTATACATGATATATAAAGGAAGCTCAGGATTGGGGATAGGATTTGATGATGTTAGAAGATTGCTAGGAATAGTTGGATATGGATGAATGGCATTGGATTTGCATGGGGGTAGCTTGTAGCTAGATACCAATGACAAATGAAGATATCGGGTGATGGAAAGATGGAGGAAATACTGAGGGATTTGGGTAGAAGATTTTCTTAGGATATGGATGGAGGAATGCTGAGGATTTGGATAGAGGATTTAAATAGGGGAACGCTTGAGAGATTTGGATAGAGGAATTGTTTAGGATTTGGATTGAGGAATTTATGAGGATTGAGGAATGTTGAGGATTGGATAGAGGATTGTTGAGGATTGGATTGGGGAATGCTGGGAGATGTTGATGGGGGAACTATTTAGGATTGCTGAGAATTTGGATTTTTGGATTTTTGGAACTATTTAGGATTGCATGTGCCTTTGTTGATCCTGACTAGGGATGTTTGGATTTTGGATGAAGGATTGAGTAGGATAGGATGGAGGATGATATTTTGGGATGTAAGGCCCCAAAATGGATTTGGTATGTAGAGGATATGTGCTGGTAGATTTTGGGATATAGGTACCCAAAATGGATTTGGAGGATGAAGGAGGAATGTGGTAGGTTGTCTTGGAATTCAATGATGGAGGAGGATGAATAGCATTGTATGATTTGAAGGGATGATGGGAAGATGCAATAGTGGTTTTGGAATGATGTTTGAATTTGGCTTTAACTATACCAACATTTCTGGAGGAAGTGCCTTCTTCGGATGTGTGACCAATACCATATGATTTTGGATGTTTCTTATCTTGGATGGGCTCCAAATTTCCTTGTTCATGAGTGCCCAAGCCTTTACCTTGATAAGTCCATTTCTTGAGAATTTTATCCAAACAAGGATATTTCTAACTTGGGGAATAAGATAAACATCTAGTTTCAGGCTTCATGGTGAAAGATATGGAATTGATCTCTTCTACTTCGAGTGGGCTACCATTGACAAATGTAAGTGGACCAAGAGGATATAGTAATGGTAGTAGGATAGTTTGTATTTTAGGATCCTCATGTGGAGAGGATGGGATGATGGGATCTTGATTGGGATTGGAGGATGGTGACGGATCTTGAGATGGAGGAATTGGGATTGTAGGATTTTGGATTGGGGGTGATGGAAGCAATAGAACATGCAATAGAGGAAGTGAAGGGATTAGATATTGATTTTCATCTATGGGTACTTAAACATGCTTTTGGACAAGATCTATATTAGATTGGATTGATGTAGATAGAGTGATGGGGGGTGTATGGATGGACTCTTTAGATGGAGTGGATGGAAGATTGGGAGATTCTTCAACTATGATGGCAGGAAGAAGGGTGAACTCATGAGGCTCATCGGATGTGCTTTGGATAATGTTGGGAGAAGGAGATGTGGATGGGGATTGGATGGAGTCAATGCATGGGAAGGAATCATTGATGCTAGGGGATGGAAGAGGATCAATAAGTGGGATATATGGAAGAAGGATAAAAGATGGGGGAGGTTGATGGGGCTCATCAATGATGGCTTCACATGAAGGAATAAGATGGCATGAATCTTCATCTTTACAAGTGGGATTTGTTGCTAGCTTCCTTGTGAAAATCCTTGGACACTTTCATGATGGAGGTTGAGGTGAAGGATTGGAATGTGGAGGAGATGGAGAGCTAGGATAGTCCACACATGAAGGTGGAGTGGAAGATTCTGAACTTGATTGAGGGGATGACAGTGCCAAAGAGGAATTGTAGGATCGCATGACTAGATAGTTCACATAGGTAGGTTTAGAGGAATCTTGTGAACTTGATTGACTATGTGGTGAGGTAGGGGTGATGGGTTGAGATATGGGATATGAAGCAGATTTAGGGATCATGCATTCTTTTTGTAAAAGGGGATTTGTGGCAACATAGGAGAGAATGGAAGATGCTAGATTGAGATAGGTTATGGTGGATGGTGGATCAAGATAGGATGGGTGATTAGGATAATGGATTGGAAGACTAGGATTTTGGATTTGAAAATGGGTTGGAGGATAAGGGGATGGAGGATTTGGATGAGGGGTGTAGCTAGCAGGGTTGCTGTAAAAGGATGGTGTTTGGGATACGACCATAGAAGGAGATAGAGGTATGAAGGATGTATACAAAGGAAATGTAGGCTCAAGATAGGAAGAGAGTGTGGTTGAATAGGATAATGGATTTCCCTTGTCAAAGGTATGATAGGGAGTTCTAGTGGATATGCATGAAGGCATGATAGGATAGTTCAGAGGAATGATTGGATGTTGGGGGGTGTTTGGATAAATCTTGTTCAGGTTTTCAAATTACTCATTATGATCAATAAGACTTTCACCATCATAGGGATAGGATGGAGTGGGAGAAAAGACATGAAAACCAGACTCATCATAATAGATTTGAGACATGCTGACTTGCGGATGAGTTGAATAGGGATGAAGGATGAAGATAGATGGAAGACTAAGGCTTGGGTTGAGGATGACTAAGAAGCTCAGACTGGGATTGGATTTGGCTCAAGATAGGAGGAAAGACTAACTCTAGTGGAAGATAGATAGGGGATGGAGGATGACCAAGATGACTCTGCTAACCTAGGATGGAGGACAATACTAGATGCAAGATGATCGAACGACCATGATTAGGAGACTAGGATGAAAAGATTCTATAAGCTTTGGATGACTTTTGGATTTTGATTTGATAAGGGATTTGATGTATATAACTCTCCATTTGTGTATGTTTCAATAGATGTTTTGCACTGAGTTTGAAACTTTAAAAAAAACATCAAGAAAAACTACCTAGGAGATGGGTTAATATCAAAATCTTTTCACACAACTTGATAGCCCCAAAAATAAATACAAATGGTGAGTGTCTTAAGGTGATCTAGGAAACCACTTGGATCAGTCCTTGCACAAAGATTTTGATACCTTCTAGAGTAGATCGAGAAGCCTCTGATTAACATGTATCTAATTTGGTCTGTGGTGTCCTCCTAATCAATTTGTATGTGCATGACTCACTTAAGAGCCTAGTTGACCATGCTGAAATAATAGGGATATTCACCTTCCTCGGGCTACCATCAACACACATCGCCTGAGCTTGAGGGGATGAAGAAAGAGTTTGCTCAATTCTTTATTTCTATACCGGCAGGGGAAGTACCGATTCAAAGTCATTCTCCAAAGTGGAATCACTTTTCTCTTTGAACAGGCTTCGCTAGAAGTAATAAAAATGAGCTTGTCCTAGTTCACTTTCTTTACATCACTTAGTGAACAAGGATTTGAAGAATGGAAGACTCTTAGAAAGCACATCATGAAGAGATTTCTTTCCCAAATTGATCTTTAAGTGTTTTGAAAGGAATGCTTTCAAACACATGTGATTAAGTTCTTGATTTGGTCATTTCTTTGAAATCTTTTGAAAGATTATGCAAATTTTTTTTACCCTTTGCATTCAAGATTGAGTGTTTCTTTTAGGATCCTGATTTTGAGCTTTTGGAATGAAAGAGAATAAAATGATTTTCTTGAAATCTAGGAAATTAAATATTTGTGATTTTTGATGCAATGAAACAATAGTCTTTGATTTTAACTTTGATTTCTTTAGAGGCATTCAAGACGTTGTGTGCTTTAGATTTCATTTTTATACCCAAAAGAGGTGTTCCTAGATTTGATTTTATGCATGAAAACTTGGAAAACACTCAAGATTTTGAAATAAGACATTAGTTTTCATCAAGATAAAAATTTAGGAATGATTTAGGGACTTTTAGGAAAGATTAGGACTCTTTAGGAACCAAATAGGAAAGATTAGGAAATATTTACAGATTTTTGTTCCTAGTTTGCATGAGATTTGAAAGGCATTTAAGACAGTTTAAATGAAGTCCACTTTAGCTTAGACCAATTGTTTCAAGATTGTTTTGAGAAAACTTAGCATGAATTAGGATTTATTTTAGGAAGAAAAAAGAAATTACAATGCAAATTTGTGGTTCTTTTTAAGTTTCCCAAGTTTGAAGTGTTCTTAGCTGCATAAATGACCCTTAAAATGCTAGATTTGCATGAATAAGGTTCTTTTTAGCCAAATGAAATCCATTAGAGGTGAGTTTGATTAGCTTTAGTACAAAATAGGATTTTTTAGGATTTATTAGGAACAAAATAGGAAAGAATAGGAAAGATTTGTAGATTAGTCTCTTAAGGGCACTCAAAAATGACTAGAAGTTCATTTTAAGCTTGAAAATGAAGTGTTTTTAGTTCCTAATAATTAAATAAAGTTAGTATTCCTTAAGGAATTAGTTATTTGGTAATAAATTATCCTCCATTAATTACCTAAAAGAGTATGGGGTTATAAATTACAAGCTTGAAGCCTAGGGTCACTAGGATGCCCAAACAGGCCCAAAAAGTGAGAAAAAACCAAGTTTATGGCCTCAAATGAGCTCCTTGCATCCCATACAATTTTTGGGTCAAGAAATTTATTAAAATTATAGTGTCATAAGACACTTTAAAAGACCATATGATAATTTCATGCTTCCCATATGATTTTTGAGCCAAAAAGTACAAAAAATAGCAAAAAAATGCATGAAAACTGGCCCATGCGAAAGTTGCATCATGGTGGTCAATTTTCGTACAAAATATGGGCACCTACCATACAAAAATTTCTCAAAATGATCAATATTCATATGACACTGCAACAAAATCCATCCGGGAGGTGTGAAAAATGAGTTTTTTGGCCCAAAAACCCTAAAAAAATCACTTTTGAAGGCTTGTGGTGTCCCACTGGGTGTGCCAAAATGTGATCAGAGAAAACCTAACCTGTTCAGAATAATAGTAGACATTAAAATATTATTATAAGAGAATATTCCTAACATATAGAGAAAACTATTTGCTAAGTCATTCAGATAGAGCTAAAACAGGAGCACCCTGTCACCGTTTAATTTTCTATCGCTTTAGGGATGTGAGTGTGCTCTCAAAACACATGGAGCTTATCCATAATGATTATTAGGACATATTGGGATAGATTATGGACCATGAGAACCCCATAATGGCATAAAATTGGGTATATAACACCCGTTTTGCCCCTAGAGTCTCAAGGAGCCCAATAGAGCAAAAAAGCAAATTGATGCAAGAATGCTTAAACTAGAGTTGATTTTATCCAGATGAAGGTGTGATATGATGCTAATTCTATGAAAAAAAATGAATTAAACTATGTTTAATCCATTATTCTAAGCTAAGATGTGTTATGAAATCTTGAAAGATAACTAAAATCTAACAATTATGATTGATTATGCCAAGTCTAGAAGTAAATGAGAATGATAACAATGCATGAAGATGGAAAACTAAGCTAATAATTTTCTCTTGGAAGAGAGACTATTTATAGGATTTTCCTAAGGGCTTGGGTTAGGAAGGAGAGTTAGGGTTAGAGTCAGGGTTTGGGGTAGAGTCTGAGGTAAGGTTTGGGGTATGGTAAGATTGACCTTGGTTAAGGTTGCTCACACATGTGTGAGAAAAACTAGGGAAGTGTGCAAGGGGGAAAAGGGTGGAAAAGAAGACATGGGTCTCTTAATGAGGTTGTAAGAGGCCTTAAAGAGTGTGTAAGGAGTCATTAATGAGTCTGTAAGGCTCATTAATGAAGGGGTTTGACCAAAAGTCAAGGAGACTTGGATTAGGCTAAGAAGGTTAGGAAACACCTTCTAGATAGGTTTAGGGAAGTTTAGGAAATATTAGGAAAGTCTAGGAAAGTCTAGAAGATTATAGGGTTTTGGGGGATTTAAATAAATATTTCATTTATTTAAAGGATTTGGTCAATTTATTAAATAGTTAATAAATATTGGGGGAAATGATGTTTAAATTAGATTTAAACATTTATGGAAGGGATTCCTTAATTAAATGTTTTTTATTAAGATAGGAGGATTTAATGGCATAATAATTAATTAATTAATTAAACAACTAATTAATTAACAAATGATGATGTCATCAGGGATTTCACAAAATAAAACATTTTTATTTTGGTAAAGGCTTTTTAGGTGTCTACAAGGTCAATTATGGATTATGCTAGAACAATGATGATTGAGAAGAATGTTGCGCATAAGTACTAGAGAGAAGTTGTAAGTACAACTGTTTATACCTTAAATCGAGTACAAATCAAGAAAGGTACAAATGCTACACTTTTTGAGTTATGGTATGGATATGCACCTAATGTGAAATATTTTAAAGTCTTTGGGAGTAAGTGTTATATACTCAAAGAAAATAGGAATGGAAAACTTGATGCTAAAAGTGATGAAGGCATATTCCTAGGATATTCCACTAAGAGAAAAGCTTACAAGTGTTTGAATTATAACACTAACAAAATTGTGGAAAGTGAAAATGTTAGAGTTGATGAATATGCATAAAAGAATGAAGTTGAGTGCAAGAAAGAGCCTAAAGATTACAAATCTTTTGTATACATGGAAGAAGGAGACAACAGTAATGCACCTAAACCAGATGCCGAGAAACTACATGAGCCTGCCGAGCCACAACAAGATATTGTTGAGCATCAGGAGGATGCTGCCGAGCATCAATAGGATGCTGCTAAGCACTAGGAGGATGTTGTTGAGAACCAAGAGGATGGTGCTGAGAAATCAAAAGAATAGGTAGAGAATTTACAAGATGAACCTAAAGATCAAGACTAGGGAGAAAGGAAATCTGAACCTACATTGACACAGTATGTAAGAAGATATCATAAGCCTGAACAAATCATTGGAGATAAGGAATCTGGAGTTATGATAAGAAGTAAGTTGAAAGATCATACATTCTTAATATGTGATTTTGAGCCTAAGACAGTGAAAGATGCTTTAGAGAATGAAGATTGGATCCAAGCCATGAATGAAGAAATAGAGCATATAAAAAAGAACAAAACATGGACACTAGTGCCGAGACCAAAAGACAAGAATATTATTGGAACAAAATGGGTATTCAAAAAAAAGCTAAATGAACATGGTGAAGTCACTAGAAACAAAGCTAGATTGGTATGCAAGGGGTATGCATAAGAAGAAGACATTGACTATGGGGAGATATTTTCCCCAGTTGTAATATTGGAAGGAGTGAGGACTCTACTTGCATATGCAACATATAAAGGATTCAAAGTGTATCAAATGCATGTTAAATATGCATTTCTAAATGGGATATTAGAAGAAGAAGTATTCATTGAAAAACTAGAAGGATTTGTTGACCCAAGTAAAAAGAATATGGTTTGAAAGCTACACAAGGCACTGTATGGATTAAAGCAAGCCCCCAGAGCATGGTATGAGAGACTGCATAACTATCTGATAAAGATTGGATTTGTAAGGACAAATGACAACAACAATCTGTATTTGAAGATTGAAAAAGGTAAAGGGATTTTGTTAGCTGAAATATTTGTTGATGATATCATATTTGGAGGACAAAATGCCCTATATCAAACCTTTTCAAATGAGACACAAACTAAATTTGAAATATCTATGTTTGGTGAGATCAAATTCTTTGTTGGTTTACAAGTTTATCGAATGAAGAAAGGTATCTATATTACTCAATCTAAATATGTCAAGGAGATACTGAAAAATTTAGGTATGGAAGATTCTAGACTAGTAAGTACACCTATGGCTAATGGACAAAATTTACCTAAAACTTATGATACAACTAAAGTGAATCAAACCCTATATAGATCCATGATTGGAAAGCTATAATATGTTGTCCATAGCAGACCAGATATTGCCCTAGTAGTTGGGATTGTTGCACATTCTTTTGCAAATCCTAAAGAGAGTCACATGATGGCAGTGAAAAGGATATTGAGATATCTAAAAGGAACAGAGGACTATGGATTGTATTACAAGAAGAATGATAAGTTTGAGCTAAAAGTATACAATGATGTAGATTGGGCTAGAAATATTGATGATAGAAAGATTACAAGTGGTGGCACATTCTTTCTAGGAAAGAGATTAGTCTCTTGGACAAGAAAGAAATAGAACTACATTTCCCAATCTACAACAGAAGTTGAGTATATAGCAGTAACAGTGAATTGTTCAAATTTAGTGTGGATCAAGCAATTGTTAAAAGGTATGAAGGAGGAAATCACTGAGCCGGTTGTTATTTTCTATGATAACACAAGTGCTATCAACACATCAAAGAATCATGTTATGCACACTAAGAATAAGCATATTTCTATCAAGTATCATTACTTGAGAGAGTTAGTTCAAGACAAAGAAGTGAGATTAGAATATGTGAATACAAAGGAACAATTAGTAGATATATTCACAAAAGCATTACCTAAAGATGCTCATGAATACCTTAGAGGTAAACTAGGGGTGATTCCCCTAACTGAGGCTACCTAGAAACATATTGGAGCACTGCATCAAATATGCTAATCATATTATCTGACAAATTGATACAGAAGAGGTCACACTTTAGGAGTTGCCTAGAGTTGTGAGAAGTAAAGAAAAGATGTTAATCAATCATAAGAAAGATGACAGAGGGAGTATACAACATAAAGAACTAACATAAAGACATCTACATGGTGAAGATGCAAGTGACAGATACAAGTTTCTTTGGCATTGTTGTCAAAGAGGGAGAGATTCAATGAACCAGAGAGATACAACAAAGAGGGAGAGATTCAGTGAACAAACAAAGCTAAATTTATACAAGAGGGAGATGGTATTTGGATGTGTTGGTTGTGAATTAGAATGAAGCTAAGGATATTAATGAAGATTTGATGCACAGAGATTTTGGATTGTATGGTGAATCATGTGATGTTCATGTGGTGTTGCCATCAATGCCAAAGAGGGAGATTGTTGGAAACTACAATTGAAACAATTGTTATATTGTAATTGAAGTCAAACCTTAATTGGTAAGACAATTTCTATCTAGGAGAGTACCATATCTTTTGATTGATGAAGAGGATTTGAAAAGAGGAGATAAGAATAGGACCTAAGGAAAGGTTGAGTTATGTGATACTTCAATGGGTACTTGATTAGTTGGGATATTGGGAAGATAATGTGTTGTTTATTTTTAACATCAAGTGAAGAAGAAAGACTAGAAACGTAGGCTTAACTGAGAAAAAGTGAAGAAATATAGTTTAAGTTGAGTGATGTTAGTGTCGACCGAGTGTCAGTATATGCCAAGTAAATCTCGTGTCGACAAAACATCAGTAATTGTCGAGTGACAGATAATTATCGAGCAAAGACAATGTTTACTGAGAAGGAAAGTGTTAGCGATGACTGAGATATCCAGAAATGACTGAGGAGATGAACATAGTATTGACCGAGTGTCAGTAATTTACATTTTGAGAAGGAATTGAGAATCCCAGCTGACATAGTTAAATTATTGGGATATGTAAAATGTGTTGACATTATTAATGAATGTTATGGAGCATTTAATGCATGGTAAATTATTTTCTTATGATTTCAAAGAGAAGTTTGGAGATGTATCTAGAAGGAAAAGAAGTACATAATGATGGAAGGATTCGATAAATCTGACCTAAACCTAAGATCTATGGAAGAGATTAAATGGAAAAAGATTAATCTACCTAATCAAGGAGGTATAAGGGTGACCTAATCTTGAGGTTACAAAGTGTGAGATGAGAATAAGAGGTTGATGTTATCGATTGATGAATTTAAGCAGAAGGGTGAAGGTGAAGCTGTGAAGAGCTAAATAGAGTTGTGGTGATTTCTTGAAGAGAATTATGAATAGATCAGAGATGGAGTTGGAAATGAAGGCTAGTCAGTAAATCAACATATGTGTAAAGTGGATATGTATTTGGAAAGTGAGTTGTATATTTTTAGATCAGAACCTACTATTACTTTCTAACCATTGTATCAGTCTAAATCCTTTAATCAAGGTTGACCTAATAGTCATTGTATAAATCCTTTAATAAAGGTGACATTCTGATAGAATGTTCTTAAGCCCTCTAACCAGGCCACTCTTAATAGGTTGATTAAATCCTTTAACTAGGTCACACCTAACAGTGTGTATTGTAAACCTTTAACCGGGTTAGCTTCTCACAAAGCGCACTTTAGAAGAGTGAAAATCAATAGCATGTTACAAGTGTTTTTTCCCAAATTGGGTTTCCACTATAAATCCTGGTGTTATACTTGTGTGAATGTTAGTTGATGTGAATGATGTTAAAAGTTTTATATTCTACAAGTTAATTACTTTTGGACAGTGGATTGTAAGTTTTATGTTATTAATATATGCTATAGAGACTGAGTTGAAAACTAATTAGATCTGAGTTTGTTGAAGAACTAGAAAGTTGAATTGGTACATCTAGACCTAAGGATAACTAATTCATGCACCGTCTCAGTTATTCTAAAATTATTCTAACACATCTTGTGTGCATTCTCAAGTTCCATTTCATGCATGTAACTCTCAATAGTTATAGATCTTTCCCTCAAGTTGTTAGACTTATCAAAAAGAGGACTAGTGCTCTGAGGCCAATTGTTAGAATTCTTAGGCATTGAGAGGGGGGGGGGTGAATTAGTAAAAATTTACAACTAATTCAACCATCGATCTGATTAACCTTACTAATTCCTTCAAAATAGTAAAGCATATAACTGAAGTAAACAAATAAAATATAGCAATATAAAACATCCACAAAATCATCACACATGACACAATGATTTTTGTGTGGAAACCCTTGGTTAGAGGGAAAAACCACATTGGGGATGACACCCACAAGACCACTACTGTAGTAAATGAGTTTTCCCTATTATGAGCTTACAATTACCCTTTTTTTATGGTTCACCCTATTAGGAGTGATTAGTACCTTGTTAGAATTACAATCAGATTTGTTAAGATCTACCTTGCTAGAGGATTTTAAAACTCTATTAAGAGATCACCTAGTTAAGAGATTTATAATAGGAACCTGTTAAAGTTCACCTGATTAAGGGATTTTCTTGTTGTAACTGCTAGGGAACAATAAGTTGAATGATATGGATGTAGCACTAACTTCTTGATAGATCCAATCTATTTATTTTTCTCTCTGACTTCTCACTAACATGAATCTATCAAATCTTTGATTGTAACCCTAATTGATTTCACAATCAACCATAGAAACCTTCACAAAATATCACAACAATAAAAACCAACAACAACAACAACAACATTTTTAATATGAGCAGTACCACTTCTATACATTTCTAGCACTGACTTCATGAAAATTAAATGTTTTACGTCCAAGATGATAATATCTATGCAAAAAAAATTTTCCTATGATTGTGTCGGCTTATAATAAGATCTACATTATATTTCTCCAAAATAATCAAACACATTTTGACTTTTCCAATGCACCACCTTATATCTTCCTAAAATAATATCCTCAAATCCACAATTAACTCCTCATTGATTCTATCAAAATTATTACACGTCATCATAACACTTAGTATCATCACAATCACTTTATTGCTTATCGATCTAACATCTTCCAACTGACGCTCAAGAACAACAAATTTTCATAGATGTCTAAATGATTGTGTCACAAAAATATCTATCACAGATCAACCAAATGAATTATGGTCAGAACCACACTTTACTCTAACCATGTTGATATTGTATCTATGATCGCACCTCATAATTATTCATCTGTCACAACTGCTACCGAAACGTTGACCTCTCTATCTACTGTTCTTCTGGACTTAACTATTTTCCTGCATGATTGATTATTTATCCTTCACACCGATTACATCATGTACTTCACCGATTATGATACACGACTAAACTAATTTAATTTCCATCAATGAAAACCAAACCAATTTCTTCCAATTACTACAAATTTTCCAACTCAACACAATGCTAATAGTTAGCACCCATAATTGGATGACTTTAAGACCTATTAGCCCCTATTTTGGTGATTTTGAGGTTGGAATGCCTGTTATGCTTGATCCCTGTGACCTAATTCTTTATTTCCCACACTTATTCACTATCCTCAAGATCCCAGTCAAATTTGAGCCTCATCTACCTGGAACACATCACCAATTGTGATTTGTCCCTAGGGTTTTAGGCCTAGATTTCATTCAAAGACCTATATCAAGGTTTTCTTTTAAGGTTTTCAATTATGGTCAGCCTGGATCAAATTTGGATCCTGAACTTGTAGATTTAGTATAAAAATACCTCCCCCCCCTTATTTGACATAAATTGATCATATGAAAGCTATTATTATCAAGTGCAAGCTATCTATCAAGCAATCGAGCATCCAATTTGAGCAATTGAGAATTTTAGGATTCAAGATTTGAAGGAAAGAATCCAATTCAAGATCTCCAAGTCTCCATTTCTTCAAGATCCATCAAAGAAAAGACAATATTCTCTAATTGATGCAAGTTTCTCTCCCATGATGGCCAAGTAGACAAATTCGCAATCAAGCAAGAAGATTCATTCACCCTTCTCTTTCTTGATGATTACACATGGTTATCAAGCATATCTACATTATTGATCTTAGAGTGTTAATCATAGATCCATACACTCATGAAGGTATCCTTGATCTTACATTTCATTTCCAAACATATTCAAGCATCTTCATGAATTTGAGTGATTTCTACATCTGTTCATGAGGGTTTATGCAAGGTAAATCAATGATTTGCCTTTTTACTTTACTTCCTTTAAGCAATTTATGTCATATTTCAAGGTTAATTTCTAAACATGGGTTTGACCAAGGGAAACCCCTTTTCCCAACCTTTTTACCCATTTTTCCATGTGTAGGAATAGATTATAGAGTCGTAGGAACTTTTTTGAGAAATATAGGAACAATTGTAGATCCTATGAAAAATTCATCTGAAAGCACCAGGTAAATATCAACTGCTCATTTTGTCCCTAGGTACGGATCAACTAGCTACTCCATCTCTGCCATTTTCATTGAAATTTCTAGTGCAGGTCAGTTCTATTTTAATCAATAATATTTTTTATCAGTCTATTTTAGCTAAATATTGTTTTTTATCAGTCTAGTTTAATCATCTTGTAAATGGCTTTTCCATTAGATCTATTACATTACATAATCATTCCTATTTTATTGCATTACATTCTTTTGTGAAGGAATGACCATATTATCAATTAGCACTTGATTCATCCCTTGATCCTATTAGGGATATTCTTCCTTCCTACTATGCAATAAATGAAATGGGGAAGTAATTCACTTAGTTTATTGAATATTGTATTGCTCCCCCCATTTCCCATTGTACATCTATTATATCACTATATTTTCATCAACATCAATCAACCACACTCCATTCTTTCAATGTCATCTTTTTCATGTGCTAAATAGCTAAGAGAAAATGCCATATCATAATAAGATCCTTGAGTGGTAGGAGACCAATGGATTCAAGTGTTTTGTGAATATATTGGTAAAATTTGGTTTATTTTATGTTTTTCATTCATTAAGAAGAGATTTATTGACATGTTAGAATTATGGTTCGTTTGATTAAGTTTACAAATAGGCTTTTCAATTTTCAACATCATTACTCAACAAAACAAAACAAAGATGACAAATGACTATGCACCAATCCTTGAAGAATATTTGAAGTTTTAAGATTTTGTAAAGAAATACCTCAGACACCATATGTATGTAGATGGAATGGGAAAGTTAAAGTCTAAGGGAGAAGTACTTGTAGAATGGAACAAGGTGATTGAGAAAAAGTTTATCCCTATAGTTAAAGTACCCAACAAGTATTTGATGTTTGCCTCAATATTGGACCTAGGTATAAAGGCAATTACTACATTAGATGATGCCATGGTTTCACTAAATAAATATATAAGGTTTGGCAATTTTAAATTTGATTGGGTAGACATACTAGACCTAAATCCCCCTGCTTATGTGCTAGAAGGATATGATTAGTACAAGAATAATTTAGATCACTACAATTTGGGTTCAAAGTTTTGAATATTTTTTATTCATTTGAATGTTATTTCATTAATTTATTCTTTGATTGATGAGAAGGTAGTTTCTATACGTTTTAGTGATATTAAAAATTTAACTCCAAGCTCCTCCAATTAGTAAAATTAAATTTTTCCACAAAAGAGGGTGGGTGGCTTAGACACTTCAGCTCACCACCACTTCAAAGAAAGAATGTTCCTCTCCTCTCCACCAAATACTCTAGTTCCACCTTAGTTCACTCAAGGAAAAAAGGACACGCAACAACTCTCTCTCATGACACTAAGGCATATTCTATTTTTGCACTATTAGTTCCAAGGCCAACTGCTTGCATGTTGACCATGCTTTGCATAGGGAGTCCAACCATGGGTAGGATTTTAGGCATGATTGTTGGGATGTATTTCCCTAGAAATGTAATTGAAAGACTCATTAGTATGGTCAAATGTTTTTTGATTTGAGGTCTATAGATAGATTCACAATTTAGTACTTTGATTTTGAAGTTATCTCTTTACTTTTAAGAAGATATTTTCATTAAAGATAGTGGATTGAATGCCAATGCATTGTTGGTATCTTTTGAGGTTAATGGAAAGCTGATCTTTTTACATTGATTGCCTCAAATATATCCTATGAATGTTTGATATTGCTTTGTTTTGTTGAACTTCCTTAATCCAAAATAAATCTTAAGATCTATCTTGTAATTTGTAGTCAGATCTATGCACATTGTGGTAGTTGATTATGAATGGTAAATATAAAATATGATATGGTATTTGTTTTCTAGTCTTAGATTCATTTTCATGTTAAAATTGATGATTATGAAATGTTAAATGGATTGACACACTTAATATTTATGGATTTTATTGATACTTGAGGATACTAAAGTAGCATTAATCATTCGATCTCTTACATATCTAATCTATCTTTTTTTATTTCTTTCAAGAGTTAGTATTTTAAGTTTTTTAAGTTGGAATTATACATTTAAACTTGGAACCAATAGACCCCTTGATTGAACAATTCTCATCATAAACTAAGTTATTCCAAGTCATTGTGACCTACAAAATTAGACATTGGGAGGTTAGGAAATTGTATTTTCCTCTTCCAAGATAGATTGTGTGAGCTTACTCAATCTAGGTTGAGTGATACATTTGACCCATCAACAATACCCACATCATCTATAATGAACACTCTAAAGATCAAAGCTTCCTCTCTAGTGTTGATATCATAGGTCATTCACTTTCTATTTATAAGAATCCACATGACCCTCTAAACATCCCCTAATGTCAGAGTAGCCTCTATTGTTTATAGGATAAATACAATATACTCTTTATGCTATTTCTCTACTATAAACATCATCATAATGAGATTAAAAAAAATTTCAAGCATATGTGTGATATATACAAGTTCAACCATTGTTGAGAAGACCTCCTTTCTCTCTATCAAATAGTGTCAAGAGTCTCGAGTGTCACTCCTATAACTAGAGTGGTCTCAGACCCAAGTGTTAGTCAGTTTTCATCAAAAAGCCTAACTTTAGACTAGTGGTGTGTTGGGTGAGTAAGAGTCGCCTTATTTTGAACTTTTCAAGTTCTCGTGTCAAGCTTCACTCTGTTCATTTTTCCACCTTGTTGGTCTTCCCACGAGTCTTCGTGCATTTGAGTTTGTCAAATCCGAGCTTTCGGCGTCGTTTGTATCAGTTTGACCCGTTTTAAACCAATAACATATCCTTTTAAGTCATTTGAATCACTTCAAACCTCTTCGAACTCCGGTTCAAAGTAGTTCAAAGGAGTTCAAAAGCGGCCCGAGTCCTTTATTACTAATGATGAGTTATGCAGGAAGACGTGCGGCATTTTCCTCTTGAGAGAGGTTGAACCTCTTCGAACTCTGGTTCGAAGGAGTTCAAAGTAGGTCAAACGGACTACCGGCGTGATCAATAATGATGGGATGTCCTGACAAGACGCATTGTGTAGACCTGGTGTGATTTCATTGGATGGGCCAGTGCACGAAAAATGAGGCAATCACTTGCACGATTGGGAAATATTTGGTTTGAGATTGAATAATGATGATTGAAAAGGTGGCGGATCCCGAAGAGTTAATTTGATTTGAAGGCATTTATTGCTTATCACCACTTGGTATCAAAAAATCTATTAATACTTGCGTAATGGAGTATATTTCGCGCTTCAAGTGGCAACTAAAAATAGAAATTGGGTAAGTCATTTTTCCCTATTGTACACTGCCAGGTCTGGGCGGTGGAAGGGTGGTCTGGTCGAAGTGCAAAGCGTACAGGTAGCTTCTTTCAAACTCTACCTTCTCATTTCCGGTTATTCTTTCAAATTCATTAGTTCAAGCAGTGAGCTGGTAGACTTTCATATTCTTAGACAGGCATGAGGTCTGTCATGCATTTCTTTGGCAATGTGAAGAATCTTGAATGTAAGGCCCCGGTCATAACAGACACGGATCTTTTAGGGGTTTCAGTCAATACTATACCTTCAAAACTCTCAACTTGTGTTGATGAGGAGTACATTGTAGAAGTCCTAGCTAGTGGGTTGTTAGAAGCGGCTGCTTTCCCACCGGCTACTATTTGTCCGGAATTGGTACAAGAATGTATCAATAGATACGATGTAAAGTTGAAGAGTATTTTGAACACGGATGGTCAAACCCTAATCCCTGTTAACCGCAGAACCATTTCAGCAGTCTTCAAAATACCAGATGAAGGTCTGGTCAACTTCACGCCGACCCAGTCTCTGGCCCAATTCAGGGAAAGTGCTGATAAAAATAGGAGTCACATAGCGAGAAGGTGGACGAAGACCAACTATAAAGGAGGGTCGCGGTTGCCAAAAACTCTCACCAAGGATCATATAAACCCCCTAATACATGATTTGGTTGTTCTCCTTCACCGATTAAAAGGTTCAGAACAGGCCCTATCCTTTGATGAGTGGATGTATCATTTTGTAGAAATCATCTTAGAAAGAAGTCAACACATTGACTGGGCTGAAATTATAGCCGCATCTCTTCGGGACCAGCTCAGACAGACTCAGATGACTAGGGAAGGATTTTACATGTCTTCGTACCTGATGTATTGCTTGGCCTGCACTCAGGACCTATACCCTATTCAGAAAGCTCCCTGGAATGGAGATTTATTTATCTATGAGTGTTGTCCATTACTGAGAAGAGATAAGGTTTTGGAGGATTATAGAACAATACATGATATGTTCTGGGGGAAATTGCGTCAGGAATTGGCTGGCAGGCCTAACCAGAGGATTTCAGATAATGCGCAGAGATTAGTTAAAGTATTTGGCAGCTTTTATATTCAATTTCCCCGTTTTACTTACATTCAGGTAGGAGGATTTGAAGAAGAACCATTGAAGCTGCCTAGGTACGCTTTTGACTGTTTCATTCTTGCAGAAGTTTGCAGACAGTTGTTCATTGTTATTAAAACAGCTCTCCCAGAAGATAAATGAAACTCTCTGTTCCCAGTGAAGTTAGGCCACTTAATCTATAACAGCATGCTGGACGCATCTGTTGTGGGGAGTAATTTACTGAACTTCCACATGCCTTTCTATGAACCAAGAACAGGGTTCGATAGTAAAGGCTTTGCCAGACAGACCCTGGAATTAGAAAAATGCCCTTCACCAAGTTACCATCTGGAGGACCTGTGGGAAGATCTCGGCAATGAAAAAATTATTTGGGAATGAGATAGAACCAGGCTTACGGTATCTCAGATTAAACTACTACAGTTGAAGTTTGATACCAGAAATATAGAAGATGATGATCCAGAGGTTCCCCGTCCATCCGCCACCTTTTCCGAGGGGGATGCTGTTTCGATCATCGATTGGAGCAGAAAGGAGTCTAGTGATATCAGACTCCGGGCCCGCAGCATTTTTGAGGAAATAGAAAAATGGATCGTGGTGAAGAAGAAAGACGTTCAACTTCTTACAGATACAAGTCATAACACTGGTTCACCCACTAAGAGTGTAACACAAGCCCTTGCTAATAGTTCTCTTTTGTCATCGAATGCAGGTGAGAAAATACTAGTGAAGGAGAAGACGGCCTCGGTGAAACATCCAACCACGCCAAGGTCAAGACCAAGGATGAGATCTGAGAAGAAAAACCAAATGGCCTGAGAGGAGCCTGATTATCTGGATGACGTCGGTGACCTCAACGATGAAGATCTCACCTTCACCCCCGATCATAAGGGGAAGATGTAGGAAGGTCTCACGCACTGCCAAGACCTATCTCAGAATGCAGATGCACTTGTCAAGACCCCTGACAATCAAATGGTGTCCAACACAGTCCCACCTTGGCTCATGGAATCAGTTAATAAAAGGAAAAGCTTCAAGCCTCTATCTATGCCAGTTAAAGAAATAGTGACGAGGTACGTAGCTCGTACTCTGAAAGCTAAAAGGATGAAGAGCGATGCGAGGCTAATAACAGATCCTTCTACCGGGAAAGTCACTACTGAAATTGCTACAGTGAGATCTATGGGAAATACCCAAGATCCTGAGCCCGAGGATTATGAGATAACGAAGATGGATTTCGGAGTGCTGAACAGGGACTCCCGCGATCACATTTTCAAATTCTCTGTCGATCATATGCTCGGACAGTCGCAGAAGGATGGCAGAGAGAAGCGGGAGTTGAAACAGATAGTTTCGACCATGGCAAAATTCCTATCTTCGCTTGCTGAGAATGGTGCAATACCTCTAGCGCAGGCTCATCAGGGGTTCGACCCTAATTCGATGAAAAGTCAGAAGCTGTTCAAACAGGTGCAGCAGGGGAGGACCTGGACAGAGGTAATGAAGGCATGGACAGACAGCATCATAGCCGAAGGTAGTGCTTTCATAAAAGAGTTCGTGAGCACCCATACAGACGGCGAAGTGCTCTTGGGGGAAATTCAGACATTGATCCCAATATGGGAAAGTGAAGCTGAAAGTTGTTCAGAGATCATGAAAAGAGTACAAGAAATTGAAGATTACGGAGTGAAGCAATTTCTGACAGAGAACCCCATGAAGCTGGTCGACCCATGTATGTTGTTCATCCTGAAGAAGAACTTCAGCTAGAAGAACACTTTGTTCGAGATAGCCATTTCTCAAATGCGGGTTATGGAAAAGGCCGTGAAGGAGATTCACTCTGACACCCTGAAGGATATTAAAATTGTAAATCCCTCAAGTATTCTACAATTGGAAGATGTAGACCAGGGAGTTGATGCATTAGTGAAGTCCTTCATGGAGGAAATGAACGCTTTCAAGGAAAGTGAAGCTCCGATGGTTCATGACCTGATGAGGACCGCCAACATAAAAGTAATGCTTATCTTAAACTGAGGTCAATTGCCAAAGCAAACAGAGAAAATTTAGGAGATGAGATGGGAGAAAAATGCCACGCATGCCAAGTTGACCGCGTTGAAGAACCTGCACGCCCCGCCTACTCAGGAGCTACTCTGAGTTTACCGATCCTGGAAGCTCGTAAAGGTTGCCACATCAGAGGCTGCTCAAGAAAACTGAATCAAATTTAGTTTTGTTTACTCAATTTACCCTACTTTAACTCTTCTTTAGAAATTGGTTTATAACTGTTAACTGTTTCTTGTTTTAATGGGGTCCGAGAAGCTGGGTTTTTTGGGAGGCTTTCTTGGACCGTTTAAACTATTTAAGCTGGTGCTTAAGACATGGAAGGGGGGAGAATAGATTAGAATAGAGAAAAAGATAGAATTTAATAGAAGCAGTAGTATAAGTTCTTTTCTGTTCTTGCAGTAGTTTGAATGACTGATGATAACTGGACTTTTGGCCAGTCTTACCTGAATACTCGTGCATGAAAATATTTTGATCTTTGAATCAGATAGTGAAATATATATGTTCTACTTTGAGAATTATATATCGATCTTGTGTATGTGCTATTCAGTTTCAGTCATTTATTATATTTCTCTGATTTATAGTTTTTTTGTAGATGTATTTTTAGTTAGTCTAAATTTCTCTGAATGGCCGCTGAAGCTTATTTTTCTTCCGCAAGGTAGTCTTCCGTTCCATTGTTTGGTTTTACAAGTTTCTGTTGTTCTACCTCATCCGTCTAGGAACGGTTGAGAGTCATTTTACTGCTTTTCAGTTAAAAGCTTGTATGTTAAAATTACTTTTTCCATTCGTTGAATATCTTATAAAGGGAGCTGTACCTTTTTGTAAAATTCAGAGGGAAGCAAAGTAAATGCTTACCCGACTGTTGTGTAAATGATTTGTTTTCAGAGGCATAGAGTCGGAGGATAAATATCAGAGTATAAAAAGAACTAATCTGTTCGCCAACAGATTTTGGCGACTCTACTGGGGAGAAGACCAGTAAAGTGCACTAGTCCACTTCCCATCGCAATGTCACATAATGGTGCTACCTAATGATAATGTGTTCCCTGTGCTCCAGCCAAATTTAGGTTTTCAAGACACACAAGAGGATTTAATCTCAGACTTTGCTGGAGTCACTTGGAGATTCAGACGAAGTAATCAAGAATTCCAGCGGGTTCAAGAAGTGCTTGAAAGAGAAGAAGAACTTGGTGAACACTTGAGAGGTATTCCTGTTGCTAGGGAAGCTGTCATAGTTAACAGGCTTGCACAAGGCCAACCGCAGAACTAAGTTTTGAACAGATTCTTGAACTGGCAACCAGAAGATACACGAGAGGGGAACGTAGTAGAGGATTGGTGGATGAAGATTTTGAACTGTTGGAAAGCCTTAATTTTAAACTAGATTCAAATTTTTCCCAAAGGAAGAAAGCTCAAACTATCAGTCAACCCTCATCTCCCTCGCGAAATCCAGCTGTCCCTTTAACCGTCCAAGCAATCATTTCTCTGGGTACTGTAATTCTCACTGTCTTAAATATTCAATCTTTGAATCTCCAACTTCCATTCATGGCTAGAAATAGACCTTGGGGTCAACACATTGGCCCTCTGAACCTAGGGGTCAACCAACCCGCTGATCTACCTAAAGGAGCCAATTAAATTCTGCCTAAGTTCAGCGGGGACAACAAAGTCTCTTCAGATGATCATCTCAATGCCTTCCAAACCGCTTGCGGGATCATGAGTGTATCTACCAAAGATGTAGCAGTGAGACTCTTTGTCAGAACTCTAGTAGATGCTGTTGCCGATTGGTTCAGCCACTTGCCAAATGGATCTATTACGAATTGGGACACCATGAAGCAGGCTTTCGAAAGAAGGTTCAAAATGCCTGATAATGAGGTTTCTTTATTGATACAACTTAGTCAGCTAAAGAAGGAGATACATGAACCAATGAGAGAGTTCGTGGCTAAATTCAACAGAATTCTACAAAGAATTCCCGCGACTGCTGCTCCGAGTAATGAGAACAAAAAGATTTACTTCCTCAATGCGGTTCCACCGGATATAAGCTTTCATTTGTTGAAAGACGGAGTGCCTAACTTCGAAGACGCACAGACAAGAGCAATTGAGCTCGAAGACACTCTCATAACAGCCGGCAAGTGGAAGAGAGAAGCACAAACTCCTAGCAGCCCTTCGACAAGTGCAACTACAGATCCAATGATACAGAGAGTTATGAATGATATAGCAATGCTAAAAAGGCAACAGAATAGAATGACTACTTATCCAACTCCTTATCAAGATATAAGTTGAAGACAACTACCCCAATAGCAGATGAAAGCGCTGCAGTTACCTGGTCCTCAACCAAGGTTACAGATAGAGGCTGCTCCCAAAGAAACTATGTGCTCATTCCATTTAACCACTGACCATGATGGGGATACATGCACCGAATGGTTGAGATACTTACAACTAAATGCAACCAGGGATGAGGTGAATAATGAATAATTTCATCAAGAAAAGGATTCTCCAGACATGGGTACATCAGGATCTTTTTACTCTAAATATGTACCTGGTGCAGAGCAAGGGGGAAGTGTACTGGCAACTCTACAAGATCTAGCCTACACTATTTTAACAAGAAACCAACGAACTCAGAAGTTTGTTCTAGGTGCAGCTGCCACGAGCACAGATACAAAAAGAAAGGAGCCTACTGGTGAAGAAACACGTACGAATTCAAAAAGTTCAGAGGTAAAAATTCTTTCCAGGAATACAGTTGCCCCTTCATCTCCTTTTGATTTTGTTGAGTTCTATAAGTCATCTACAGTTTCTATTTCCTCTCTCGATTTCTTGAGAATGAACCCCGGAGAACTGGATAGGTTGGTAAAATATGTTAAAGGAGAAAATTATGTAAGCCCTCAAGTGGATACGCCTTTTATAGGAGAAACTTCTGCTACTCAAGAACCTTTTGATTTTCAACCTCAAGATACTCCCCAGGTTCCAGAAGGATGTCGATCCACGAACTCTATAGAAACCGAGTATGAAGAGGAAAAGCCAAATCCTTTTTATGTCTCTCTCCTATTGAATGGCCAAAAATTGAGTAATTGTATTATCGATTCTGGTGCCTCTGACAACATAATGCCTGCCCCCGTAGCTAAAGCCTTGGACTTACCCTTAACCAAAACCTTCGGCCATTGTTACTTTATGGATGGCAAAGAAGTGCCATTGAAGGGTCAGATTAAAGATTGCCAAGCTGTTCTAGCAGCCTACCCGGACAAGCGGCTAAAACTCACCATCTTAGTAGCTGATATACTTGCTAGTTACGAAATGTTACTCAGCAGAACCTTCTGTAAAGATTTGGGTGGGGATATAAAAATGGATTGGTCCGAAGCTACAATTCCCGTAGGCAAAAGGAAAGTAAAGTTAGAACCTGAACCCAAGAATAAATATACCGTAATGCCTTCAGCTGAACCCAGAGCCCAAATCCTGTACGAAGAATGTAATTTCGAGAATTATGTTATTCTGTCTGCTCTAGATAAAGATGTTCAGATCAAACCCGAGAGAGAAGAAGATATTTGGAAGATGGAATTCGATGGAAGCTGTTCTAGCTCAGGTTCAGGTGCCGGAGTGGTCCTTTTCCCCCTGAATGGAGACTGTATTCCTTTTTCTTTCAAATTGGATTTCAAAAACACCAACAACACCGCAGAGTATGAAGTCTTGTTGTTGGGCCTGGAGGAATGCAAGTTGAGAAGGGTTAAAAAGTTGATTGTGAAAGGGGACGCTGAATTAATAGTTAAACAGGTTCGGGGTTAGTTTTCTGTAAAGAATGAGAAATTAAAGCATTACAAAAATTTAGTCTGGGATGATATAGAATCCTTTGACGCTTTTTCCATTGAGTATATCCTTAGAAATCAGAATACTAGAGCAGATTCTTTGGCCGTATTAGCCTCCTTGCTCTTGCCGCATCCTAATTTTAAAACTGAAAAATACTAGATTGAAATGATATACAAGCCAAGGGTACTAGACAATGTCCAGAACTGGTAGGTTTTTGATGATGATGCACAACTTAAAGAATTCCTGGAGTGTGTTGCTGGATTCGCTGAAACATATTTTGAAGGCTCAAAGAATGAATGTACAAAATTTTACCAGGATGAGACTGATAATGTAGGGGTAATTCAGCTAAAAAGCAATAAGATCCTTAAAGGCTTAGTTTCTCTAGAGCACTTATTCAGAAGAAGAGATGACAGTACGACGAAGGAAAAAGTCTCACATGCCCCAAATCCAAAAGAGTATGATAAGATCGATATAGGTGATCAGGATTCCCCTAGGTGGATCTCCATTGGTCAAAGCTGTACTGAATCTGAGAAAGAAGATTGGAAGAAGTTATTGAAAGAATACAGAGATGTTTTCGCCTGGGATTATGGAGATTTGAAGATTTTCAGAGGTGGTCGGTTTGAGCATCAAATCCCTTTGAAGCCTGGGGTTACTCCTTTTCGCCAGAAACTAAGAAACTATAACCCCAAGGTGTCAGAAGCCATACTGAAGGAAGTTAAGAAAATGTTACAAGCCCAAATCATTTACCCTATTCACCATTCGACGTGGATAGCTAACATAGTCCCAGTAAGGAAGAAGAATGGTGAAGTGCGAATTTGTGTTGATTTTCGTAACCTGAACCAGGCAAGTCTAAAAGACAATTACGCACTGCCCGTCATGGAACATGTCTTACAGGCAGTCTCCGGTTCGGAAGTCATGTCAATGTTGGATGGCTACTTAGGTTATAATCAAATAGGCGTGGCAAAGGCCGATCAGCATAAGACAGCCTTCATCACACCATGGGGTACTTACACCTACAATAGGATGCCCTTCGGGTTAATAAATGCAGGTGCCACTTTCCAAAGGGCAATGAACTCTTCATTTGAAGATCTCAGGAATAACATCATAGTGATCTATTTGGATGATCTTATAGTCTTCTCCAAAAAGAGGAATCAGCACTTGAATGATCTAGAACGAGTCTTGCAACGGTGCAGGGATCATGGTATCTCCTTGAACCCCAAAAAGTCCATATTTTTTGTAGAGGAGGGAAAACTACTCAGTCATATAGTATTGAAAGATGGCATAAAAATAGATCCCGATCGGGTCAAAGCAATCCAATAGCTCAGCCTGCCCTCTAGCAGAATCGGCCTGAAGTCCTTCTTCGGGCAAATCAATTTTCTGCGAGCCTTCATCCCTGAATTCTCCGAGGTAACAAGACACATGATTGAGATGATGAGCGAGAAGGTTCCTTTTAAATGGAATGATGATGGAAAGAAAGCATTTGAAGAAGTCAAAACTGCCATATCCCAGGCACTAGTACTGAAAAGCCTCGATTTTAAAAAGGACTTCATTATATATTGTTATGCTTCCCAGCATACCCTTTCAAGCATGCTCACGCAGAATGATAAAGACGGGCAAGAAGCACCCATAGCTTTCATGAGCGTGCCTCTCAAAAAGCACGAGCTTAAATATCCTCAAATAGAAAAACATGCCTATGCGGTGGTGAAGGCAGTAAAACATTTCAAGTATTATATCCTTCACTCACATAGTACCGTATATGTACCGGAGACTGCCGTGAAAAGCATTTTGATTCAGAAAGAAATCGGTATGAATAATAGAGCCGTATGGATTGTGAAAATCCAGGAGTATGACCTGACGATCAAACCCACGAATTTGGTGAGAGGCAAGGGTTTGTGCAAGTTGATAGCAGAGAATAACGAAATTTGTGAAAAAATAGATGAAGTTCCTATGGCCTTGCTGGTTAGCTCAATTGACCCTTGGTTCTCAGATGTTACTTACTTCTTGACATATGGGGAGTGTCCAGATCATCTGAATCAAAAGGAGAGGTAGAACCTAAGGTTAATAGCCAGTAAATATGTGATTTCCCAGGGCACTTTGTTTAAGAAAGGAGTTGATGGCACTTTCCTCAGGTGCGTGGACAAAGGACAAAGGAAAGAATTGTTAAGAGCATTCCACAACGAAGCATGCGGAGGGCATTACTCCTCAACCGTGACAGCTTATAAGATTCTCCGAAACAGGTTCTACTGGCCAGGGATGTTTAAAGATGCTTACCAGTATGTAAGAAGTTGTGACAAGTGTCAATTGTTCTTCGGGAGACCCTATCTAGCAGCGTTACCTCTGAAGCCCGTTATAGTAGAAGAACCATTCAGGCAGTGGGGAATTGATTTCATCGGGCCCTTGAACCCACCATCCAGCGCCGGGGATAGTTACATTCTAACTGCCACTGATTACTTCACAAAATGGGTGGAGGCAATACCCACGAAGAAAGCCAATTCTCAGGTGGTGTGTGACTTTTTGATGAATTTTATTTTTGTAAGGTTCGGGGTACCAATTAAAATTGTAGCAGATAACGCTACTTATTTCTCTTTAGAAGAAATATCAACCTTCTGCTATGAACATGGTGTGGCCTTAGCTCATTCTTCGGATTACTTTCCGCAGGGAAATGGCCAAGCAGAATCCAGCAACAAAAACCTGATCGTCATAATGAAAAAGTTGATGGATGATAATCCCAGAGAATGGCATAAGAAGCTCCACGAGGCACTTTGGGCAGACAGGATTACTTTGAAGTGAGCCATTGGCATGTCACCCTTCGAATTGGTGTATGGGATCGGGGCTCATATTTCTCTGCCTCTCGAGCTATCCTCTGAGCAACTTCAAGCAGTTATTGAAGATGAATATTTTAAAAATCCCCTGGAGAGGCACATAATGCACCTAAGTAAGTTGGAGGAAGACAGGGAAAATATGGTAGACCATATTACCGAACATCAGCTGAAAGTGAAACAGATCTTTGACATGAGAGCTAGGCCTCGCGGTTTTATAGTGGGAGATGAAGTCTTGCTGTGGGATAAGAGAAGAGCATCAAAGGGGGCACATGGAAAGTTCAAATCTCTGTGGAAAGGCCCGTTCATCATCTCAGAAAACTTGGGCTCAAATGCCTTTAAACTATCATATCCAGATGGTGTTAATCTGCCCTTCACCTATAATGGGCAGGACCTGAAGTTATGCAAACTCTAAGTGTCTGGGTTCGTCCCCTTTGTAAATAGTAGTTAGTTTCCTATGTTTTCAGTTTTGGTTGTGTCCCTCTTTTCTTTTCCCTTCCTTTTGCTTGGGTTGGTTTGCGAAACCAGTTTTCTGAAGTTCTCTGCAAATTGGGAAGTTTGTAGTCCCCAGTCAGAGCCGATGTTGGGTGAGTAAGAGTCGCCTTATTTTGAACTTTTCAAGTTCTCGTGTCAAACTTCACTCTGTTCATTTTTCCACCTTGTTGGTCTTCCCACGAGTATTCGCGCATTTGAGTTTGTCAAATCTGAGCTTTCGGTGTCGTTTGTATCAGTTTGACCTGTTTTAAACCAATAACATATCCTTTCAAGTCATTTGAATCACTTCAAACCTCTTCGAACTCCGGTTCGAAGTAGTTCAAAGGAGTTCAAAAGTGGCCTGAATCCTTTATTACTAATGATGTGTTATGCAGGAAGGCGTGCGGCATTTTCCTCTTGAGAGAGGTTGAACCTCTTCGAACTCTGGTTCAAAGGAGTTCAAAGTAGTTCAAATAGACTACCGACGTGATCAATAATGATGGGATGTCCTAACAAGACGCGCCGTGTAGACCTGGCGTGATTTCATTGGATGGGCCAATGCGCGAAAAATGAGGCAATCACTTGCATGATTGGAAAATATTTGGTTTGAGATTGAATAATGATGATTGAAAAGGTGGTGGATCCCGAAGAGTTAATTTGATTTGAAGGCATTTATTGCTTATCACCACTTGGTATCAAAAAATCTATTAATACTCACGTAATGGAGTATATTTCGCGCTTCAAGTGGCAACTAAAAATAGAAACTGGGTAAGTCATTTTTCCCTATTGTACACTATCGGGTCTGGGCGCTGGAAGGGTGGTCTGGTCGAAGTGCAAAGCGTACAGGTAGCTTCTTTCAAGCTCTACCTTCTCATTTCTGGTTATTCCTTCAAATTCATTAGTTCAAGCAGTGAGCTGGTAGACTTTCATATTCTTAGGCAGGCATGAGGTCTGTCATGCATTTCTTTGGCAACGTGAAGAATCTTGAATGTAAGGCCCTGGTCATAACAGACACGGATCTTTTAGGGGTTTCAGTCGATACTATACCTTCAAAACTCTCAACTCGTGTTGATGAGGAGTACATTGTAGAAGTCCTAGCTAGTGGGTTGTTAGAAGCGGCTGCTTTCCCACCGGCTACTGTTTGTCCGAAATTGGTACAAGAATGTATCAATAGATACGATGTAAAGTTGAAGAGTATTTTAAACATGGATGGTCAAACCCTAATCCATGTTAACCGTAGAACCATTTCAGCAGTCTTCAAAATACCAGATGAAGGTCTGGTCAACTTCACGCTGACCCAGTCTCTGGCCCAATTCAGGGAAAGTGCTGATAAAAATAGGAGTCACATAGCGAGAAGGTGGACGAAGACCAACTATAAAGGAGGGTCGCGGTTGCCCAAAACTCTCACCAAGGATCATATGAACCCCCTAATACATGATTTGGTTGTTCTCCTTCACCGATTAAAAGGTTCAGAACAGGCCCTATCCTTTGATGAGTGGATGTATCATTTTGTAGAAATCATCTTAGAAGGAAGTCAACACATTGACTGGGCTGAAATTATAGCCGCATCTCTTCGGGACCATCTCAGACAGACTCAGATGACTAGGGAAGGATTTTACATGTCTTCGTACCTGATGTATTGCTTGGCCTGCACTCAGGACCTATACCCTATTCAGAAAGTTCCCTGGAATGGAGATTTATTTATCTATGAGTGTTGTCCATTACTGAGAAGAGATAAGGTTTTGGAGGATTATAGAACAATACATGATATGTTCTGGGGGAAATTGCGTCAGGAATTGGCTGGCAGGCCTAACCAGAGGATTTCAGACAATGCGCAGAGATTAGTTAAAGTATTTGGCAGCTTTTATATTCAATTTCCCCGTTTTACTTACATTCGGGTAGGAGGATTCGAAGAAGAACCATTGAAGCTGCCTAGGTACGCTTTTGACTGTTTCATTCTTGCAGAAGTTTGCAGACAGTTGTTCATTGTTATTAAAACAGCTCTCCCAGAAGATAAATGGAACTCTCTGTTCCCAGTGAAGTTAGGCCACTTAATCTGTAACAGCATGCTGGACGCATCTGTTGTGGGGAGTAATTTACTGAACTTCCACATGCCTTTCTATGAACCAAGAACAGGGTTCAATAGTAAAGGCTTTTCCAGAGAGACCCTGGAATTAGGAAAATGCCCTTCACCAAGTTACCATCTGGAGGACCTGTGGGAAGATCTCAGCAATGAAAAAATGATTTGGGAACGAGATAGAACCAGGCTTACGGTATCTCAGATTAAACTGCTGCAGTTGAAGTTTGATACCAGAAATATAGAAGATGATGATCTAGAGGTTCCCCGTCCATCTGCCACCTTTTTCGAGGGGGATGCTGTTTCGATCATCGATTGGAGCAGAAAGGAGTCTAGTGATATCAAACTCCGGGCCCGCAGCTTTTTTGAGGAAATAAAAAACTGGATCGTGGCGAAGAAGAAAGACGTTCAACTTCTTACAGATACAAGTCATAACACTGGTTCGCCCACTAAGAGTGTAACACAAGCTCTTGCTAATAGTTCTCTTTTGTCATCGAATGCAGGTGAGAAAATCCTAGTGAAGGAGAAGATGGCCTCTGTGAAACATCCAACCGCGCCAAGGTCAAGACCAAGGATGAGATCTGAGAAGAAAAACCAAATGGCCTGAGAGGAGCCTGATTATCTGGATGACGTCGGTGACCTCAACGATGAAGATCTCACCTTCACCCCCGATCATAAGGGGAAGATGCAGGAAGGTCTCACGCACTGCCAAGACCTATCTCAGAATACAGATGCACTTGTCAAGACCCCTGACAATCGAATGGTGTCCAGCACAGTCCCACCTTGGCTCACGGAATCAGTTAATAAAAGGAAAAGCTTCAAGCCTCTATCTATGCCAGTTAAAGAAATAGTGACGAGGTACACAGCTCGTACTCTTAAAGCTAAAAGGATGAAGAGCGATGCGAGGCTAATAACAGATCCTTCTACCGGGAAAGTCACTGCTGAAATTGCTACAGTGAGATCTATGGGAAATACCCAAGATCCTGAGCCTGAGGATTATGAGATAACGAAGATGGATTTCGGAGTGCTGAACAGGGACTCCCCCGATCACATTTTCAAAGTCTCTACCGATCATATGCTCGGACAGTCGCAGAAGGACGGTAGAGAGAAGCGGGAGTTGAAACAGATAGTTTCGACCATGGCAGAATTTCTATCTTCGCTTGCTGAGAATGGTGCAATACCTCTAGCGCAGGCTCATCAGGGGTTCGACCCTAATTCAACGGAAAGTCAGAAGTTGTTCAAACAGGTGCAGCAGGGGAGGACCTGGACAGAGGTAATGAAGGCATGGACAGACGGCATCATAGCGGAAGGCAGTGCTTTCATAAAAGAGTTCGTGAGCACCCGTACAGACGGCGAAGTGCTCTTGGGGGAAATTCAGACATTAATCCCAATATGGGAAAGTGAAGCTGAAAATTGTTCAGAGATCATGAAAAGAGTACAAGAAATTGAAGATTACGGAGTGAAGCAATTTCTGACAAAGAACCCCATGAAGCTGGTCGACCCATGTATGCTGTTCATCCTGAAGAAGAACTTCAGCTGGAAGAACACTTTGTTCGAGACAGCCATTTCTTAGATGCGGGTTATGGAAAAGGCCATGAAGGAGATTCACTCTGACACCCTGAAGGATATTAAAATAGTAAATCCCTCAGGTATTCTACAATTGGAAGATGCAGACCAGGGAGTTGATGCATTAGTGAAGTCCTTTGTGGATGAAATGAACGCTTTCAAGGAAAGTGAAGCTCCGATGGTTCATGACCTCACGAGGACCTCCAACATAGAAGCAATGCTTATCTTAAACCGAGGTCAATTGCCAAAGCAAGCGGAGAAAATTCAGGAGATGAGATGGGAGAAAAATGCCACGCATGCCAAGTTGACCGCATTGAAGAACCTGCATGCCCCGCCTACTCAGGAGCTACTCCGAGTTTACCGGTCCTGGAAGCTCGTAAAGGTTGCCACATCAGAGGATGCTCAAGAAAACTGAATCAAATTCAGTTTTGTTTACTCAATTTACCCTACTCTGACTCTTCTTTAGAAACTGGTTTATAACTGTTAACTGTTTCTTGTTTTAATGGGGTCCGAGAAGCCGGGTTTTTCGGGAGGCTTTCTCAGACCGTTTAAACTATTTAAGCTGGTGCTTAAGACATGGAAGGGTGGAGAATAGATTAGAATAGAGAAAAAGATAGAATTTAATAGAAGCAGTAGTATAAGTTCTTTTTTGTTCTTGCAGTAGTTTGAATGACTGATGATAACTGGACTTTGGACCAGTCTTACCTGAATACTCGTGCATGAAAATATTTTGATCTTTGAATCAGATAGTGAAATATATATGTTCTACTTTGAGAATTATATATCGATCTTGTGTATGTGCTATTCAGTTTCAGTCATTTATTATAGTTCTCTGAGTTATAGTTTTTTTGTAGATGCATTTTTAGTTAGTCTAAATTTCTCTGAATGGCCGCTGAAGCTTATTTTTCTTCCGCAATGTGGTCTTCCGTTCCATTGTTTGGTTTTACAAGTTTCTGTTGTTCTACCTCATCCGTCTAGGAACGGTTGAGAGTCCTTTTACTGCTTTTTAGTTAAAAGCTTGTATGTTAAAATTGCTTTTTCCAATCGTTGAATATCTTATAAAGGGAGCTGTACCTTTTTGCAAAATTCAGAGGGAAGCAAAGTAAATGCTTACCCGACTGTTGTGTAAACGATTTGTTTTCAGAGGCATAGAGTCAGAGGATAAATATCAGAGTATAAAGAGAACAAATCTGTTCGCCAACATGGTGTATTTTAATTAAACTTGTTATCCCCTTTATTTAATCAATTATGCCATTTTATTAGATAAATACATCTTTACCTTTCCCTTTTTGGTACAATTAATCAAATAACATTTTCTCTTAAACCAATTGTATTTTTTAACCGAATATTTGCTTCTATTCCCATCTCATCGAACTTGTGCAATGCTATGCATCATTGACATGATGATCCCTATTGGTCATGTGGGGAATAGCACTCCACCCCATGCATGGTGAGTTGTACACTAGGTTTGTAGTGTTGCACCTTGTGCATAAGGTGCACACCTCCTCACCTTTGGCATGACAAGCCATGCCACCTAGACACACCTTTATGTATCAGGTGTATGGTAGGCCAAGTCCATGGTGCGCCCCCTATTCCCTCTTTTTTTGTATATTTTATTTGTTTATTTTTGGCTCAAAACCCTCCCTTTTTTGTTGCCTTTTTTTTTATGGTATTGTCAAATTATAGTTTAACCTTACTTCATCCTTACTTTACCTTGTTCTAAATGTGCCCAAGGTTCAACCTAGTTTATTTCCCACCCAAAACCTAGTATTTTAAAATAGAAATTAAATAAAAAATTGATTGAGCTAGAAACAAACACTCACTACTGGACCCATGACAATTGCTTGCCTATGGGCCCACATCCTCTCTACCTAGTGAATCTCTTTAGCATGTGCTTGAACCCTTTGTTGGCCCTTTTCACTCATTTTTCATTCCTAGATTAATTCTTATTATTTTGTTAATATCTTTAGGTGGCATCCATCCTATGTGCACCCAATCATTATCTTAAAGAGGGGCAAAATATAGACATCTAAATTTGACTATGCATTTTTTGTCAGGTCATCTTTATCATTTTCATCTATCCTTTCTAAATTAAATATTATTTAATTATTTAATTAAGCCAATTTTCCTCTAATAATAAAACTTTTTTAAAAAATTATTTATTAGCCTTTTCTATAAGTAATTAATTAAATATTTTTCTTTAATTAATTAATTTCTCTCTCATAATTAAATAATTTTTAAAAATACTTAATTTGCTAACACTTCCCCCTCAAATTAAATAAATTTAAATAAATTATTAATTTTTCTTTAAATAAATAAATTTAATATTTTATTTATTTCCTCTATGCATTTTACACCTCACCTTATCTTTCCACCTCTTCAATTCGTGTGCATCATAGGTTTCACCATCTCTCAAAATTTCTCAATCATTGATCTTGTCATTTAATCTCCATCATTGACTGAATGTAATATGAGACATATAAATAAAAACTTCATTCACTCGTAACACTTTTGAGCACCTATAGTGTAGTCAAATTATCACTTTCATGAGCATTTTGAATCAAGAGCTAAAAACTATGAAGCATTTATCAAGCATGAATCATTCATTATCATATCATTGTGCAATCATGGTTATGCTATTTAGAAAAAGCAATGTCCTACATATCAAAGCTATCAAACGAATCTCAAGTAAAAATAGTCTCCTAAGTTTTTTGTGTTGGTATTATTGTTTATCGTTTGATTTATGCATAGATCTTAGACTTTATTCTGTGATTGTGTCAAGTGTGAGTTTGGAGCTTGCATATAAAATCTATCAAACAAATCTCAAGTAAAAACAGTCTCCTAAGTTTATTGTGTTGGTATTATTGTTTATCATTTGATTTATGCATAGATCTTAGACTTTATTTTGTGATTGTGTGGAGTGTGATTTTGGATCTTGCATTGCATTTGTTTCCTTATTTAGATTCACATTTTCACCCTTTCACATAAGGAATATGATATTTTTAGTTAGTGGGCTCATCTTGAGATTTAGACATAAAATTCTAACTTGGGATTTAGATGCCACACTTTGGAAGTTTATAGCTCATAGTTTCCTATTTATCATTTGGTACGTTCACACATTCTCTTATTCATTTAGTGCTTGAGATGAAGGCTTCATAGTATATTTATAGGTAGTGATATATATAACAAGAAAGCTTCTAGGAATAGTTGGTGATGTATGAAGGTGGATGTTCGTGGATTGCATTATAGTCTTATTGTTACTAAATAATACAAAAACACCAACACATTTCTATTAATTTCTTTAGAAGGATTTTTTTTAATATTAGTGTACTTCAATATATTTTTCCTTCTATTAAAATTTTTTTAATTTTTTTTTATATATTTCTTTCTCATAAATTAACATTTTATTCAATCAACTTCTTTTCAAAAATATAATTAAAATGACTTGAACTTAAGAAGAAAAACTATAATCTTTTTATAAATACAAATAATACAATTTTATTAAACAAATTGATCCTTAAGAACTAATTTTTAATAACTTGATTTATAATTTAAGATTATATGTAGATGCTTTTATTATTATTTTTAATGAAAATAAAATATTTTTCATTAATTTTTATTTTATAATAATTGTACATCTCTAATTTTATGTGGGATTATGTACATGACAACATGTAGGTGAGCTATCGCTATTAAGTTTTATCATGAGGAACACAAGTTGGGCTATCAATAGAGAATGAAACATATATTTATAACCTAATCATTAAAATATATATTTGTGACCTAATCATTAAAACATATATTTATTCAGTCAACGTAGAAAAAGTAAAATATATGTATCATGCAATGCTAGCTCTAATACCAAAACTTTAAACACATATAATTAACTAAATACAATGTTTAGGTAAGATATCCTTGAAATGATTGTACTTTACAAATAGAGAACCAAGTTCACCTCTTTGCCCGAAATAACTATTTCTTTTTGACGTATTCAATCCTCTAAAAGTGTCCTAAATTATAAACACACGTTCTTCAATTGCTTGTACCATCAACTTGTCGCATTGACCAATTACCAAATATTCTCCTTGACTAGTACCAATTACATGGAGTTAGAGGAAGTTTCTATTCAAAAGGACATAGATTCTAAGGAATAAATAGGGCACCAAACTCCACATTTGGTGACGAATAAGATGGATCACCTAAGACATCATGCCAATTCTTAAGTGACATGGGATACTCTAATAGGAGGATAATCTCTCACCTTCAAAGTTTCTAGAGACTTTATTTAAAAATGGGCAAAAGGAAAAATTAAATGTTTCAAATTATGGCTTCACATAAATATGATATCATGGAGTAGATTAATTAAGTAATCATAAGGTAGTGATTAGATTTATATGTTTAATTTTTTTAATTATTAGAAGAGTTTAAGTAAAGAAATTAAATTCCCACAATGCATATTGATTGTATTTGAAAGCTTTTGAATTTAAGCACGTGCATATTTTTGTATCGATGTTTCAAATCATATTTTATGATTCATCATCAAGATAGTTACCAAAAGATTTTATTATGTTAATTTTCATAACGAGATTCTTAATTATATTAACAATGATATAATATATATAATATAATGTAAAGTAATAGAAAAATGATTATAATTAAATTAATGTGAAAACTAATTTAATTATTAGAAGAGTTTAAGTAAAGAAATTAAATTCCCACAATGCATATTGATTGTATTTGAGAGCTTTTGAATTTAAGCACGTGCATATTTTTGTATCGATGTTTCAAACCATATTTTATGATTCATCATCAAGATAGTTACCAAAAGATTTTATTATGTTAATTTTCATAACGAGATTCTTAATTATATTAACAATGATATAATATATATAATTTAATGTAAAGTAATAGAAAAATGATTATAATTAAATTAATGTGAAAACTAATTTATTACTTATTATTGTAATTATTTCCAAGAAAACTTCATTGTAATTTCACAAAAAGGTGATGTGATAAATTCAAAATAATTCAAATATAGATTTAGTGGTTTGTTTTTCGTGAATTTTTTTAGACTTTTTTTTTTGAGACAAATGCCATCTTTCTTATGGAAGATTACATAAGCATTTTTTTCCCCATATGTAGATTTGGTGGCATTCTTTCAATTTTGTAGACAATAGAAATTACTTCACTAAGTGCACTAGTCACAAATCAGTTGCAACCCACAAGCATAACTTGTTGTCTAACCAATAACAACACCTTTAGTTACAACTCATCATCTAAATTTGACTTTACAATATCTATTTTTTTACTCAACAATGTAGCATGCCACTAATGTGGCCTTTAATTTTTATAATTTTTAATGTGTTACATGAAATCATTTATGTCTCTGAAATGGAAATGTAGGGAATATTCATAGATTTGAAAAATTTATTACTTTTGACACTATATTCATTGTTGCTCTATTTATAGTTAGATCAAGCCCTTTATAGATTATTAGTGTCCAAGCCATTTTTAATGGGATTCATCAATGAAAACTAGGTATGACTACAACAAAACTTTGGAATCCTTTATTTTTCTTGTTTTCTCCATGCAACTCTAATGTAACATTTAAAGTTAATGACAAAAATAGAGGTAGATTTAGTGGCTTTCTTTCAATGTAATACCCCAAGATTTTCCTCGAAGACATTATAAGGTCTTCACTAAAGGGACAATATGATATCATGTGTGTTCATATTGGGGGGTTTAAAATAGGCAAAAAAAAGGGCAATATATTGCCTAAATAGGGGGGAGGGGTTTTTTTTGGGGAGGGGGGTGACAAAAAAGGAGTTTGGGGCAATATTTTTTGAAAATAGGGGGATTCTTTAGTATGCCATGAATGCACGTGCTATGATTTAGGTTCACTAAGTGAATCCCCCATGGAAGACATCAATAGAAAACAAAAAATAAGCATAAATATTTTTTGCATTACAAAAGTGTCACTAAACAAGATAGCTTGCACTACATGCATAAGGTGACACAACAAATTGTAATTTGATACACTTGGAATGCACACTAATGTACTAAGAACTATGATAGAAGAAAAGTAATAAATTGGATAGAAGTCAAGGTCAATGTGACAGAGTCAACTAACTATGTCGGGTAGAGATGTAGGGTTCCCATACCTCTAGGAATATTAAAAAATGCTCAAGTTGGACTTCAAATTTTGGGTTGCATTTTATAGCCCTCTCAAACTTTAAAGTGTTGGATAGAAATTGTTACTCTTCAAGCTTTAGAGTGTTAGGTGTAAATTGTAAACGTTTAGACTTTAAGATCCCAATTGTAAATTGCAACCCTTCAAATTATAATCTCTTGTAAATTGTAGACTCCTAGAATTTGGAGTTTTGAATATAAGATACAACCTCCACACTTTGGGTTGTCAATTTGAAATTGCAACCCTTGTAAAATACAAAGTAGTTCTAGAATTAAGTGGACCTACAACTCAATTTTAAAATTTTGAATATATGTTTGTAACATACAATATATAAATTGATCTTTGAACCTTGATATCCTTGAACCAAAAAAATGTAACTCATACTTAAGAGTCTGATTGCAATTTAATACTTGTAAAAAATGAAACCAAATCTAAACTTTGGTTGAATATAAATTTAGAGTAAAATTTTTGGTTACATGTTTACAACTTGGAAAATACAAATGTACCTCCAAACTTTAAGCCCTTGCAATTCAATCTTTAGGGTTCCAATCCCAAGTTACAACCTATAGAAAATGAATAAAATACATATATGTTTGAATGAACAAAATTTATTTTCACAAAGTGGGGCATGGTTTTCTCATTTGAGTGATGTATAAAAGTAAATTAGACCAAGCATTAAAGTTCTTATAGGACTTGTGTTAGATGAATGAGATAACCCCAAAATGACATGATTCCCAAGAAATGAAATGAAATATAGACTCGTGATTTTAACATAATCGTCGCAATGTACAAATATAAAATCATAGCTTGAAAAATAAATTGCATCTCCATAACATATTATGATGAGAATTTATCATAAGGTCCTACTTCAAACCATAATATCTACGCAAACATATGATGATGTGAATTTATAATTGTAACCCTATTGTAAACTCCTTAATAACCTGACCACAAGCCTATAATATACAAACAAATTTAAAACACCAATAGATCTATAAATCAAGTGTATTATTATAAAACCCAAATATACATTCACACACATTAATAATCTTGATTGTGTTATTCTCTAATCCTTCAAGACCTTGTAGATAATAGTATTGCTCTTAGAATTAAGCACTAGAACAAGATGACATGACAAAGTAGAAAGTGGTTGATTGATGATGCTAAAAATATAGACATACGATGGAAATGGTAGCTCAAGTAGATAATTATAGCATGTGATTATGATTATAATTAGGCCAAAGTGAGGAAAAATCCTCTTTTATAGAAACCTCCAAGAGAGTCAAGGGATTAGATTCATAAAAGGGGAATGCAGATGAATAAGACACTTGTCACATGGCTACGAATTTGTATTATGATCCATATGAACAAGTTGGAGGGCTAGGATTAGAGAGAAGAGGATAATGAACTAATAAAATAAATGGGATAATTTATTTAATTAACAGTAGAAAAAGGCGAGATTAAGATAATAAATATTTATTTAATTATGAGAAAGAGAAGGCTAATGCATTTTTTAATTAAATAAAATATTTATTAACTAAATAGAGGAAGAGGCTAAAGAATTAATTAATTAAATTAAAATATGTATTTAATTAATAGAGGAATAATGAAATAATAATTAACTAAATAAAATATTTATTTAATTAAGTGAGAATATTTTTAGGTGTCAAAAAATGGTAACTAAAAGAATTTAAAATAAAACCACCATCCCAAAAGTATATGGTTTACCACTAATTCAATCCAATTGAATCTAATGCAAATTGAGCCAATGAATTATGAAAGTTCTTAAAATTGCACATGTTGTAAAATGGTACAATGAAGCTCTACTACACCACAACCAAGTAATAAAATTTGTATATTCTCCCAAATACATCCACAAATTTGGCTAGCCCAAATTATGGACACAATCACCCAATTGTGTGAAAATCTTACATCCACACCTTCAACCCAAGATACAATCAATCTAATAATCATATGCACACATTATACAATACAAGGGATGATAAAATAATTATAGTATTGCACGTGCCAAGAATAAAAACACATTGCAATCAATTACACAATGGTTGTGGCTTCCAAATATTGGCACACAATAAGACACAAGTTGACAACCACCAAAATCAAATAATGAGTTGGCACATTACCAACTTGTGGAAAGAAATATAGAGTACCAATGATCCAGCACAAAAATAGGAAATGAAGCACTATGTATCATGTCTAGAGTGTCATAATTTTCTTGAGCAATTTAATATAGGCCTTAATTGTAAACTTAATGACAATATTACTATCTTGCATGATTCCATATAGGCCTTAGACCTAATTTATATCTCTAGTCTTACATTATCTAAATGGGCCTTCAATTCAAGTCACATTTATAACAATATCTTGTATGGTTTTGTACATACATCTTACAAAATTTATTTAAAGTTATCTTACATAATTCCATATAGGGCTTTAGTGTAAGTAATTTTTTTATTACTTGGGGCAAATGATTCTTGACCTAGAGCTATAATCGATGAGGTCACAAATGGGAGAGCTCATCCCCATTTAAATATTCAACAATAACACCCCAATAGGGTTTGAACCTTGATTGCAAGATCAACACCACAACTTAATCATTACACCATGCCAATACTAACTTTAATGTGAGAAAATTTGAACTTCTTGATTAAGTATATATGGATGTTTGCTTCCCCTCCTATTCTATCTCAATAATATTATTCAATAAAACATTTTGTATTGGGCCATCCCAAATATTAGAGGGTGAGTATGGGTCAACTATAATCCTAACACAAGCTCATCCAATCCTAAGTTGAAAAATCAAAGTTAGCCTTTAAAGAGATAAGGCACAAAAAACAAGGTCAAAACATGTAATGCTTATATGAAAGGATTAGTTATTATGTATCAAACTGGAGAATTCCATCTCACAAAATAGAAATGAATTGATAAACTTATAACTTTATGCACAAAACACTCTTCACATTCACCATTGTTGAAAACTTGAATTTATTTAAAATTTAATTTTAAAAATATCAACTGTACCTTTTTGACCATACACAACACTACACTTTTTCCATCACATACAAGTTTACATATCTTTTTTTATCATAATATGATCAACACAAACTTTTTAAACTTTCAAATGCATAGCTTAAAATAAATAAAATACATCTACTCTAAGATCAAAATTTCAATTACAATCCTAAGAATGCAATACCACATCTAACCACCTAGTGAGATCATGGTTACTAAAAAAATAAAAGGCACAAACATTAATTAAATGGAAGAATACATTTTCTATCTCAATGCAAAGTTACACACAATTTGAAGAAGTTCTTCTTTATCCCATACTTACAATGGGAAACCAAATAACATAATCAAATTTCTTATAAAATAAAACTAAAAATAGTTAAGTTAAAATAAGTACAATTGTTGAACATATTAAGCCACAACATATGCATCCTAGAATACATCAATGTCAATACAAAATATATATATATATTTAAAAAAGTATCAAAATAATGTATAAACAAGCATTTATACAAGACACATACATGCTTGAGGCATTGCATTCAATTTTGTAGAAAATAGCAATTACTTTGAAAGTCATATTCTTGAGAGTCTAGTTGCAATTCACAATTTTTTATTTAGCATAACCCGTTGTCCAATATGTGTAATAACATCTTTGTCAATAATTGTTTGTCATCTAAATTTGAACTTAATATGCTACTTCTTAGCTTAGCAATGTAGCACGCCACTAGTCCAACCATTGATTTTGACATTTCATTTTGTGTTGTAATGAAATCATTTATTGTAAACAAACGTATATATGAATACAATTTATCATGTTCATTTGTTGATAGGTCATCCCTATACATGCCATTAGAAGTTTTCAATCTATTTATGTTTCCTTGGCATTCCCTATATTTTTAAGGCTATGAAATTTGATTCAAGGACAAGTTCATCCTTATTTTGTCTAAATATTGTCTTTTGTAATTACATTTCTTGAAATATTTTCTAATGCATTTTTTCATTGACAATCCAACATACATTTGAATTACATGTTATGGTGGCAACTGTCTTATTAGGTCAACAATAAGAACAATATAGAATCCATCATATGGGCTTTTATTATGACATGAAAATATTTACATAGTTTATTGTCAATGTGTTTTAGTAACCTTTGTCCAATGAAGCCCATTTCATCAACTAAAATGTAATGAATGAAATCACATGCTTTCTTGAAAAGTTGATGGAAGTTGACCTTAAAGCTAGGGTTAATATCTATTATTCCTTAAGTGAAATGTTGCATATAAATAATTGACACTATTGTGTATATATTAGAATGAGTGTGAATAGAGAGAGGTTATGAGAATGAACCCAACTTCACATAAAATTTTACCATTTTTGAGTATATAATCAAGTATTAAACCACTTCTTTGAAAATGATCAAGACTAAATATAAATTAACATAAATATATAAGATTTGTTGTTTAATAATAATAAAATTTATGAAATAAAATATTTATACTAATTATAATTTCTTTTTAAAATATAGTTAAAAATATTTGTAAATATAATAAATAAATAAATAATATAAAATATTTATACTAATTATAATTTCTTTTTAAAATACAGTTAAAAAATTTGTAAATATAATAAATAAATAAATAATTATAATTTTTAAAATAGAAAAGGAATTACTATGTATCATGTGTAGAGTCTTATAATTTTCTTGAGGAATTTAATATAGACCTTCATTGTAAACTTAATGACATTAGTACTATCATGCATGATTCCATATAAGCCTTTGACGTAATTTAAATCTCTAGTCTTACATTATTCTATATGGGCCTTCAATTCAAGTCACATTTATAACAATTTCTTGTATGGTTTTGTACATACATCTTGCAAAATTTATTTAAGGTTATCTTACATAATTTTCCATATAGGGCTTTAGTGCAAGTAATTTTTTTTATTAAGGGGCAAATGATTTTTGACCTAGAGCTATGAATCGATGAGGTCACAAATGGGAGAGCTCATCCCCATTTAAATATTTGACAATAGCACTCCAATAGGGTTTGAACCTTGATTGCAAGATCAACACCACAACTTAATCATTACACCATGCCAATATTGACTTTAATGTAAGCAAATATAAACTTCTTGATTAAGTATATATGGATGTTTCCTTCCCCTCCTATTCTATCTCAATAATATTATCCAATACAAAATTTTGTATTGGGTCATCCCAAATATTAGAGGGTGAGTATGAGTCAACTATAATCCTAACAGAAGCATCCAATCCTAAGTCCAAAAATCAAAGTTAGCCTTTAAAAAGATAAGGCACAAAAAAACAAGGTCAAAACATGTAATGATTATATGAAAGGTTTGGTTATTATGTATCAAACTAGATAATTCCATCTTACAAAATAGAAATGAATTGATAAACTTATAACTTTATGTACAAAACACTCTTCACATTCACCATTGTTGAAAACTTGAATTTATTTAAAATTTAATTTTAAAAAAATCAACTTTACCTTTTGACCATACACAACACTACACTTTTTCCATCACATACAAGTTTACATATATTTTTTTTTATCATAATATGGTTAACGTGCAAACTTTTTAAACTTTCAAATGCATGCTTAAAATAAATAAAATACATCTACTCTAAGATCAAAATTTCAATTACAATCCTAAGAATGCAATACCACATCTAACCACCTAGTGAGATCATGGTTACTACAAAAATAAAACGCACAAACATCAATTAAATGGAAATAATGTACATTTTCTATCTCAATGCAAATTTACACACAATTTGAAGAAGTTCTTCTTGATCCTACATTTACAATGCTAAACCAAATAACCTAATCAGATTACTTATAAAATAAAACTGAAAATAGTTAAGCTAAAATAAGTACAATTGATGAACATATTAAGTCACAACATATGCATCCTAGAATACATAGTCGTTTGAACATTAGATGCCAATACAAAATATTATTGATAAAGTACATCAATGTCAATAAAAAGTATGATTTAAAAAAATGAACATCAAAATAATGTATAAACAAGCATTTATACAAGACACATACATGCTTGAGGCATTACATTCAATTTTGTAGAAAATAATAATTACTTTGCAAGTCATATTCTTGAGAGTCTAGTTGCAATGCACAATTTTTTATTTAGCATAACCCATTGTCCAATATGTGCATTAACATCTTTGTCTATAGTTGTTTGTCATCTAAATTTGAACTTACTACGCTACTTCTTAGCTGAGCAATGTAGCAAGCCACTAGTCCGACCACTGATTTTAACATTTTTTGTTGTTGTTGTAATGAAATTATTTATTGTAAACAAATGTATGGATGGATATAATTTATCATGTTCATTTGTTGATAGGTTATCCCTGTACATGTCATTAGAAGTTGACAATCTATTTATGTTTCCTTGGCATTCCTTATTTTTTTAAGGCCATGAAATTTGATTCAAGGACAAGTTCATCCTTATTTTGTCTACATATTGTCTTTTGTAATTACATTTCTTGAAATATTTTCTAATGCATTTTTCTATTGACAATCTAACATACATTTGAATTACATGTTATGGTGGCAATTGTCTTATTAGATCAACAACAAGAACAATATAGAATTCATCACATGGGCTTTTATTATGACATGAAAATATTTACATAGTTTATTGTCAATGTGTCTTAGTAACCTTTGTCCAATGAAGCCCATTTCATCAATTAAAATGTAATGAATGAAATCACATGCTTTCTTGAAAACTTGATGGAAGTTGACCTTAAAGCTAGGGTTAATGCATGTTATTCCTTAAGTGAAATGTTGCATAAATAATTGATACTACTATGTATATATTAGAATGAGTGTGAATAGAGGGAGGTTATGAAAATGAATCCAACTTCACATAATTTTTTATCATTTTTCAGTATATAATTGTATTAAACCACTTCTTTGAAAATTCTCAAGACTAAATATAAATTAACATAAATATATAAGATTTGTTGTTTAATAATAATAAAATTTATGAAATAAAATATTTATACTGATTATAATTTCTTTTTTAAATACAGTTAAAAATATTTTTAAATATAATAAATAAATAAATATTTATAATTTTTAAAATAATTAAAATATTTTTAATAAATTTAATTATATTAATGATATTTTAATATATAATAATAAGTATGAAATTTTAAAAAATCAATAATAGAATAGATGTGTCACCACAATGACAATCCAAGATTAAATTAAATGTTAGAAAAATAATGCCCACTGGCTGACTACAGAGCTGAAAACCCCACACTTACCAAAGAAAAAATAATTATTATAAAATAATGTAACTCACATTATTTTTTAAGTCTAATATGAACAAACAAACTTTCAACAGAAAAAAAATGAAAAAAATGGTGCACAGTTGCCTCCAAAGCTTCGTTTTCTGATTCATATTAAGTGTTTCCTCTGGAACCTTCACTCACATCTCGTCAGCAGTTTAAGAGCTTTTGTCACTCTGAAAACTATTTTGACATTAGATGGTAACTTGATGCCAACTTAATACATTGTAACTTCAAGTATGTTACATGAAAATTAAGTTAAAACTTAAAGAGTATAATACAGGTTGAGATAATGATTATGGAAGAAAATTGGACACCTTGACCCTCGCATTCTATCTCTGTCTTCATCATGTAACCAGCATTTGCAATGGCCGGAGTAGAATGGCAGCAATGTCAACAGCACCACCTTTGGAAGACTCTTCGTAACTCCCCAACTCCCTTGCGCAAAAAGAAAATTTTACTTACTTCTGATTTAGACCCCTCCCAGGTGCCGTAATTTAGCAGTTCAATCACATTAAGAGGACACCATTACTGTAGATGCTTATGATCAACGGAAAAAAAATCAGTTGGTATACCTGCAATAAGCCAAAATGTTTGTTTTTTAAATTTTACATTGCAGTAGTCAACAACAATGGAATGGACCAGGGCAGGAAGTTGGTGATCGGTATGTCTTGCATTCTACTCCATTACCCGAATGTAAAGTTCTTCTCTACTTGTTAAGCTACAAACTGTCCTACCAACCTACGTTCATTTGCTATACTATTTATCTAGTTGCCTCCATATCATCCCATTCACACACCCATCTCTGAACTCATTCATCTGTTCTGGAAAGCTTACCAAGAACAGAAATGGCCAGAAGTGTGGATGTTAAGATCTCTCACAAAAAGCTTCTCATTGAGATTTTGGGTATACTGCTTTTGGCTCAGGGTGTTGCAGCAGTCACCAGAACGTACTCATTCAATGTGAGATTTAACTGCTTTTGGAACTTTTTGTTTTTCTTCTTTTGGCAAAATCTTATCTCAGACCACATTGATAAGAATGTACTCCATCATAAGTGGAGCTTTTCTTCTTCTTTTCTACGTTTGTAAACATGGGTCATGGTTGAATGTAGTGCATGATCAGTTTGTTGCAGGAGTGATCAGACATTACTTATATTCAGTGTGAGATTAAACATTTGTTTACTTTTGAGAAATATCATTTCAATCCACATTCTAGATTGTACTCCATGACAATCACACCACATTCTATCCATATATCCACTATAATCTTATAAGCTGCCTTACTACAATGGCAACAATTGTAGTGATGAAGTTGAACCCAGGTCAGTCTTAAGAGCACTTCTCATTAGCATTGGGCTACTTTTGAGAATTTCATTTCAAAACCAAACTCTAGAATGTACTCCATGACAATTACACCATAAGCTATCCCTATATTCATTACCATTGATAAGATTTGTAAAAATGAGTCATTCTATTATGTACTCCATCATCAGTGGAACTTTTATTTTATTTTGGTTTGTAAACATGGGTCACGCTTGAATGTAGTGCATGATCAGTTTGTTGCAGGAGTGAACATACATTACTTATATTCAATGTGAGATTAGACTTTTATTTAATTTTGAGAATATCGTTTCAAACCACAATCTAGAATGTACTCCATGACAATTGCAGCACATTCTATCCATGATATATCCACTATAATTTTATAGTCTGTCTTACCACAATGGCAACAATTATAGTGGTAAATTTGAAACCAGGTCATAGTCTTAAGAGCACTTCTCATTTCACCATTAGGCTACTTTTTCAAACCGAAGTCTAGGATATACTTCCTGACAATTACACCACATTATATCCATATATCCATTATAGTTTTATAGGCTGTCTTCCTACAATGGGTATCCATTATATCAATAGTACTAACTATTAAGAGCATATCACTGCCATTAGGCCACACGCATTTGGATCATGAGTTTGAATTTGTAATAATGTGTATATTTTGATGTTTTATAAATGCCACATTCATCTTGTTTCTCAATTTAAATGCAGGTGAGGCTGAAAAATGTTACAAGACTCTGCAAGACGAAACCATTGATCACAGTGAATGGCAAATCTCCAGGACCTAAAATTGTTGCTCGTGAAGGAGATAATGTTGTGGTTAAAGTTCATAATCATGTGAAAGACAACGTCTCAATTCACTGGTATGTTCTACCCATTTGATAGTTTACTCATGGTACAGGATATATTGGTAAGTATGTACAAGGTTTTATATTGTATTGTGGTATTACAGGCATGGAGTTAGGCAGCTGAGAACTGGATGGGCTGATGGACCTGCCTATATAACTCAATGCCCAATTCAAACAGGAATGACTTATGTTTACAACTTCACGGTCACTGGACAGAGAGGAACTCTATGGTGGCACGCTCACATTTCTTGGATAAGAGCCAGTGTATATGGAGCCTTCATCATCTATCCCAAATTACATGTTCCATACCCATTTCCGAAGCCACACAAGGAAGCGACTATCATTCTTGGTAATAATTCTAAATGAAAAATGGCTTCCACTTTTAAATCTTTCAAGTCTACGAGCTTCCTTAAATGATTCTTAAGATTGGGTTCAATGTATAAACGTATGGTATATGCAGGGGAATGGTGGAATACAGATACTGAGAAAGTAATTAGTCAGGCTCTTCAAAATGGAGGAGGACCCAACGTCTCAGATTGCTACTCACTTAATGGACACCCTGGGCCTCTGTACAACTGCTCCGCTAATGGTAAATTTTTTTCATGGAAGAAAACACAAAGCAATCATAAAACATTCTAAAACAAGATAGTTTCTCAACTTTTCTTTTTATCTCATTATAATGTTGCATGCTCGTAACAGCAGTCATCAAACCATTCTCTCAAAAGGGTCCTATTCAGAAAATAAAATAAAAATCCATACTTTATAAACAAGATTCCAGTGGGAAGTATGTCATCATCCATTTGGTTTTTTATAGATGTTTGATATTGCCTGACTTCCCATTTCAACCTTGGTATAGAAAAGGTTTGGCTGAAAGATAACTTCGTCAAGTGGTTTCTTAATTCATATGTAAATATTCCTGTTTTAAGAACTATTTAAGAATTTAACTTAAAACTTTCTAACCTAAAATCAACCTCCATGTTTACTTGACTAAGAAGATTCCACTCTTCAATTAATAGCCTATTATCCTAAATCAATGGCTGACTTTCTGGCCTCAGGTTTATATCATATTCCATTTATCCGTATAGAATTTTCTCTCTCATTCTCTTTCTACATACTTTCTACCTTTATCTCATTATCATCTGTTTCCTTGTCCATGCATCCTTAAAAGCTACGAGTGGCCTTCTTCTACATCTCTGTACATTCAGTAGTCTGATAATAATGTTTCATCAAATTATACCATATTATCCCATATACTTTGGTCAACCATTTTCCATTTTACAGGACATTTTGAGCTGTTGAAGACCCCACCTATCTGTTCTACGCTGCATCTACTTGTACAGTATTGTTGACCCATTAAGGTCAAATTTGTAATCATTCATGTACTTCCAACTTGTCTTTGGCCGTTCCCACCTCATTATCATCTCAATGGACTTTTCAACTGAATGATGCCATTGAGTTCATGCTTATAATGATGTTTCCTTAACTCATTATTCTCTCACTTTTCAGTTGATACCTTCTGAACTCTACGTTCTATTGAGGGTTGTTGGTATGTAATTGTCTAAACATTTAATATGTGCCATTTTTTCATTAACAAGTTTGTTTCTCTGTTCAATTTAACAAACGTATATGTAAAATCTTCTAAATTTAGTTCAACCAATTTCCTATCATTTTCTAATTGATGTTTTGAATTCCATCTACCGCTAGGGGCTGTTAGTATACAATTGGCTAATTTCACATCAACTAACTTGTTCTTAACTCAAAAAGCAAAATTCTTAGCTTTTAATCCATACTTCTGTTTTAGTCTAGCATAGCAGATAAATTCAGTATTTGTATGAAATATGTTAGGCAAAGGTATCAGTAGCTCAATATATTATATTTAGATGATTTTTTTATTCTCTCTTTATGAATTAATTGCTTATAACTTTATTATTTTAACTTCTACAAAATCTATTATATGCGCAAGTGTCAAAATAATCATTTCAAATGGCTAACATACAGACTACTAGTTTCTACAGATATATTCAATTTGTTTGAAACAAACATGTTATCTATCTCTTTCACAAAGAAATGTACTGATTGCTGCAGATACATACACTCTGAAGGTGATTCCAGGGAAGACCTACCTTCTCCGCATCATTAACTCTGCTCTCAATGATGAAATGTTCTTCAGCATTGCAAACCACTCAGTGACAGTTGTAGAAGTGGATGCAGTGTACACCAAGCCCTTCAAAACAGACATCTTTCTCATCACACCAGGCCAAACAACCAATGTGTTACTCACAGCCCACCCAAACACATCCCTCCATCACCACAAAAACTTCGCCATTGCAGCTCGGCCTTATGCAACAGGGCAGGGGACATTTGACAACACCACCATAGCCGGCATCCTCACATACTCCAAAAAGAAGCACTTCAACTTCACCCACTTCAAAAACTCCACCCTGCCAAAACTCCCAGCATTTAACGACACATCCTTTGCCACAAATTACACCCTGAAACTAAAAAGCCTGGCAAACGCACAGTATCCTGCAGCAGTGCCCAAGACAGTAGACAGAAAGTTCTTTTTCACAGTGGGCCTCGGCCAAAATCCCTGCCCAAAAGGCTTCAAATGTGGAGCCCCAAATAATACCAAATTCACAGCCTCCATCAACAACATATCTTTTGTCATGCCCACTGTTGCTCTTCTGCAGTCACATTACTCTGGCAAGATGAAGGGGGTTTACAAGACCAATTTCCCTGACAATCCCCCCTTTGTTTTTAACTACACAGGGACTCCTCCTAACAACACTTCTCCCATGAATGGGACTAGGGCTAAGGTTCTCAAGTTCAATAGCACTGTGCAGCTCATACTGCAGGACACAAGCATTGCTGGGATTGAGAGCCATCCCCTGCATCTGCATGGCTTTAATTTCTTCATTGTGGGTCAGGGATTTGGAAACTATAATAAGACCAAGGACTCACCCAAATTTAATTTGGTTGATCCTATTGAAAGGAATACTGTGGGTGTGCCTAATGGAGGATGGGTGGCTATCAGATTCAGGGCTGATAATCCAGGTAATTTGGTCTAAATTATTCCTTTTGTATGATGTTTACACTTGATTGGTTATGGTGATGATAATTGCAATTCTGCTATGATACTTCTACTTGAAAGTTTGTGCGCAGGAAATTTTTTGAGTCTACTGATTTAGAAGTTTTGGACCACATTTCATGATTAAACCAGAATCCTATTTTTATTATTCTACAATAAATGAAATAGAATTATATTAGTCTTTTGTATGGGATCCAAAAGTTAATAAAAAAACATACAGAATTTAAACTAAAAACAACCACAGTAACTACAATCAATTGTGAAAAACTAACAATAATATATCTCCTTTTACAGGTGTATGGTTTATGCACTGCCATTTGGAGGTCCACACCTCATGGGGGTTGAAGATGGCTTGGATTGTTAAGAATGGGAAGGGACCATTACAATCTCTTCCCCCTCCTCCTGCTGATCTTCCTCCCTGCTAAGATTTGAGTCTTCATTCATTATTTGTCCTTTCAAATGTATTTTTAAAAATCAGAGCTATTTTCTAATAAGTTGGGGTGGATGCCACCTAGAATGTTTCTGCGTATCATAAAGCCATCGGAGCGTGTCAAGCTACTTCATTGCACAGTTTTTTCTGTGAGAGCCTGCCCATGTTACTAAGTTAGCCACATTTGGTATTGTATTGTGACAACAAGAATAACGAATTTCAAATTGTTGTATTTTGTGTTATAGGGACAACCGCTTTTTAAATAAAATTATGTTTTTTAAAAAATTGAAATTTGAAATTTAATATTTTGTTGTATATATATTTTATTTTATTTTTAAAAAATGTTTGATAATATGATTTCAATAAAAATTAAATAATGTAAATAGAAAATATTTATTTTGTTTTCAATCAAATAAGATAAATAGAATGCATATATTTAAATGTCAATCAAACTATGTAAGAAAATAATAATCTATGTTCAACCAAGCAATGTAAATATAAAGTATTGGCTTAAGTCTCAATCAAATTAAGTTTATGATAAGAAACATAGGATGAAAGGCAAGTGTTAATTTGTTAGAAAATGGAACCTGATATACACATAAACTTTTTAAGTGCATGAGATTCATGTTACGCTAATATATACAATATATAAAAATAAATTTAAAAAATATAATTGTTGATAAATAAAAAATCCTTCACTTTATTTGTCTAAGCCAATCAAATCTAATAAAAATAATTAATAATTAAATTAATTTAGATTTATGAGTTGAGTGTAGACATATATTAAAAATTCTTAAATTGATAGAGAGAAATAAACTCTTAGTTCTATGTGTGATAAGAAATATTTTGTTTAAACACGTATTTTATTGTTGACTCTATAACATGTTATCACATCTACATCAATGGGATCCAACAAACTAAAAAATGAATCATGTTAGATATTTGAACTCAAATTTGCATAGGAAATATTGATTATCATATTTGTGGACCTAAACTTCTATGTGACCTTGATTGGGTTGGATGAATGTGGATGACAAGACAACCCCAAACCTAATCTATAATGGGGAATTTTGTTAGAAAACCCTAAACTTATTGTTCCTTCATTTTAAAAATGTACCCATATATGCATGCTAATATTGGGTGGTGCTTATAATTACTAACTTAGGAATTGCTATCAAATGAGGAAATCTATGAGTTGCATCTTGATTGCATTCAAGACATATCATACCAATTCAATAGTGTTTGAACAAACTTAAGAAAAGATCACATATATTGCAAATACATAGTTATCTATCCTTATGTATGTAGACGTTGATGAATGAATTGTTATAGATATTGTTGATGCATTGTTTGACACACCAATTCAAGTAAAACATCAATGCATCCTATCTCTCTTGAAATAAATCTAAGACTCCCTTAGATCTAGATCACAAGATCATGAGCATGCAAGACAACTTAGCATAATTGTTGTAATAGCATTTCACTTTAAGCATTGTATTATCTATAAGAGAGAATTTAGAAACATATTTAGGCAAGTTCTAACATATTGATTTGATCCATTTCATTGTAAGAATAGATCATTTTCACATGTAAAATTACTAATGAATGACCATTTAAAATCATGAAATATTCAACATTACAAATCATAATGTTGAATAGTTGGAATACAAAGAGGAAAGGGGTGGGGGTGAATCAATATTCCCTAAATTATTGAAATTAATTCACTTGCTAAACTTTAATATTTAGATAATCAATGAATAAAAATGTAAACAACATAAGAACAAGAGAACATGTCATATTTTTATCATGGAAAACCCAAATGGGAAAAACTACAAAGAGGGTTATAGTCTCAATATTGCATAACTAGTTATATAATATTACAATGCTCACTACACGACACATTGCCAAAGACTAACTGCCAAAAGAGGCTCACTACCAAAAAGAATTATAAATGAAATGTTATAATTGTATCTATCATATGCATGAATTGGTTCCTTTGAATTTCAAAATAGAAACTTCATAGACTTGATTTTTCCTTCATAGATTTGCATAACCTTGTTATCCTTTCATTGAATTATATATCCACGCACCTATGTATTCTTTCATCTATATCTCCATGTCTACTTTTTGAGGATATACCAAACCATATAGATATATATTATTCTCACCCACATATTGTGTCAGCCAAGCCCGAGCATCAATTAGTCAGTTGGGGTAAACCATTACACATTTCATTCATGATCTACTTCAAATTTTCTTCCACACGTCCACCAAAAAATTCATCAATATCAATGTCCACTTGAGTTCACATGCTTTGTTAAGTCCTTTATCATGTCCTAAATTTGTATTACCAAAATAATTCATGTAAAGAAGTGTGAACTAATTGATCATCTGTCCTATTCTAGAGAAATAGGGTGACTAGTAAATTGAGTTACTAGACCAATAAAGAAACCTAATCAAAGCACCTATCCTCATGAAAACTTAACCATAGGTGGGTGACCCCACAATAGTGGGTTACACTTTTTTAGACATGCTGATTTTTGCTGAAATGACACATTTTTAATAAAATATGATTATTTAAGAATTGAGAGGTTCAATTAGAAGGAATTAATTAGAAATGTTTATCTCAAAGCCTCTTAGATAAAAAAATCATTGATATAACATATATACTCCTCATTCATACCTACAATGGAGTCTCCTTCACACCTATTAAAATACTGATAAAAAATCACTTCAACTTTATCTTTTGGCAAATCAAATGAATCTATTCAAAAAACCTATCTATGTAGTAAGGTACTACTGAGAAAACTCTTTCCAATTATTATAATGTTAATATATATTAAGTTTATTATGACTTTGTATTTTTAGTTTTACTAAACATATATATTTTACCGTATCTCCACCTCTATGTTTGATGCTTATGTAAAAATAGTAAATGAGAGAAAAAAAATTCTAAAAAATATATATGCCCTAGGTATTGAAGTTATCATTCTTAAAAAAAAATTAAAAAAAAATTGGACAAATACACAAAAAGTTATAAGCTATGTAGTCAAGGTATGTCAAAATTACGGCTTAGTCAACTTCAAATGTTATTAAAATATGAAATAATCATGATAATGTCATAAAACCAATTGCATTCCCTCCATATGGACGTTAAAAAACTAAATTTGAAAGAATCACATTAATATCTATTTTAGAAAAAAAGTTATGCTCTACGAAAATAATGTAACTCTTTGAAAATGACATTTTTAGCAACATACCAATTTTTGTGGGAGAAAGAAAAAATTAATCAAATCAATTCAAAAATAAAAATAAAAAATATATTTAGAATCTACATAAAAAATTCTAAAAGACTCTAATTTACTTCATCTTCTTATTCTTAACGGTTTAACGACAATATGCATTTGAATCTAAAAGTTTTATTCAAAATTTAGAGTAGAGTGTCCGTTCGAGCAAAAAAGTGTAACCCACTATTGTGGGTTCACCCAGGTATATCAATAATACCACAACATACTATCCAAAGTGCATATCCATATACCTATCTTTGTGGAGAAACATGGATCTTGAAATATTATTAACTATATTTTAGAATGTCCAGCAACTTATAATAAAATAAGCCAAAAAAAGTGTGTTGAAATCAATGACAACTAAAATAACATTCTCCTTCATCAATGAAAACAATCCCCCCCTTTATCATTGATGGAAACATACAAAAACCAAAAACTTGTTTCCGACAAAAACTTTATACATGAATATAAAAACTCCATAATATTATGTTCTTCCTTATGTACATCTTCCCTTTTTTTTCTTTTCTTTTTTCTTTTCTTTTTCATTGTTCTCCCTTTCTCCATTATTATCCCCATTTTCCATCAAGGACAAAGGGTATCAAAAAGATACCAAAAGGATGTGATAAAAAACTCTTTATTTACATTTAGTAAAAATCTCCTTGCATTTTCCCATAAGTTCTAGATGATAAGCTTTCTAGTGGTTGATGGTGTTTAGTAACATTGAACTCAAAGAATTACATTTTACCAATAGCTAGAGTGTATTGTTAAGATCATGTGGATTAGTTAAGTTTGATTCTTCCTTTTCTACTCCATATAACATGCTAGCATAATGTTTCAATTTAGCTTCTAAAATCTCTATGACTTTCTAGAAGGTACTGGAAAGTTCATATTAGGGTAAGTGCACAAAGATGGGGAACCAAAAATGGGGTATAAGATGTCACCTTTTTTCTCAAATTAGAAAATTCTAAACTTCAATAAGAATTTGAAGATACTCAGACTCAAAATTTGAAGATATGACAAGAATAAGAGTTGTACATTACTTTGAATCTAGTTTCTAAACTATTAATTTATTTTAAAAATGGTGGAGATTAAGGCCCTCAAAAAGGGGACACACAAAAAGTGGTCATGTTTTTTGTAAAAAAGTAGAACATAGCATCTTGTGTGCTCCTCCTAAAATTCTAACTATTTTTTTGGATTTTTTTAATCTCTCTAGTGAGAAGTTATCTAACACCATGTAGTTTATCTTAGATTTTTCTGCTAATTTTTTTATGAACATATTATTTTTTATGAATTTCTAAAGTGGACACATTCTAAAAATATGAAATTCGAGTGTGCTCCCTTAGAAATCATTGAAAACTATATATATAAACACACACACACACACACACACACACACACACACACACACAAGTGTGTATAATGGAGTCTTGTTTCTACAGAAGTAATTTGTTTCAAAATTTGATGAACAAGCCAAAATCTATGTGTGTGTGTGTGTGTGTAAACACACACACACACACACACACACACATAAGTGTGTATAATGGAGTCTTGTTTCTACAAAAGTAATTTGTTTCAAAATTTGATGAACAAGCCAAAATCTATGTCCAAAATAGTAAACTTTGGTTTTTGACAAAAATCAGACATACTTACAAATGAAATTAGAGATGAAAAGCTTAAAATAATCAGAATTAAAAATAAATCATATGTCCATAGATAGCTGACAAAGAGTTCCATAACATCTTGTTGTCTGATTTTATCATTGTTGAACCACGTGAAAACTTGACGAGGATCATAGATGAAAAAATATGAATTTCTTGTATGTTTGTTGGAAAACATGTCTCACACTTGTTTGAATTGTCCAAGTCTTTGGGTTGGATGCCCAAGGAAAATCTAAGCCTTAGGCTTGGTGTTTCCCAAAGCAGTTAAAAATGTGCATGACATATGTAGAAAATGCTCTACATATGGCGTGCACAATATGTGTTGTACACCATGATGAAAATATGAAAACACACAATTGAGAGGGGGGATGTGAATTAGTTGTGTCCAAAACTCCATAAATTAAACAAAAAATTAACCTTAACTTTAGATTTGATAAATTAACAATGAATCACACCACAAAACATCAAGAATACATAACACAATAAACTTTTTTGCGTGGAAACCTGGTCAAGGAAAAACCCACAGTGGGGATGAACACATAAGATGATGTACTCTGTTAAAAGAACAATACCCTATTAGGAGTATTATAACAGGAATGCACATGCATTTAGGCACACTGCCTAGAGATCTCATGATGGGTTCTCCCCTTAATACCACAAACACATAACAGAAACAGAGAAATAACAACAATTTGCAAAAATAGAAAATGGGCTTCTTATTATCTCCACAAGTGTGGAATTACAAATTTTAGAATTACAATATGCCAAGCCACATGGGCATTCCCCTTACAATATTCTATAGGACAAAGCCTCGAATCATTACCCAGATCTACCCAGAACTGCCCTAGACAACACTACGGGCCTTCTTTAAATAGGCAATCTCCATCGCCCGAGAAGGTTCCAAAAATTTAGCCCTAAGGGCCAACCAAACTTAGAATTATTTTATTTTTCAATTTATTATATCAAAGTCAGCTCAAAATAACTTTTGAAAGCCGAACAAAAATTTTGAAGGAAAATTATTTTCTACCATTTCAGCTGGCCCGACTTTTGGAGACCATAAGTCATCACCAGTTGACCCGATTGACTATTATGACCCCATTCTGGAAAGGCCACAAAGTGCTCTACAGGCTTGACTCATGCAAGCACCTATCACCCAAATTTTTGATCTCATCTGGGGCCTCTAAAGCTTTCAAAACTGAGTCAAAGTTTCTGTACCTTGCTGCCAATATCAAAAATCTTCAATATCTCCAAAGCTAGACTTGATCTATTAATGAAACTTTACTGGTAGGCTAATACGACTGAGATGAACCTCTACATGTGAAATTAGAACATTTCGAGATCGTATGACCAACTTACTAAAAATAGTAAGTTTCCATAAATAGCAACTCTACACAAGATAGCCCTTATTGAAAATAAAACCAAAAATATTTTTGGGTGATGCAAGATTGCTCTTACACCCAGGATGCTCTTGCATCAGACACCTGGGGTAATTTGAGAAGTGACCCTGTCACGACTCAGGTGTGAATAGAAAAACCAAGATGATTAACCTCCTCCCTTGTCAACCATGATGAATCTTCAACAGGTAGTCCTTTCCATTTGACCAAATATTCTTCATATGTCTTGTTCCTTGTGCTTCTGCCAACACGACTATCTAGTATATCTTCAATCTCTTTGGTATCTGAACTACTTGCTGGAATACTGATGCAGGAGCATCCTGGGTGTAAGAGCAATCTTGCATCACCCAAAAATATTTCTATTTTTATATTCAATAAGGGTTATTTTGTGCAGAGTTGCTATTTATGGAAAGTTACTATTTTTGGTAATTTTCGTATGTGCTCAGAATGATCTGATTTCTTTCTTGGAGGTTCATTTTGGTCATATAAGTCTGCCAGTAAAGTTTCATTGCCAGATCAAGTGTATATTGGAAGATATTGAGGATTTTCGGTATTGGCAGTAGGGTACAGAAACTTTGAACTCAGTTTTGAAGGCTTTAGAGGCCCCGGATGAGGTCAAAAATTTGGGTGACAGGTGCTTGCATTGGCCAGGCCTGTAGAGCGCTTCGTGGCGTTTCCGAAATGGGGTTATAATAGCCGATCGGGTCAACTGGTGATGACTTATGGTCTTCGGAAGTTGGGCCACCTAAAATGGCAGAAAATAATTTTCTTCAAAAAAATTTTGTTCGGGTTTCAAAGGTTATCTTGAGCTGACTATGATGTAATAAAATGTAAAATAAAATAATTCTAAGTTTGGTCGGCCTTGTTGGCTAAAATTCTGGAACCTTCCCAGGCGGTGGAAAATTGCCTATATAAGGAAGGCTGTATTATTGTCTTAGGCAGTTCAGAATAGTTCTGGGTAGTAGATCTGGGTATTGATTTGAGGCTTTGTCCTACAGAATATTGTAAGGAATGCCCATGTGGCTTTGCATATTGTAATTCTGAAAGTTTGTAATTCCACATTTGTGGAGATAATAAGAAGCCAATTTTCTGTTCTTGCATATTATTGTTGTTGTTTCTCTATTTCTATTATGTGTTTGTGGTATTAAGGGGAGCACCCTTCATCAAGTGGTATCGGAGCAGGGGTTCTTGAGTGTGTAAACAGATCGCCGACTGTGAGGCAGTTTGCACTAGGATCGTGGTTAGGGTTTCAACGCGCATCGCGAAAATGTCTCCACGAAGAGAACGTGGCGGAAGACCTGGTGCTGTGACACCTGAGGTTAGAGAGCTGCAGAGACAAGTGCGAGCATTGCAAGAAGAGATTCACAGAGGAATGAATCTTAATGTCAGAGATGAAAGTGAGGATGAAGCCGAAGAAGAATATCAAGAAGGAGAAGCTGAAATTGTGAACCAGGAGGAAGAAAGACTTTTTCGGACGATTTCCAAGATTGGAAAAAGACCTAAGATTGAGGTTCCCACATTTTCTGGAAATCTTAACCCAGAGGAATTGATCGACTGGATCAATGAATGTGAGGAATATTTTGAGTATGAAGATGTTGAGGATCCTGATAGGGTCAAATTTGCGAAGGCCAGACTGAAAGGTCATGCGAAGATATGGTGGCAAGAGATTCAGTTGAAGCGAAATAGAAGGGGAAAGGAGAAAATCATGAGATGGGATCGGATGGTGGATAAATTGAAGTGACAGTTCATTCCTGTTGATTATGAGCTTGACCTACAATGCAGAGTTTGAAGCAAGCAGGAAGATCTGTTCAGGAGTATACAGAGGAGTTCTATCGACTTCTCATCAGAACAGGCCATGCAGAAGCTGATAAGGAGAAAGTTGCCCGATACCTTAATGGGTTAAGGCCAAGCATTCAAGAGGAGCTGAATCTGGTTCGAATGAACAGTATTGAAGAGGCATACCAGTTTGCCCTAAAAGTAGAGGAAAAGCTAAACAAGAAGTTTGAGAGAAGACAAAATAGAAGAGGTCGCGGTGGACGATCTGGTGGACGGTCATATGGTGGTCGAAATGAAGATCCGAAAAAGAAGGATGAGGCCAGTAGCAGTCAAAATCAGTGAGAAAATAATTCCAATCGCTTCCAGGATCAGAATAATAGAGATCAAAGAGGAAGAGGAAGAGGACAAGGATCTAGAAGAGGTGGCTTCCATGGAACATGTTTTCACTGTGGAGAAGAAGGTCATAGGGCATTTGAATGTCCTTAGCACCAAGGCAGAACAGACAGGAGAAATGAAGGCCAGGCCAGAGTTGCACATGTAGATGAAGATGCTAGATCGTCAAATTTTGAAGATGCTGAAAGAGGAGAAACGCTAATTAACAGAAGAGTCTTGCTGAGTGGTGAGAATGAACCTGAACAAAGGAGGAGCCTGTTTCGTACTAGGTGCAAGTGTGAAGGTAAATGTTGTGATGTGATTATTGATAGTGGAAGCACTGACAATTTGGTGTCAGAAGAGATGGTGACAAAGTTGAAGCTTAAGAGACGGAAACACCCACATCCATATCGGATTGCCTGGGTACAAGATGACCACAAGGTCATGGTCAATGAACAATGCCTGGTGAAGTTAAAGATTGGCGGATACCAAGATGAGGTATTGTGTGATATCATATCTATGGATGCATGTCATATGTTGTTGGGTAGACCGTGGCAGTTTGACAGATGTGCTGTACACGATGGTCGTGCGAATACCTATTCCCTGACAAAGGATGGAGTGCGACAGAAGCTAAAGCCATTGAAGGAGACTGAAGAAAAGGTATGTGGTAATGCAAGAATAACATTTGTTGATGGAAGAACATTCCTAGATGGTATGAGGCATGAGCATGTGTGTTTTGCTTTAATTCCAAAAGTTGGTAAAGAAGAAGTAGAGGATGTACCTGTAGAGGTTGCAGATTTGTTGAATGAGTTTCAGGATATTGTATCTGATAATGTACCTGATGGATTACCACCGGTAAGGAAAATCAGTCATCAGATGGATTTGATTCCAGGAGCCAGTTTTCCAAACAAGGCAGCACATAGAATGACACCAGCAGAAAGTGAAGAGTTGAACAGACAAATACATGAGTTATTGCAGAAAGGGTTGATTCGAGAGAGTCTGAGTCCCTGTGCTGTACCAGCGGTATTAGCACCAAAGAAGAATGGAGAGTGGAGGATGTGTACAGATTCCAGAGCAATAAACAAGATCACAATCAAGTATAGGTTTCCATTGCCACGAATGGATGATATTATGGATTGTTTGAGTGGAGCTGTGTATTTCTCAAAGATAGATCTGAAGAGTGGATATCACCAGATTCGAATCAGAGAAGGAGATGAATGGAAGACTACCTTCAAGACAAAGGAAAGACTATATGAGTGGTTAGTCATGTCTTTTGGGCTGACCAATGCACCGAGCACTTTCATGCGGCTCATGAACGAGGTTCTGAAAGAATTTCTGGGTAAGTTTGTCATTGTCTACCTAGATGATATTTTGATTTTTAGCAAGACATTGGAGGAACATATGATGCATATTCGTATGGTGTTTGAGAAGTTGAGAGATGAAAAATTGTTGATTAATTTGAAGAAGTGCAGTTTTGTGAAGAAAAAGTTAGTGTATTTGGGATTTGTAGTTTCAGCAGAAGGTCTAAAAATGGACCCAGAGAAGGTACAGGCTATCCTTGAATGGCCTACTCCAAGGAGTGCTACTGAGGTAAGATCTTTTCATGGTTTGGCTAGCTTTTACAGAAAGTTTATCAGAAATTTTAGCGGTATTTGTGGACCCTTGACTGAAACAATGAGAGGGGATAGAAAAGAGTTTAAGTGGACTAATGGGGCAGAAAAGAGTTTTCAATTGTTGAAATAAAAAAGTTACAGAACAACTTGTTTTAGCACTTCCAAATTTTAATAAGGTGTTTCAAGTAGATTGTGATGCTAGTGGTACTGCAATAGGAGCTGTTATGAGCCAAGAAGGTAAACCTGTTGCTTATTTCAGTGAGAAGTTAAATGATGCCAAGAGGAAATATTCTGTTTATGATCAAGAATTTTATGCTATAGTTCAGGCATTAAAGAAGTGGAGACATTATCTACTTCCTAAGGAGTTTGTTTTGTGTACCGATCATCAAGCTTTGCAATATTTGAATAGTCAAGGAAAATTGAATCAAAGACATTTGAAATGGGTTGAGTTTTTGCAGAGTTATACATTTGTTTTGAAACACAGGAGTGGAAAGTCTAACAGGGTTGCAGATGCTCTTAGCAGAAGGAAACTATTGCTGACAGAGATGCAGATTGAGGTGGTTGGGTTCAAGGAACTCAAGAATTTGTATCCAGAGGATCCTGATTTTGGTGAAACTTGGAAAGCTTGTACAGAACCTGTTACTCTAGACAGGATGAAATGGTTGGATTTCATCATCCAGGATGATATGCTATTCAGAGGGAGTCAGTTGTGCATTCCACGAAGTTCTATGAGGGAGAATCTCATCAAGGAGAAGCATAGCGGAGGATTGGCTGGACATTTTGGTCATGATAAAACCCTTGGTTTGGTTAGTGAGAACTATTATTGGCCACAGTTGCAACAAGATGTGAAGAAGTTTGTACAGAGTTGTAGAGTATGTCAGATGGCGAAAGGAGTGAAGCAGAATACAGGGTTGTATCAGCCATTACCTATATCAGAGAAGCCTTGGGAGGATATCAGTATGGACTTTGTTCTTGGTTTACCAAGGACACAGCGGGGACATGATTCAATTTTTGTGGTGGTTGACAGATTTTCAAAGATGGCACATTTCATTCCCTGCAAGAAGACTAATGATGTTGTTCATGTAGCAGAATTGTTTTTCAGAGAAGTAGTGAGACTTCATGGTTTGCCAAAGACCATAGTTTCAGATCGAGATACTAAGTTTGTTGTATATTTCTGGCGTACATTGTGGAAGAAGTTGAAGACAGATTTGAAGTTCAGTTCATCACATCATCCACAGACAGATGGACAGACAGAGGTGGTGAATAGGAGTTTGGGAAGTTTGCTGAGATGTTTGGTTGGAGATAAGCCAACAGGATGGGATTTGATTTTACCACAGGCGGAATTTGCATACAATAATTCTGTCAACAGGAGCACTGGTAAATCACCATTTCAGATTGTATATGGAAGTAGTCCAAGAAATGCATCTGAATTGAGGAAGATAGATAAAGGAGAAATAAGTAGTGCTGAAGCTGAAGATTTTGCAGAACACTTGAAGAACATCCATGGGGAGGTTAGGAAGCATATTACCAAGATGAACGCACAGTATAAGGCTAAGGTAGATGAGAAAAGGAGGTATAAGGAATTTCAGGTTGGTGATGAAGTCATGGTTCATTTGTGGAAGGAGCGATTTCCAGTTGGTACATATAATAAGCTGAAAATGAAAAAGTTTGGACCATGTAAGATATTGAAGAAGCATGATTCAGGAAATGCATATAAGGTAGAATTACCTAGTGAGCTGAATATTTCACCAGTGTTTAACATTTCAGATTTGACAGAGTATCATGAAGGAGGTCTTGAAGATGAGGTTGCAATAGCACAGTGGAGTATTCCAGCAAGTAGTTCAGATACCAAGGAGATTGAAGACATACTAGACAGTTGTGTTGGCAGAAGCACAAGGAACAGGACATATGAAGAGTATTTGGTCAAATGGAAAGGATGACCTGTTGAAGATTCATTATGGCTAACAAAGGAGGAGGTTAACCGTCTTGGTTTTCCTTTGCACACCTGAGTCATGACAGGGTCACTTCTCAAATTACCTTGGGTGTCTGATGCAGGAGCATCCTGGGTGTAAAAGCAATCTTGCATCACCCAAAAATATTTCTATTTTTATATTCAATAAGGTTTATTTTGTGCAGAACTGTTATTTATGGAAAGTTACTATTTTTGGTAATTTTTGTATGTGCTCAGAATGATCTGGTTCTTTCTTGGAGGTTCATTTTGGTCATATAAGTCTGCCAGTAAAGTTTCATTGCCAGATCAAGTGTATATTGGAAGATATTGAGGATTTTCGGTATTGGCAGTAGGGTACAGAAACTTTGAACTCAGTTTTGAAAGCTTTAGAGGCCCCGGATGAGGTCAAAAATTTGGGCGACGGGCGCTTGCGCCAATCAGGCCTGTAGAGCGCTTCATGGCATTTTCGAAATGGGGTTATAATAGCCGATCGGGTCAACTGGTGATGACTTATGGTCTTCGGAAGTTGGGCCACCTGAAATGGCAAAAAATAATTTTCTTCAAAAAAATTTTGTTCGGGTTTCAAAGGTTATCTTGAGCCGACTATGATGTAATAAAATGTAAAATAAAATAATTCTAAGTTTGGTCGGCCTTGTTGGCTAAAATTCTGGAACCTTCCCAGGCGGTGGAAAATTGCCTATATAAGGAAGGTTGTATTATTGTCTTAGGCAGTTCAGAATAGTTCTGGGTAGTAGATCTGGGTATTGATTTGAGGCTTTGTCCTACAGAATATTGTAAGGAATGCCCATGTGGCTTTGCATATTGTAATTCTGAAAGTTTGTAATTCCACATTTGTGGAGATAATAAGAAGCCAATTTTCTGTTCTTGCATATTATTGTTGTTGTTTCTCTATTTCTATTATGTGTTTGTGGTATTAAGGGGAGCACCCTTCATCAAATACTCCACTATGCCGCTATGATCTCATCTTCAACACCTCCTTCATGATACTTTGTCATGTCTGAAATATTAAACACTGGTGAAATATTCAGCTCACTAGGCAATTCTACCTCATATGCATTTCTTGAATCATGCTTCTTCAGTATCTTACATGACCCAAACGTCTTCATTTTCAACTTGTTATATGTACCAACTAGAAATCGCTCCTTCCGCAAATGAACCATGACTTCATTTCCAACTTGAAATTCCTTATGCCTCCTTTTCTCATTTGCCTTAGCCTTATACTGCGCATTCATCTTGGTAATGTGCTTCCTCACCTTCCCATGGATGTTCTTCAAATGCTCTACAAAATCCTCAGCTTTAGCACTACTTATTTCTCCTTTATCTATCTTCCTCAACTCAGATGCATTTTTGGGACTACTTTCATATACAATCTAGAATGGTGATCTACCAGTGCTCCTGTTGACATAATTATTGTATTCAAATTCTACCTATGGTAAAATCAAATCCCATCCTATTGGCTTATCTCCAACTAAACATCTCAGCAAATTTCTCTAACTCCTACTCACCACCTCTATCTGTCCATCAGTTTGTGGATGATGTGATGAACTGAATTTCAAATCTATCTTCAACTTCTTCCACAATGTACGCCAAAAATATCTAACAAACTTAGTGTCCTGATCTGAAACTATGGTCTTTGGCAAACCATGTAGTCTCACAACTTCTCTGAAAAATAATTCTGCTACATGAACATCATCATTAGTCTTCTTGCAGGGAATGAAATGTGTCATCTTTGAAAATATATCAACCACCTCAAAGATTGAATCATGTCACCGCTGAGTCCTTGGTAAACTGAGAACAAAGTCCATACTGATATCCTCCCAAGGCTTCTCTAGTATAGGTAATGGCTGATACAATCCTATATTCTGCTTCACTCCTTTCACCATATGACATACTCTACAACTCTGTACAAACTTCTTCACATCTTGCTGCAACTATGGCCAATAATAATTCTCACTAACCAAAGCAAGGGTTTTATTATGACCAAAATGTCCAGCCAATCCTCTACTATGCTTCTCCTTGATGATATTCTCCCTCATAAAACTTTTTGGAATGCACAACTGACTCCTTCTGAATAGCATATCATCCTGGATGATGAAATCCATCCATTTCATCCTGTCTAGAGTAACAGGTTTTGTATAAGCTTTCCAAGCTTCACCAAAATCAGGATCCTCTGGATACAAATTCTTGAGTTCCTTGAACCCAACCACTTCAATCTGTATTTCTATTAGCAATAGTTTCCTTCTGCTAAGAGCATCTGCAACCCTGTTAGACTTTCCACTCCTATGTTTCAAAACAAATGTATAATTCTACAAAAACTCAACCCATTTCAAATGCCTTTGATTCAACTTTCCTTGACTATTCAAATATTGCAAAGCTTGATGATCAATATACAAAACAAACTCCTTAGGAAGCAGATAATGTTTCAACTTCTTTAATGCCTGAACTATAGCATAAAATTTCTGATCATAAATAGAATATTTCCTCTTGGCATCATTTAACTTCTCACTAAAATAAGCAACAGGTTTACCTTCTTGGCTCATAACAGATCCTATTGCAGTACCACTAGCATCACAGTCTACTTGAAACACCTTATTAAAATCTAGAAGTGCTAAAACAAGTTGTTCTGTAACTTTTTGTTTCAACAATTGAAAACTCTTTTCTGCCCCATTAGTCCACTTAAATTTTTTTCTATCCCCTCTCATTATTTCATTCAAGGGTCCACAAATACTACTAAAATTTCTGATAAACTTTCTGTAAAAGCTAGCCAAACCATGAAAAGATCTCACTTCAGTAGCACTCCTTGGAGTAGGCCATTCAAGGATAGCCTGTACTTTCTCTAGGTCCATTTTTAGACCTTTTGCTAAAACTACAAATCCCAAATACACTAACTCCTTCTTCACAAAATTGTACTTCTTCAAATTTATCAATAATTTTTCTTCTCTTAACTTCTCAAACACCCTACGAATATGCATTAGATGCTCCCCCAATGTCTTACTAAAGATCAAAATATCATCTAGGTAAACAATGACAAACTTACCCAAAAATTCTTTCAGAACCTCTTTCATTAGCTACATGAAAGTGATCGGTGCATTGGTTAGCCCAAAAGGCATGACTAACCACTCATACAATCCTTCCTTTGTCTTGAAGGTAGTCTTCCATTCATCTCCTTCTCTGATTCGAATATGATGACATCCACTCTTTAGATCTATCTTTGAGAAATACACAGCTCCACTCAAATAGTCTATAATATCATCCATTCGTGGCAATGGAAACCTACACTTGATTGTGATCTTGTTTATTTCCTTGGAGTCTGTACACATCTTCCACTCTTCATTCTTCTTTGGTGCTAATACCGTTGGTACAACACAAGGACTTAGACTCTCATGGATCAATCCTTTCTGCAATAGCTCATGTACTTGTCTGTTCAACTCCTCACTTTCTGTAGGTGTCATTCTGTGTGCTACCTTATTCAGAAAACTCACTCCTGGGATCAAGTCCATCTAATGACTGATCTTCCTAACTGGTGGTAATCCATCAGGCACATTATCAGATACAATATTCTGAAACTCATTCAACAAATCTACAACTTCTACAGGAACATCTTCTGCTTCCTTTTTACCAGCTTTTGGAATTAAAACAAAACATACATGCTCATGCCTCATACCATCTAAGAATTTTATTCCATCAACAAAAGTTATTCTTGCACTACCACATACCTTTTCTTCTGTGTCATTCAATGGCTTTAGCTTATGTCACACTCCATCCTTTGTCAAGGAATAGGTATTCGCATGACCATCATGTACAATGCATCTGTCAAACTACCATGGTCTACCCAACAACATATGACATGCATCCATAGATATGATATCACACAGTACCCTATCATGGTACCCTCCAATCTTGAACTTCACTAGGCATTGTTCATTGACCATGACCTTGTAGTCATCCTGTACCCAGGCAATTTGATATAGATGTGGGTGTTTCTGTCTCTTGAGCTTCAACTTTGTCACCATCTCTTCTAACACCAAATTGTCAGTGCTTCCACTATCAATAATCACATCACAACACTTACCCTCACACTTGCACCTGGTGCGAAATAGGCTCCTCCTTTGTTCAAGTTCATTCTCACCACTTAGCAGGACTCTTCTATTAATCAACATTTCTCCTCTTTCAACATCTTCAAAATGTGATGATCTGGCATTTTCATCTACATGTGCAACTCTGGCCTAGCCTTCATTTATCCTGTCTATTCTTCCTTGGCACTGAGGACACTCAAATTCCCTATGACCTTCTTTTCCACAGTGAAAACATGTTCCACGAAAGCCTCCTCTTCCAAATCCTTGTCCTCTTCCTCTTCCTCTCTGATCCTGAAAGTGATTGGAATTATTTCCTCTCTAATTCTGGCTACTACTGGCCTCATCCTTCTTTTTCAAATCTTCATTTTGGCCACCATATGACCATCCACCAGATCTTCCATGATGACCCCTTCCATTTTGTCTTCTCTCAAACATCTTATTTAGCTTTTCCTCTACTTTTAGGCCAAACTAGTATGCCTCTTCAATACTATTCATTCGAACCAAATTCAGCTCATCCTGAATGCTCGGTCTCAACCCATTAAGGTAATGGGCAACTTTCTCCTTATCAACTTCCACATGGCCTATTTTGATGAGGAGTCAATAGAACTCCTCTGTATACTCCTGAATAGATCTTCTTGCTTGCTTCAAACTTTGCATTTTCTTTAGTAGGTCAAGCTCATAATCAACAAGAATGAATTGCCGCTTCAATTTATCCACCATTTGATCCCATCTTGTGATTTTATCCTTTCCTCTTCTATTTCATTCTAATTGAATCTCTTGCCACTAAATCTTCGCATGACCTTTCAGTCTAGCCTTCACAAATTTGACCCTATCAGGATCCTCAACATCTTCATACTCAAAATATTCCTCACATTCATTGATCCAGTCGATCAATTCTTTTGGATTAAGATTTTCTCAAAATGTAGGAACCTCAATCTTAGGTCTTTTCCCAATCTTGGAAATGGCCCAGAAAAGTCTTTCTTCTTCTTGATTGAAAACTTTGACTTCTCCTTCCTAATAAGAATTTCCTTCTTCGGCTTCATCCTCACTTTGGTCTTTGACATTAAGATTCATTCCTCTGTGAATCCCTTCCTACAATGCTTGCACTTATCTTTGCAATGCTCTAACTTTAGGTGTCAAAACACTAGCTCTTCTACCACATTCCCTTTGTGGAGGCATTTTCGCGATGTGCGTTGAAACCCTAACGACAGTTCTGGTGTAAACTACCTCACATTCGGTGATTTGTTTACATAGAAACCCTAACCCATGGTCTTGGTGCAAACTGCCTCATAGTCAGTGATCTATTTACACACTCAAGAACTCCTACTCTAATACCACTTGATGATGGGTGCTCCCCTTAATACCACAAACACATAACAAAAATAGGGAAACAACAACAATTTGCAAGAACAGAAAATGGGTTTCTTATTATCTCCACAAGTGTGGAATTATAAATTTTAGAATTACAATATGCCAAGCCACATGGGCATTCCCCTTACAATATCCTATAGGACAAAGCCTCGAATCATTACCTAGATCTACCTAGAACTGCCCTAGACAACACTACAGGCCTTCTTTAAATAGACAATTTCCACCGCTTGAGAAGGTTCCAAAAATTTAGCCCTAAGGGCTAACCAAACTTAGAATAATTTTATTTTTCAATTTATTACATCAAAGTCAAAATAAATTTTGAAATCCGAACAAAAATTGTGAAGGAAAATTATTTTTTGCCATTTCAAGTGGGCTGACTTTTGGAGACCATAAGTCATCGCCAGTTGACCTGATTGACTATTATGACCCCATTCTGGAAAGGCCACAAAGTGCTCTTCAGGCCTGGCTTGTGCAAGCACCTGTCACCCAAATTTTTGACCTCATCTAGGGCCTCTAAAGCCTTCAAAATTGAGTTCAAAGTTTTTGTACCCTACTGCCAATACTGAAAATCTTCAATATCTCCAAAGCTAGACTTGATCTATCAATGAAACTTTACTGGTAGGCTGATACAATTGAGATGAACCTCCACATGTGAAATTAAAATATTCTAAGATCGTATGACCAACTTACTAAAAATAGCAAGTTTCCATAAATAGCAACTCTGCACAAGATAGCCCTTATTGAAAACAAAACAAGAAATATTTTTGGGTGATGCAAAATTGCTTTTACACCTAGGATGCTCCTACATCAAGATCACTACTCAAATATAAAAAGAGAAGGCTCACTTCCTTAAAAATACATGGACAACAATCCACACATCATGAACTAAACATTAGCATCTTCAACATGCCTAAATCAGTTCCATTGAAGAACATATTCAACTTTATTTTCCACGCTAGATCTCTACCTTCAAAAGGTATATTCAATATTTGTACATCCCTGCCTCATCAACACATCTACACTCTCACAAATGATCTACACATGAATACAATTACATATATACATCTCATCAACCTTGGAAAAAATAACAAGGTTGACTAAACTCTCACCACCTAAATATAAAAAATAATCCTCTTTCAATTACAAATATTAATTAGAAACCAATGAATATTGGCTAATACATAACACAGATTGACATTATCATCCTTGAATGCACTAAGCATCCACTAATCACACCTCAAACATATTCAAAGCACTGCAACACCAAGTCAACCAAGAACATGAAGAACATGAACTCACCAACTGAAAATCACCAAATACGAGTACCAAGATAAATGCAAACTAGCAACACACCAAGAGAACAATCTAAAAACATCCACAAGCATCATGAATAACCACAGGAACATCCACATTAAATCAAATTACTGGAATCATCAACATCATCATACTGAGCCTATCAACACCAATAGTAACCACTCTCAACCAAGAAAAATAGCTTGCAAATCTCCAAATTGTGAACCAATTGAGTAGAGGACACACATCAATGTCCCAAACATGCTACAAAAATCCACAAATATAAATATTGCAAAATGGAGCACTATGGATCAAAATACTATCACATTATTGCCACTGAACATCCAAAATACCAATCTCAACATAGAAACCCATAACTTTCTCAAATCTTCATGTGAACCTATAAAATTTAAACTGAATCAACTAAAGAGACCCCATAACACACTGATATCATCCATAGATTTTGAGCTTCAATACTCTAACTTCACCAAACCAAACAACTCACTGAACATCATAGGAAGACTATCAAAGAAAGAGAAATATGTTGACAATAATGACAACACACCTCCCAAATATGTGACAACACATCTCATAAACATATATTTTAATGTAGTCACAGAAGGAGGGACCTCAAATAGATCATTCTGAATCATGTAGCCCAAGTCACATAGCAAAAACAATGAATGATAGCATCAACAATGAACAAAAAACATGGAACATCATATGTTTTCACTATGTAGATTGATGAACTTACTCTAATATATACAATATATAAAAATATACAATATATACATGTTACTCTAATATATATAATATATAAAAATAAATTTCAAAAATATAATTGTTGATAAATAAAAAATTCTTCACTTTATTTGTCTAAGCCAATCAAATCTAATAAAAATAATTAATAATTAAATTAATTTAGATTTATGAGTTGAGTGTAGACATCTTTTAAAAATTCTTAAATTGATAGAGAAAAATAAACTCTTAGTTCTATGTGCTATAAGAAATATTTTGTTTAAACAAGTATTTTATTGTTGACTCTAGAATATGTTATCACATCTACATCAATAGGGATCCAACAAACTAGAAAAAATGAATCATGTTCTATTTGAGCTGAAATTTGCATAAGAAATATTGATTATCATATTTGTGGACCTAAACTTCTATGTGACCTTGATTGGGTTGGATAAATGGGGATGACAAGACAACCCCAAACGTACTCTATAATGGGAAATTTTGTTAGAAAACCCAAAACTTAGTGTTCCTTCATTTTAAAAATGTGCCCATATATGCATGCTATATTGGGTGGTGCTTATAACTACTAGTAGGAATTGCTATCAAATGCGAAAATCTATGAGTTGCATCTTGATTGTATTCAAGACATATTATACCAATTCAATAATATTTGAACAAACTTAAGCAAAGATCACATATAATGCAAATGCATAGTTATCTATACTTATGTATGTAGATGTTGATGAATGAATTGTTATAGATATTGTTGATGCATTGTTTAACACACCAACTCAAGTAAAAAATAAAAGCATCCGTTTAGGTGTGAAATAGATACTAATGAATCTAGATAACAGTATAAACTATGTGAGACGAGTTCATTAATTAACCATTTCAACACTAACACTCAAAATACAAGAGGGGCTTCCAAACATAACTCTCAATATAACTTGGAAGTTAGATTAGCAAAACCCAAGAAGATGAAGGGATGTCAATGCTAAACCCAAATTATATCAAGGAAGTACGCAAGCAAGTCCTCTTTCATGTAATGTAGCATTTAATTAAAGATGTGTAAATGCAAATGAGAAATTGAACCAATTGATTTAATGAGAAAAGTAAGATAGATCTAGATGCTAAGTGTATGCAATCAACCCAATTAAGATATGAAAACAAGTTTAGACTAAGAAATAAAATGAATGATAGAGTACTCACCTTAAAATGTGTAGAGGAATATGCCTTTTTTCTTTGAAAACTACAAATCTGAACCTGTGATAGAACTTCTGACTGTGGATTTGTGATCACAACAGAAACTCTAAAAAATGCTATTTTTCTCAGACCTCCAAGAATAGGTCAACCTGGTACAACATGTTCTAGACAATTTTCCACAAAGTCACTATGTTCTCGAAACAGTGTCGCAAAGTTGACCTAACTTCTTCAAAAATGTCTCAACAAGTAGTTTCTAGATATCCCACTCTCGCACATAGAAAAGCTTTTTTTGGGGTTTGGGTGGTTGAGGGTTCGCCTTGGTCAAGCCCTAGATTGAGGATCAAACTTTAAATTAAAATGTAAATATGTAAATGAAACAAGACAAATGTAAGTATTCACCTTGCGTGTAGAAATCCTTGTGAATAAGGATTTTGTAATGCTTGTATGCTGTATGTTGAATTTGCAATGATAAATGTAGGAAATCTCCACAAATGTAATGGATCTAGAAAAACCACATCATGGAGTCATAGATGTAAACATGCATCAATGAATAAGATGATGAATGCCTCAATGTAAATCTCCTCCCTTGATGGCCAACAAAATGCTAGATCTTGAAGAGGAAATACTCACAAAGGATCCTTGAATCTTGAATGCTTGAAATTGCTTGTGTGATTGTTGGATATCTAATGAATGTCAAATAGATGTTTAACAATGTTAATGGATGTCAAAATGATGTGTCTAGGCTTCCTTTTATACTAGTTTTTAGGAGGGAAAACAAAGAAATCAGACAGGGTCACCTAATTTTTGCAATTTAACTCCCTGAGAAAATATTGGCCTCAAGATTTAAAATACCTAGGGAATAGGTCCACTTGGTTGAGCATGAATCAAAAAATGGTCCATAAAGTCAGTAAAGGATGGGGGATAAAAGGTCTTAAATAATGAGTGTGCCCATTTTAAGATGGTACCTTTAGCCCTCACTTTAGCAGGAGTATGATTTGCCTCAAACTCATGGTAAAGTAGATAAAAATGAAAGATTTGATCTCATCATGACTAAGGAGATGAAGAAACCATCAAGCCCCTAATAGACTTGAGTCTTCATCATATCTAGAGCCAAAATAAGAGAGATTTTAGTAACAAGAAAGTGTATCCAACTCACCCAATAAGGTTTGTGTTCCTTATTATGAACTACATAGGAAAAAGAAAGAGGGGTGCAACAAGAGATGACATTGAATGGTCTAGCAAGTGTGTGTGGCATGCTAGTCAATCCATCAAAGATGAATTGAATGGTCTATCAAGTGTGTGTGGCATGCTAGTCAACTAACTAAAAAGGATTCATCCTCAAGGGAACTCTATGTCCCAAGAAGAATAATTGAAAGATGACCTAGGCATATGGATGTGTGTGTCCTTAAGGGATCAAAAAGATGATCCGGCTTTCCAGACTATCAATAGTCTAAAGAAGGATCAAACAATGATCAGGTCTCCCAGAATGTTAGTAATCCAAAGAGGGATAAAAAATCAAGGATTAGGCCTCCTAGACTATCAGTATTCCAAAGAGATATCCAAAAGAACAAAGACCAAGCCCCCATAAACTATTAGTAGTTCGATAGAGGAAACCAAACTATCAATGTGCGTGTGTGCAAAAGTGAGCGGAGTGTATGCCCCCACGTTAAAATGATTACAAATGACTTAACAAGAGAAATAGTTTTAATCCACAAAGAACATTTCCACTATGAAATTCCCCCAAGAGAGAACACTTCATGGGAAATAAACACATGACAAAAGATAGAACATGAAGGATCCACTAACTTTGGGGTAAGTTTGATCATATGATAATATGTAATATTATATCAAGTATGAAATGTCATCATTCCCCAAAGGAATTAGAACTAAAACACAATGGAGGGAAAGGCACATAAGAAGTACGAAGAAGAGTCTTTTTGGGCTGACAACACAAAGACCCAAAAGAATTGATGCTATTATGTTGCAAGCATCCAAGTAGACTACACAAGGGCACAAATATGAACAATAGCACATAGAAAACATAACATGTAACAACAAATAGAATAAGAGAGATACAAATAGAAGAAAATGCATGACATGGTTGATTAAATCTATTAGATTTCCACAATCCATATGTAAGTTGTATTAGTTTCTGGATTTGATTGTGTAGAATTTTTTTACCATCAACGTTTCGGATCATACTACATGATACATCATCAGGATGTTCCTCTTGATCTTTCTCTATGAAATCCTGATGATGGATCATATAATATGATCTGAAACATTGATGGTAAAAAATTCTACATAATCAAATCCAAAAAATAATACATCTTATGTTTGATTAATTTATCATCTTGTGCCAATAGAGCAACAATAATTATCTAAAGAGATCTAGACAAAACATATAACAAAGAGCACAACATGGGGCAAAAACACAACATGAACACACAAAAAGTACAATGCTAGAGAAGTCCACTTCAAGCATTTTGCTTTTCCTTCACAACTCAATCTAAAATATTAGGGAAAGGTGAACAAATCACAAGAGGAGCAACATCCAACACAGTAGTAACCACCGCTAGATCCAAGCAAGGAATCTAGTGGGAGTCACTATGCTCTTCACTAGGAGTGAGTGTTAGATGCATAGAAAGCATGTTAGGAAAATCATAATCCATATTAATATTTTCATATTCTTCATCACTAACATGTGCATTAGAATCATCATCATCAAGAGTATCTTCCATATCAAGATTAATAGAATCTAAAATAGGAACAAAATCATCATGTTTATCCATTTGCATATTGTTATTTTGATTAAATTCCTTCAAAGGATCAAGCATAGGTTGATCAAAGGAAGGCAAAGGTTGAGATTGTTGATGTTTTGTAGCTTCTGTCAGATAAATCCTATAAGACTAAACTATTGAATATATATATAGATATATATATATATAAAACACTATTAGGTAAATTAGTATAATAAATATATATATAGTTACATAATCAATTATTTTTATATTAATCTCATAATAAAGAATAGACATGTCTCTCCTTGCCACATTCCCAATATAAATGCAAGAGAGATTGTTGCATTTGAAACACACATAAATTACAAAAAGTGCTATTACATTTGCAATGATTCCAAACTTTAACATGGTATTGTTACCATAATTGATAGTAATGTTGAAGATTAATTGTCTGATGGTGATGATGATGAAGACCGACCAAGATCAGAGGAATACATGCTAGTAGAAAGGTTAGATCAGTTATTGTATTGTCATTGATATCAAACAATTTTTTTTTGGTTTAGATTATGTTGCCATATCATTTGATATTGATATAAGGTGAATGAGTTAAGAAGATAAATAAATGATATGTTGTGAATTTTAAGAATTTAAATGGACAACTGATACAAATCAGACAATGATTAGATTATGTTGATATAATTATTTTCTACCTAACATATGATTATGTTAAGTCAGTAAAACATGGTGATGAAGATTTGTCAAGTCAGTAAGAAAAAGAGTTTTGGCTACTGAGTAGGATATGTCACTTGGTAAAGGTGAAAGGTAAGAGAAAGTAATTCAGTAAAGGAAAAGGAATTGAAGGCATTGAGAAAAAAAGAAAGGTTTAGGCACTGAGCGAAGGTAACCAAAATACAAATGGAGGACACTGAGCAAGGAACAAATATTAAATAAGGATTGAATCGACATTTAATGATTAGCTATGATGAGCTAGATGATTATGATGATAAGGAAAGTTAGTTACAAAGATTTATGAACATGAAAATTCAAGGTGAAGATCTACGGCTTAGATCTAAATGGTTAAAGTAGATAGAACAAGTTTCAAGAAAGGTCAAGTTCCTAGGTGAAAAGAAAACGTGTTACCGAGATCTAGATTCAAGGTATAATGAGTTGGACAGTTAAGATTGATTAAAGGAAAACGTAATAAAGGAGATTAAGATGCAAAAAATGTCTGTATAAAGGATGGATTTGCATGAACAAATGGCTGGCAAATTGAAGAGTTGAAGAGTCACCAATTGATGTAGTGAAGAAGGAACAAAGAGA